>CM067346.1:58820528-58928028 GCA_034190875.2 Urechis unicinctus | reverse complement strand
CCAAGTGGGCACCCTATCAGATCTTCTGGATGGAAGACTTTCAGTTAAGCTATGGAGTTAAAATATTCCATGGCTAAATAAAAGAAACACTGCTTTCTCAATTTGTTGACCACCGCTCCAAAGCAGGTCAAAGTGCTCGACGCCAACCTTACATTCGACGACGTGACAAAGACGATATGGACCCACATTGTTAATGTGTAACTGCTTGTAGTATCCCGGACCAAATGAGGATGGTTTGGCCTATCAGCGCTTGCGCGTCGCAAAAGCACCGCGAGGGGAAGGAACCTGGCTTGTAAATCGCTGTTCAACGATCCTCCACCACCCCGATACTGTCCGAATCATTCTCAAAACGTCAGGTAACCACCCATCCTTTAGTGGGTTATGGAATGTAGGACGTCTTCACGTCCTTAGAGCCATTAGCTCGCATAGATAAGACAGTTAAACCAGCAATGCCTCTTGGAAATGTAAAATTCTTTTGTAACATTCATTTATTGTATTTATTCATAGAAATGTGATGGTGCTTGTGGTTGACTCAAGACATAGTTGTCGCATTAGGGGAATGAACACACACTTTATCTTGATCAAGTTTTTGGTGTCGCGCTCTCGAAGATATATATATATATATATATATATATATATATATATATATATATATATATATATATATATGTATATATATATATATATATATATATATATATATATATATATGTATATATATATATTTTGTATACATATTTATATATATATATATGTATATATCATGGTTTGCAAATTGTGCTGCGATAAATACTGCATTGGTCTTTTGATCACATGCTGTAGACACTGGTTAACTATTACTTGATCATGAAGATAATGAAGGGGTTTGTTTCATCATCGACATATGCGGACAGGATTCATCTAATATACTACTGCGCGAGTGCACACTTGTATGCCTGATGGAAAATACTGGCCACCTATGTGTAAAGTACTGTGTCACAGAACTCGTTGTTTGCTCTTTGCTTCCCCCATTCTTGTAATTTCCACAAAATTTTAAATGCGCTATTAATCTATACTTGCAATTCGCACATTGCTTGCTATTCGCACATTACTTGCTATTCGCACATTACTTGCTATTCGCACATTACTTGCTATTCGCACATTTCTTGCACAGTGATTGCCAATTACGCGGCACAAAGCTTTATTATTGCATTTGCTGTTTATGAAGTTCTCACTTATTTTTTTGTAAAAATGTTTTTTCACATTTCAATTTTTTTACCTTCTGCTTCATATTTGTCTATAACTTGCTACATGAGTGTTGCTTGCTTGATATGTAACAGTATATATCATCTGCAGTGATTTCTAAAGTATTTGTCATCTGCAGTGATTTCTAAAGTATTTGTTTGTCTGTATCCAGTGAGTAGTCTTATTTATGTAACAAAATCGTATATTGTTTTGCACATTTTGTGTACACGCGTTTACTCAATATTTCTATGTTGACTTGGCAGAGCCAAAGCCTATGGGGTTCGGCGTGTATCGCTATGGACTTCCATGGATTGGTGATGGCCTCTTGTTAAGTGCGGGTTCTAAATGGGCCAGGAACAGACGTCTTCTCACACCTGCCTTCCATTTTGACATTCTCAAGCCATATATAGGAGTCAACAATGAAGCGGCTGAACTGCTCATTGTGAGTGCTTAGTTCGTTATGTTAACTAGTTCATCCAAGAATACACAGCTGACTTTGCAATAAGTATTATTACTTATTTGTTATGACAATTGTCATTGTTTGTTCAGGATAAGGTGGATAAGTATGCCGAAGCGGGGAAGAACTTTGAGTTTTACAGCAATGTGTCCCTGTGTACCTTTGACATAATCCTTAGGTGTGCCATGTCATACCAAAATGATGTCCAAATCAAAGGGTAAGCTTGGTTGATCATCATACTCATACTGTTGTTATATGCATCCACTTGATCCGCGAAGTCTCTACCCAGGATTTGTTTCCTGAGCACCTTGCCTGAGGATGTTGTGAATGTGTGACTATAGGGAGAGCCACCCATATGTTGCAGCCGTAAATGAGCTAGGAGATTTGTGGACTGCCCGAGCTCTGTAAGATCACAAGCAATCTAAAAGCGCAATTACAATCATTCAATGCATAAAACTAGGGACTATTTGATGGTATTATTGAATTCATATCGAAATAACATAAATAATGTCTACATTGGACTATTAATTCGCTAACGTGTCTCCGTGATGAGGAAGCATGAGACTGGTGCCTTGTTTTATGATTGGATGCTGAAATGTCTACCAACAGGGCACCCTGGTTCCACTTTGACGTCATCTACTATATGAGCGAGAACGGCCGCAAGTTCAAGAAACACTGCGACTTTGTTCACTCGATCTCCGAGGATATAATTCAGAGACGCCGTAATAGTCTGGTAGGTAACAGCTATTATAACCCAGTCTTCTCCAGATAGGAGTGTCTTCTCATAAAACTAATGCAACTTGTCTTCACTATCTGTATGCCACTATGTCAGAAGATATGGTAATAACGTCACTATACTTGAAGTCAAAATCGCTGTTTTATTGGGTTTTTTTCTTAGTTAAACGTTTAATCACGTTAGTATTGAAATGATTTGAAACATTTCACAAGAACTTGATAGTAATGGATTATATTATAAATTGGTTAATTCATTAGAAAGGCTTTGAAACGTTGAAGTCATTCCATAGAAAAAATGACATGATTGGTAGTTTTTCAACATACAATAAATTCTACAGATATGTAACCTACTTATCAAGTTTAATAAGATGACACCAGACTAGCATTTTGTTGACAGTTACAGTATATTATTTCTTGGGAGGGGAACATATTATTGCTATTGTACCCTGTTGGTGCCTAACCTGATGCCATCCTGACCCAGGCTGCAGAGGAAAAGAAACAATCGCGTTACCTGGACTTCTTGGATATATTACTCACTGCCAAGGACGACGATGGCAAAGGACTTACTGACAGCGAAATACGCGATGAGGTGGATACGTTCCTGTTTGAAGGTAATAAGCTTGTCATCTGACCGGTGTTTCAATGCTACATGTCTCGGATAATTATCAACTGCAGTCGGTATATATCTCTCTTAAAAGTGTTTTTCAAAAACAATTGATAGTATGTATTTTTTTCATTCAGGCCATGACACCACCGCCAGCAGTATCTCATGGACACTCTACTCTCTGGCCTGTCACCCCGATATTCAACGCAAGGTGCAGGAAGAGGTGGACGAGGTTCTTGATGGGCGGGACTCAGATGAAATCCAATGGTAATACCGTGTTAGGAATGTTAAGATACACCCACTATTCGTTACTCGCCGTTCACTTGGTAGTTCTTGTGTATATTTGTTCCAACAAGATCCTATATGTAATAGCGATCATTGACGTGCAGGGATGACCTCTCCAAACTTAAGTACCTGACCATGTGTATCAAGGAGTCAATGCGTCTGCACTGTCCTGTGCCATTCATAGAGAGAGAGATAACAAAGCCTCTAGTCGTCGATGGGGTCACATTGCCAAAAGGTTCCATTGTTGACATACAGATCTACAACCTTCACCATAATCCTACTGTATGGGATGCCCCTATGGTAACAAATCGTTTCAATTTGCAATTGAGTGTTTGCACAATTGCATAATAGTGGTATTGTTTTTTAATTATTTATTCTCTGAATATCTGCTATGTATTTCTTTGTTCAAAGGAATACAGACCTGAAAGATTCCTTCCTGAGGTTTTTGACAAAATGGACAGCTATGCTTTCATTCCCTTTTCTGCAGGCCCAAGGTAAAATGTATTTTGAGTCAGGTAATAGCTGTGTTTGCTTATTATTATTAACAAAGATAAATGCACTCTGTGGTCATATCAGCGTTTTTCTACAATCACATGATCTCTAAGTAATGTATACATGATTGCAGGAATTGTATTGGTCAGCAATTTGCTATGCATGAGCAGAAGGTAGTGATTGCTAGGATGATGAGGATGTAAGCATTATAATTGCATTCTTTCTTCACTGGTAATAAGTGTAATGCTGTATTATTTTCTTTTTCTAATATGCCAGATATCATCTATTGCATTTTTGTGCACAGATTCAACATTTCCTTGGACCCTGATGTCAAGATTGAGAAGAAAGTGAGTGTTTGTTATGAAAACCATGAATGGTATGCCGATGAAGGTGGAGCGACGCTAGTGCTCATACTATGGATTAATACTGCTATGCAATTAATCAAAAAGATTGCAACGTTTCCATGGTCCATTTTGTACAGCAACTTTGGAATGGGGTAAAAATACCATAGAGGCGATTGACTGAAGTGGATTTACTGTTCTGTGCTTTTGCTGATACAAAATAATATGGTTGTTCTGTGCTACCTCTAATGATCAAAAGTCAATCAAATGAATGATTATTTCATTTATGGATCACAATCATTTATTATTATTTAACTGAACGATTAGGGCGGTTTTCTCATGTTACTATACTTTATATTTAGAATACATCATTTGTAACTATCACTGATGAGGCCGAATTTGGTATAGTGTAAGTGTTTCTGAAACTCGAGTGTATAATGTCGTTATTGGTTAAGCGTGTTTTAATGTTTTAAAGGCTATCAATCGTCTGTTCAGCCTATTAGATTTATCCTTTTATGCAGTTTTTGGACATCGTGTGGCACAATGACTGTCATCATTTAGACTAAATATGTTAAGCATGCTGCATATATATACTAGTGTCATGCGCATTATTCAATATCTCAAAGTGAGATTCCAAATGACTTGAAATGTAAGTGATGACACAAAACCTTCTACAGACCAATTCCGCTGACACACACATCTCACAACTGTAGAAGGCATCATGTAGACATGACACACACACGCATATATATATATATATATATATATATATATATATATATATATATATATATATATATATATATATATATATATATATATATATATATATATATATATATGCATATAATATATATATAATATATATATATATATTTATATATGTACATATATTTATAGTAGCATGTATGTATATATATTTGTGTATATATATGTATATAAGTATGTTTATATATATATATATATATATATATATATATATATATATATATATATATATCTCTCTATATATATATATATATATATATATCTATATATATATATATATATATATATATATATATATATATATATATATATATATATAACCCAATACTTACCTTACAGAAAAGATCTGGAGTCTTTTTTCCATGTTCACATTTCCATGCACAGCAACTTTGTTCTACTCCCATCGTCGTGGGGTAAAAGATGCCATATTGAGGCGCGATCAACTAGAAATATGCATAAGACGCTTGGAAAGAGAAAACAGGAAATTGAATGACATAAAAAGAGGTCTTCGCTAGCGAGCTGTTGTTCACTGTCCTTATCCATTGAATACTGTACATTAAGCAGCTACTGCAGGAATTAATCAACCATTGTAACCGTTACGTGTGTGTCTTTTTCTATTCTGCCACGTTAGTCGGGATTCTTTTTAAGATATCCTGTTACTTTGGGTATATCTACAGCTGTAAATAATCATCGACACCCCCTTCTCATAAAACATGAAATCTTGTACATGATCAATTAACTTCGTTTCTCGATTACTTGAAGAATCATGTGTGCAGAGCTGTGACAAATAACCGCTTTCTGGAAACACAGTCGATGAAGAAAAGTCCGATTGGCAACTGTTGCATGCTATGCGCGGTAAATTTGCATCCACATATTGCCTTCTTGAATAGTTACAGTGGATATTTGCAAAACAAGGAGACAATGAACTAAGTTTTGCATCCCTCTTTTGTCTACAGAAGCTCTAACATTTAATTACCGATCAATAAGAAGCACAGCTAATCGAGCTTTATACCGGTATATTGGGTGGATGAAAGACTTCTCGAAACAATCTACGTTTGGTGTTAACACTTTTTCTGCATGCACTGATTGCGCTACGATATGATATGATATCCCAACGAGTCAACTGAAATACAGCGACGCAACTCGTGATCCTGTCAGAAAATATCAACAACAATTACATGTAAAGTTGGCAGGGTCCGTTATGACCATGGTTAATTTGTACAAAGCAGTCAGAAGTATTTCATACGGGTTGTGATTAATAATCATTAAGGACAGAGGACGTGTAATGCGCTACATGTCACGTGATGCTGTGGACCAACATAGCACACATTCGATCGCTCCCGCATTTACCGGAAGTACGCCTCCAGCTTCCACATGTGGCAATTATGAGCTCTGCGTTACTATACACACATCGTAGCAATTGTCCCGTTTTATGCTATAACTATATGACTCATCTGGCGACCCTACATCAAACACACGTCATCACGACGACCATCAATCAGCAGTGACCTTGCTATTTATGAGTATTATGGTTCCACTGTGTACCAGTCCTGATTTCCCATGCGCCTCACTGCGATGTATATGTGCTATAGCCATATGGAATGTAATGTTACTGCTCCGCCCAGCTATTTAGTGGTAGCACTTAGGTTCAAGTACCACATGCAAATATATGCCGATATATACGGCTGCCGAAGTTTATGTTATTACCTCTCTCAGGAGAGAAAGTTTGGTCATATGTGCATGATCAAATTTAACTGCAGAACGCACAGTATGCGTTGCCTCACAAACAATGACTATCATTGAATGGGTTCCTATACACTGTGTTACCACATATGGTACGCAGAATTAAGATGAAACGCAATTGTTGAAGATTTACCTTATTTGAGACATACACTTGGAAATCAAGAACCGCAAAGTTTCGCTATGTTTACGAGATCTGAGCGTATGCACTATGCAGTATGTACGTTTTTATGTGTTATTTTGTCACTAACATATCAGGAAACGTGTCTACATCCCCAAGTATATTTTCAAGGGCAATCCTTGTCGTCCGTATCGATAGTAAAATTCATACTTTTCCGATGCACAACTCTAATATCGTAAGAATATAAAAATCATCGTATTCTGGAACCAATAACCACGAGCGGCTGATTGCCTTTTAAAATGCTAGATCATAATGCAACCTACATCGGGTTAACACGATTGTCCATTTCCCGCTTTTATACCTAATGTAATTATTGTGCGTGCCATCTTACGAATGTGCCATTGCTAAAGCCTCCATTCAACTACTCTTATTGTGCCAGTTGGTAAGTTTATTACGCACAGTCAAATGAACAACGATACTCCTAAATGCTATTGGCCCTTATAATATTAAATAGATTATGTCTACAAAGCTAGAATATATATTTTAGCAGAATAGACGGCAGGTAATGCCATTCTCTACCGATACTAGAAAAGAACCTTACCATGGTATGCTAACCTACCTGTCATATTCCGTAATTAATGATTATCAATTTGTTGACCACCGCTCCAAAGCAGGTCCAAAGTGCTCGACGCCAACCTTACATTCGACGACGTGACAAAGACGATATGGACTCACATTGTTAATGTGTAACTGCTTGTAGTATCCCGGACCAAATGAGGATGGTTTGGCCTACCAGCGCTTGCGCGTTGCAAAAGCACCGCGAGGGGAAGGAACCTGGCTTGTAAATCGCTGTTCAACGATCCTCCACCACCCCGATACTGTCCGAATCATTCTCAAAACGTCAGGTAACCACCCATCCTTTAGTGGGTTATGGAATGTAGGACGTCTTCACGTCCTTAGAGCCATTAGCTCGCATAGATAAGACAGTTAAACCAGCAATGCCTCTTGGAAACGTAAAATTCTTTTGTAACATTCAGTTATTGTATTTATTCATAGAAATGTGATGGTGCTTGTGGTTGACTCAAGACATAGTTGTCGCATTAGGGGAATGAACACACACTTTATCTTGATCAAGTTTTTGGTGTCGCGCTCTCGAAGATATATATATATATATATATATATATATATATATATATATATATATATATATATATATATATATATATATATATATATATATATATATATATATATATATATATATATATATATATATATATATTGTGTATACATATTTATATATATGTATATATGTATATATCATGGTTTGCAAATTGTGCTGCGATAAATACTGCATTGGTCTTTTGATCACATGCTGTAGACACTGGTTAACTATTACTTGATCATGAAGATAATGAAGGGGTTTGTTTCATCATCGACATATGCGGACAGGATTCATCTAATATACTACTGCGCGAGTGCACGTATGCCTGATGGAAAATACTGGCCACCTATGTGTAAAGTACTGTGTCACAGAACTCGTTGTTTGCTCTTTGCTTCCCCCATTCTTGTAATTTCCACAAAATTTTAAATGCGCTATTAATCTATACTTGCAATTCGCACATTGCTTGCTATTCGCACATTACTTGCTATTCGCACATTACTTGCTATTCGCACATTTCTTGCACAGTGATTGCCAATTACGCGGCACAAAGCTTTATTATTGCATTTGCTGTTTATGAAGTTCTCACTTATTTTTTTGTAAAATGTTTTTTCACATTTCAATTTACCTTCTGCTTCATATTTGTCTATAACTTGCTACATGAGTGTTGCTTGCTTGATATGTAACAGTATATATCATCTGCAGTGATTTCTAAAGTATTTGTCATCTGCAGTGATTTCTAAAGTATTTGTTTGTCTGTATCCAGTGAGTAGTCTTATTTATGTAACAAAATCGTATATTGTTTTGCACATTTTGTGTACACGCGTTTACTCAATATTTCTATGTTGACTTGGCAGAGCCAAAGCCTATGGGGTTCGGCGTGTATCGCTATGGACTTCCATGGATAGGTGATGGCCTCTTGTTAAGTGCGGGTTCTAAATGGGCCAGGAACAGACGTCTTCTCACACCTGCCTTCCATTTTGACATTCTCAAGCCATATATAGGAGTCAACAATGAAGCGGCTGAACTGCTCATTGTGAGTGCTTAGTTCGTTATGTTAACTAGTTCATCCAAGAATACACAGCTGACTTTGCAATAAGTATTATTACTTATTTGTTATGACAATTGTCATTGTTTGTTCAGGATAAGGTGGATAAGTATGCCGAAGCGGGGAAGAACTTTGAGTTTTACAGCAATGTGTCCCTGTGTACCTTTGACATAATCCTTAGGTGTGCCATGTCATACCAAAATGATGTCCAAATCAAAGGGTAAGCTTGGTTGATCATCATACTCATACTGTTGTTATATGCATCCACTTGATCCGCGAAGTCTCTACCCAGGATTTGTTTCCTGAGCACCTTGCCTGAGGATGTTGTGAATGTGTGACTATAGGGAGAGCCACCCATATGTTGCAGCCGTAAATGAGCTAGGAGATTTGTGGACTGCCCGAGCTCTGTAAGATCACAAGCAATCTAAAAGCGCAATTACAATCATTCAATGCATAAAACAAGGAACTATTTGATGGTATTATTGAATTCATATCGAAATAACATAAATAATGTCTACATTGGACTATTAATTCGCTAACGTGTCTCCGTGATGAGGAAGCATGAGACTGGTGCCTTGTTTTATGATTGGATGCTGAAATGTCTACCAACAGGGCACCCTGGTTCCACTTTGACGTCATCTACTATATGAGCGAGAACGGCCGCAAGTTCAAGAAACACTGCGACTTTGTTCACTCGATCTCCGAGGATATAATTCAGAGACGCCGTAATAGTCTGGTAGGTAACAGCTATTATAACCCAGTCTTCTCCAGATAGGAGTGTCTTCTCATAAAACTAATGCAACTTGTCTTCACTATCTGTATGCCACTATGTCAGAAGATATGGTAATAACGTCACTATACTTGAAGTCAAAATCGCTGTTTTATTGGGTTTTTTTCTTAGTTAAACGTTTAATCACGTTAGTATTGAAATGATTTGAAAGATTTCACAAGAACTTGATAGTAATGGATTATATTATAAATTGGTTAATTCATTAGAAAGGCTTTGAAACGTTGAAGTCATTCCATAGAAAAAATGACATGATTGGTAGTTCTTCAACATACAATAAATTCTACAGATATGTAACCTACTTATCAAGTTTAATAAGATGACACCAGACTAGCATTTTGTTGACAGTTACAGAATATTATTTCTTGGGAGGGGAACATATTATTGCTATTGTGCCCTGTTGGTGCCTAACCTGATGCCATCCTGACCCAGGCTGCAGAGGAAAAGAAACAATCGCGTTACCTGGACTTCTTGGATATATTACTCACTGCCAAGGACGACGATGGCAAAGGACTTACTGACAGCGAAATACGCGATGAGGTGGATACCTTCCTGTTTGAAGGTAATAAGCTTGTCATCTGATCGTTGTTTCAATGCTACATGTCTCGAATAATTATCAACTACAGTCGGTATATATCTCTCTTAAAAGTTTTTGTCAAAAACAATTGATAGTATGTATTTTTTTTCATTCAGGCCATGACACCACCGCCAGCAGTATCTCATGGACACTCTACTCTCTGGCCTGTCACCCTGATATTCAACGCAAGGTGCAGGAAGAGGTGGACGAGGTTCTTGATGGGCGGGACTCAGATGAAATCCAATGGTAATACTGTGTTAGGAATGTTAAGATACACCCACTATTCGTTACTCGCCGTTCACTTGGTAGTTCTTGTGTATATTTGTTCCAACAAGATCCTATATGTAATAGCGATCATTGACGTGCAGGGATGACCTCTCCAAACTTAAGTACCTGACCATGTGTATCAAGGAGTCAATGCGTCTGCACTGTCCTGTGCCATTCATAGAGAGAGAGATAACAAAGCCTCTAGTCGTCGATGGGGTCACATTGCCAAAAGGTTCCATTGTTGACATACAGATCTACAACCTTCACCATAATCCTACTGTATGGGATGCCCCTATGGTAACAAATCGTTTCAATTTGCAATTGAGTGTTTGCACAATTGCATAATAGTGGTATTGTTTTTTAATTATTTATTCTCTGAATATCTGCTATGTATTTCTTTGTTCAAAGGAATACAGACCTGAAAGATTCCTTCCTGAGGTTTTTGACAAAATGGACAGCTATGCTTTCATTCCCTTTTCTGCAGGCCCAAGGTAAAATGTATTTTGAGTCAGGTAATAGCTGTGTTTGCTTATTATTATTAACAAAGATAAATGCACTCTGTGGTCATATCAGCGTTTTTCTACAATCACATGATCTCTAAGTAATGTATACATGATTGCAGGAATTGTATTGGTCAGCAATTTGCTATGCATGAGCAGAAGGTAGTGATTGCTAGGATGATGAGGATGTAAGCATTATAATTGCATTCTTTCTTCACTGGTAATAAGTGTAATGCTGTATTATTTTCTTTTTCTAATATGCCAGATATCATCTATTGCATTTTTGTGCACAGATTCAACATTTCCTTGGACCCTGATGTCAAGATTGAGAAGAAAGTGAGTGTTGTTATGAAAACCATGAATGGTATGCCGATGAAGGTGGAGCGACGCTAGTGCTCATACTATGGATTAATACTGCTATGCAATTAATCAAAAAGATTGCAACGTTTCCATGGTCCATTTTGTACAGCAACTTTGGAATGGGGTAAAAATACCATAGAGGCGATTGACTGAAGTGGATTTACTGTTCTGTGCTTTTGCTGATACAAAATAATATGGTTGTTCTGTGCTACCTCTAATGATCAAAAGTCAATAAAATGAATGATTATTTCATTTATGGATCACAATCATTTATTATTATTTAACTGAACGATTAGGGCGGTTTTTCTCATGTTACTATACTTTATATTTAGAATACATCATTTGTAACTATCACTGATGAGGCCGAATTTGGTATAGTGTAAGTGTTTCTGAAACTCGAGTGTATAATGTCGTTATTGGTTAAGCGTGTTTTAATGTTTTAAAGGCTATCAATCGTCTGTTCAGCCTATTAGATTTATCCTTTTATGCAGTTTTTGGACATCGTGTGGCACAATGACTGTCATCATTTAGACTAAATATGTTAAGCATGCTGCATATATATACTAGTGTCATGCGCATTATTCAATATCTCAAAGTGAGATTCCAAATGACTTGAAATGTAAGTGATGACACAAAACCTTCTACAGACCAATTCCGCTGACACACATCTCACAACTGTAGAAGGCATCATGTAGACATGACACACACACGCATATATATATATATATATATATATATATATATATATATATATATATATATATATATATATATATATATATATATATATATATATATATATGCATGTATATATATATATAATTGTATATATATATATTTATATATGTACATATATTTATAGTAGCATGTATGTATATATATATTTGTGTATATATATGTATATAAGTATGTTTATATATATATATATATATATAGAGATATAGTATATATATATATATATATATATATATATATATATATATATATATATATATATATATATATATATATATATATATATATATATATATATATATATATATATAACCCAATACTTACCTTACAGAAAAGATCTGGAGTCTTTTTTCCATGTTCACATTTCCATGCACAGCAACTTTGTTCTACTCCCATCGTCGTGGGGTAAAAGATGCCATATTGAGGCGCGATCAACTAGAAATATGCATAAGACGCTTGGAAAGAGAAAACAGGAAATTGAATGACATAAAAAGAGGTCTTCGCTAGCGAGCTGTTGTTCACTGTCCTTATCCATTGAATACTGTACATTAAGCAGCTACTGCAGGAATTAATCAACCATTGTAACCGTTACGTGTGTGTCTTTTTCTATTCTGCCACGTTAGTCGGGATTCTTTTTAAGATATCCTGTTACTTTGGGTATATCTACAGCTGTAAATAATCATCGGCACCCCCTTCTCATAAAACATGAAATCTTGTACATGATCAATTAACTTCGTTTCTCGATTACTTGAAGAATCATGTGTGCAGAGCTGTGACAAATAACCGCTTTCTGGAAACACAGTCGATGAAGAAAAGTCCGATTGGCAACTGTTGTATGCTATGCGCGGTAAATTTGCATCCACATATTGCCTTCTTGAATAGTTACAGTGGATATTTGCAAAACAAGGAGACAATGAACTAAGTTTTGCATCCCTCTTTTGTCTACAGAAGCTCTAACATTTAATTACCGATCAATAAGAAGCACAGCTAATCGAGCTTTATACCGGTATATTGGGTGGATGAAAGACTTCTCGAAACAATCTACGTTTAGTGTTAACACTTTTTCTGCATGCACTGATTGCGCTACGATATGATATGATATCCCAACGAGTCAACTGAAATACAGCGACGCAACTCGTGATCCTGTCAGAAAATATCAACAACAATTACATGTAAAGTTGGCAGGGTCCGTTATGACCATGGTTAATTTGTACAAAGCAGTCAGAAGTATTTCATACGGGTTGTGATTAATAATCATTAAGGACAGAGGACGTGTAATGCGCTACATGTCACGTGATGCTGTGGACCAACATAGCACACATTCGATCGCTCCCGCATTTACCGGAAGTACGCATCCAGCTTCCACATGTGGCAATTATGAGCTCTGCGTTACTATACACACATCGTAGCAATTGTCCCGTTTTATGCTACAACTATATGACTCATCTGGCGACCCTACATCAAACACACGTCATCACGACGACCATCAATCAGCAGTGACCTTGCTATTTATGAGTATTATGGTTCCACTGTGTACCAGTCCTGATTTCCCATGCGCCTCACTGCGATGTACATGTGCTATAGCCATATGGAATGTAATGTTACTGCTCCGCCCAGCTATTTAGTGGTAGCACTTAGGTTCAAGTACCACATGCAAATATATGCCGATATATACGGCGGCCGAAGTTTATGTTATTTCCTCTCTCAGTAGAGAAAGTTTGGTCATATGTGCATGATCAAATTTAACTGCAGAACGCACAGTATGCGTTGCCTCACAAACAATGACTATCATTGAATGGGTTCCTATACACTGTGTTACCACATATGGTACGCAGAATTAAGATGAAACGCAATTGTTGAAGATTTACCTTATTTGAGACATACACTTGGAAATCAAGAACCGCAAAGTTTCGCTATGTTTACGAGATCTGAGCGTATGCACTATGCAGTATGTACGTTTTTATGTGTTATTTTGTCACTAACATATCAGGAAACGTGTCTACATCCCCAAGTATATTTTCAAGGGCAATCCTTTTCGTCCGTATCGATAGTAAAATTCATACTTTTCCGATGCACAACTCTAATATCGTAAGAATATAAAAATCATCGTATTCTGGAACCAATAACCACGAGCGGCTGATTGCCTTTTAAAATGCTAGATCATAATGCAACCTACATCGGGTTAACACGATTGTCCATTTCCCGCTTATATACCTGATGTAATAATTGTGCGTGCCATCTTACGAACGTGCCATTGCTAAAGCCTCCATTCAACTACTCTTATTGTGCCAGTTGGTAAGTTTATTACGCACAGTCAAATGAACAACGATACTCCTAAATGCTATTGGCCCTTATAATATTAAATAGATTATGTCTACAAAGCTAGAATATATATTTTAGCAGAATAGACGGCAGGTAATGCCATTCTCTACCGATACTAGAAAAGAACCTTACCATGGTATGCTAACCTACCTGTCATATTCCGTAATTAATGATTATCAATGAAATTTACTACTAAATGCATGAATCCATCTGTAAAAGCAAGGCGTCTGCATAGGGATCTTACGCAAGTATTCAAAATATTCAATGGTTAAGATAAAATTAATGATTTATTTTTTCAGCTTCGCAGTCCTGAAAACTTACGAATACAAGGACATCCATAAATCTTGGCCTGGGAAAGGTTGAACTGATGAAAACCCCGTGGAAAAGCGTTCCAACCACGTCAATCAACGCCAGATCGCTGAACAGGGATATGTCAGTGTTTTTAACGAAAAAGTTATATTCTAACCGAATGCACTCTAAACAGGGCGCCAATGGTCATAGCGGTATTCTTGTCCCATTCACCCACAAACATCCATCGCCAAGCGATCTTTGGTGGCCGAATTTGTAAATTTTGTAAAATATTTCCAAATCTAAGAGTCAGTCCAATACAGCATTGCATTCGATGTATGGGCAAAACACATCATGGACAATCCGGCCTTACAAATTTGCAATAGCTGTTAAACAATAAAACACCAGGATAGAAACCAATTTATTAATGCAAACGATTTACATTTTTTTTTTGTGACACTGATTTGATAATTCATATAACGTTCCGCAGTAAGTCGAGATTCATCACACTTCTGCATAGCAAACGATAAGATTTATACCTCTGCTGTGTGCTGCCTACAAAACATGATACAGAGTAAGTTGATAAGAGTCAGGTTATTCCGCTTAAAATGTACATAGATACATGATGTAGCCAGTAAACGTATTAAAAGGTTCTGTAATGTTTCACTGCAGCCACCAAATTGTAGTATTTCCTTCTTTTACTGTTATCATCTAAGCCTTGCGAGTTCCCCGTATTGTATGACTCATTATATTATACATCATTGGCATTACTATTCCTCTAACACGTTCTACTGCGATATTTTATTACAGCATCTCATTGCACTCAACATCGCTTGATGGGGCCCCTGTCAGGAGCAGATGACGAATTCCACATTCTCTTTTCATCTCTTATACTCTAGTGTGCTTGCCTATAACTCTTTGTCGGTTGTTAGGGGAAGCATGACCTAACCCCTCTCTCCTCCTCTCTTTGATCCTCTGTATAAGATCGGAGGGAGGGCCGTCTTCTCGGCGAGGCAGTACGATGTCGGAAGCAGGTGATCTACAAACTCACATTACAGATGCATTATCTTATATCGAATTCGCCGGTGGAATTTTGCTTTGTAGAATTTGACAACAATATATTGCTGATAATTTCGGACTAGCACACATCATATGCATTAATGTTAACAGTGCTTTTACAATGTGCTTAAACAACCAAAACCCGCTACATGACTGTGTGGCGTTGATCAAATCAATTTATGGAACAACAAAATGGAAAAACATGAGCTATAACAACAGCTATCAATAATTGTTGTATGTGCGTTTAGTGCTTAAGATAAATTTCGTATTATCTAACAGCTAGTCGTTTTCTTGTGAATACTGCTGTCCATTAATGATAATTTCACTTAAAAATGGACAGGGGAAGTTGCATTCATTGCCTTCTTCTGCAGTTAAGATGTGAACTATTAATACTGATGTAAAGATGTATGTAAAACATGACTTGGTGTGGCGAAAATAGCTACTTCAAGCATTTTGTTCGCTACTGAATATTTGTGAACGCTTTAGCATATATCTTAATGGGAATATACGTACCGTACGAAGGAATTGCTGCATGATAAAGCTACTAGAATCAGGTGTTAACCTTTGCTACTAATGCATAGTAATAAGCTTCTGTGGATGCTGTTCAAGGCTGATTCAATTATGACCTAATTTATATTTCATGTTACGAGCAATAGCCTCCAGGGTGGATGTAAAAGAGGCACATAAGGCCTCACATGACCGAGTGGGATATTGAGACGTAAAAAGAGATGCTAAGCTCGGTTACTCACCTCAGCTGCTTGTGCTTAGGGTCCTCGGGGATCCTGTTGATGGTTATGTTCCACCCAATATTGCTGCTCCATGTGGCTTATTATGGCGCTACATGTCGCAACCTCTTCTGCACTCAGTGATAGCTTCATCGGGTATCTACCTCTAATGCAGAATGCTTGGACTCTTTCTCTACGCGCGCACATGTACTCTCTCTGCAAACTCTAACGTACATGCGGTGTATACCATCTCTGTACTCTCTTTCTCTCTCTCGCACGCTCTTTTTCTCACTCTCCCTTTCCTCTCTCTCTTTCTCTCTCTCTCGTACAGACATACATACCCTCTCTCTCTCACTCTTTCTCTCGCTCAAAGCACTTATACATTGACCCTCTACACTCACACACACACACACACTCTCTCTCTCTCTCACACACACACACACACACACACACACACACACACACACACACACACACACACACACACACACACTTTTTACAGCAAAAAAAGGAGGAATGATAATGATACAAGCAACAATTTCCGTTAAATAGGATGCTAATTTGTGTTAATCAGTTATAAACACATGTGACATCAACCAGTAGCTGTCCTAGGTAATTGTGAGCAGTAATTACATATAACCGGATCATTACCGGGAACGGTATTAACAAGGAATTCAATAAAATAAATGACAAAAATCTCAAGACTAAACACGACTGTGTTATTACGTGTAATAACAATGCATTAAATATGTTGGTTCATTGGAGCGCAACTTTCATCAACTATTATGTTCAACATTCTTAAAATTTCGAATGGCTTTAGAACCTGAAATTTGTCACACGCATCTGCTTTATCATTATATGACCTATTCACAGGATCATTACGGCAAGATGAACAGCAGTTTAAAGTCACCGTTCTGAGCCCCGTTGTCATATGCTAATGCAATACAAAACGACTTAATTAACTAATTAACTTAACAGTAATTGTTCGGTGTGCAATACCAACTACTCCATTATAAGATAATATAATAACGTCAAGTGTTGCTCTACAACCAGAGTGCAGCAAATTAAATGGAAACAGCTACATTTCTCCCATTTTTGGTAAATAAGCATCATGGATAAACATTGACAAACAGATAACATTTCTTTGTTTCGCGCAAATCACAGCGTGCCAATTTTTTGGATGCTGCTTGAAATGTATTTGAAGGTATAGCAATGCAACAGTCGGGCAATGCAAATTGGAAGACGTGCGTGCATTGCTATACGCAAAACATGGCTTACCAAAAGTACCAATACCATTGTCAAAGCAATCACGTCATGGTTATATGGCTGATATGGAGGATAGGACCAAATATGGCGTAACTCACCTAAATTTCTGCTATTACTATAACTACTGCTTCTACTACTACTATTACTACTGCTACTGTTACCACTACTATCAATGCTACTACTTCTACTACTACTACTTCTAATACTACTACTATTAATACTACTGAGAATATATTGATACTGCTAACAATTCTTAGTTAACATACTATCACTGAATTGAATGTCTAAAAATCCGTTTTTTTTTTGTATGTGTGGTTGATTATTTGGAACAAGAAGGAATGCCTTACTAAAACATAGATACACACTAATGTAAAAGAACGTGCCGTGGAAATCTGAGCGGTTGTTTCTGATGTTCACTTAACACCTGAGTGAATCGCTGCATTACAACCACTTGTCTAGTAATCTGATAAGTGTGTAAGTGTTGATTTGTATAGCAACTCGCGATATTGCAAATATTGACACAGAACAGCTCTTAATAGTAACAGCAAAACACAGTTCCCTCTAATAGATGATTAGGTTTGCACTTCTCAGTTAACAAATGATATATTACGTCACGTGTCAATAGTTCGTGTCTATCACTATGGTCCTGAGGGAGAATCAAAATTGGCTTTGTGACTCTCTATTTGGGACAATCTATGCTGATTAAGTTGCTGCGAAGCTTTCAATGATGGTAACATAGTTTGCGATCATGTAAATCTTGTTATATTGGCAAATGTTCTGTAGACGGAGATTTTATGACATTCGATTATGCATATTCTCGTATTTGTTCTGTGGTAAGTAACACACGCGGTATCATAAAACCCAAAAGACCATATTCATCATTCGTTATCGGTAAGAAGGCATCGCGTAGCTTTGTTGTGATTTATTTATTACGAAGTAATCATGTCGGAGTTGTTATCCCGCTGTTATTTGCAGAGCTCGGAACAATCAATTGCATCGATATCGCGCAATGCCTTCTGCCCCTCCCCTTTGATCACAGAACAATTATGTGATTATCATGATATTAAGTACATAAATCCAGAAATAACCTATAAAGCACAGACTGGTGCTCCAGTATACGACGTCAATGAATGGTATCTGATCTTGAAGCGATAAGAACAACTATGGTTTCACTAACATAGTTGATAAACATCATGGGTAAACCAGCACTTCTAAACTCACAGATTTGATGATTGTTTTGTCCAAATCAAAGCGCTCTACCTAAAATGATGTCACCAGGTATAAGACACATTTTGCGACGCCATTTATAAAAAGCCTACATAAATATGCATACTCGGTCTTGGCTAAGCTCGTAACAAGCTTATTTAGATTTAAGCTTATTTTGATGTTAATGGCGCTGCCATAGCCAGCAATACGCACTGACGCACGTGCGTAACATCAATTTGAAAAGTGAAAAAATAAATATGGCCAAAAATGGCATCAAAGTCAAAAGCTAAAGGGGGTTATACATTACTGTCTGGAACTGTAGATTTCTAAATCTTGATTAGATCTACTCTCCCCCGTCTGTGCGTAACATTCCTTCAAGCCTGGCTACGCCCCTGATAGCCATCACGATGAGGTTTCAATACCACTTCTGACAAACACAGACCAACAAGATGAACACGTCTCATTGCCTGTAGGTAAATATCAAGGTGAAGCATTGTACCATATTGCCTCTCTAGTGTTAATAACCGATAGGTCAACCCCTCAAACAAAATCAATCGAGAAGTGTTCTCAATTGTAGGCATTTTCAACTTGGGCATTTTAGTAAGCTAACTTGAATACACTCCAGCACCCAGCGAAATTGTAGAAAATAATATTACGCAGTTATTTATAAGTTGGGCCCATTTGTACAGTATCATTGAAACTGAGTATCTTGCATGAAACGTGTACACTACATTTATTAACAAATATTAGCACCAGTACAAGACTTTTTGACGACAAAAGTTTAACTGACTATAAAAACAACATACCGCTGCTGTAGTTTGATATCCACTGTAATACGGAGAGGCATTTAAAAACTTGATTTTAAGTGATGTTATTGTCTGATGTCGTTCTCACCTGGTCCAATTTTATCAACATAACATTGGGATATTGTGCTGTGATTTTTAATACAGCATTGCCTTATCAATTACTTCTCTCTGCCAGTTTCAATTGAGTAATGGACATTGCTGATACGTACATTGATCCCTCAATAAATTCGACCTTCACAGCCTTTTGTGGTATGCACCATGCTATATGTTTACATTCCAGCATCATATGACCATTATACAAGACATTAGTTAGTGGTGCCTCTTCGTACATTATCATCAATATTGAATTCTTTGCAGGGATTGTGCCAATGCATTGTCGTGCACAGACTGCAGTGTGATACGACTCATTGCTCCAGCACATCTTCACTGTAATGTTTCACACGTGGTAAGAGGACGATCCCGAACTACTTTTATTACATCACTGTAGTATTCATACACTATAGGGCTGTTACATAAGTGTTCATAATTATAGGGCTGTTACATTCACAACACTACTGTTTATGTCAGGAGTTCAACCACAAGACACGGTCGTATATTGAGTCATATAGTGTTCACACTGAAAACTATCATGCAAGGTACCATATTATTTCTGTATAAGGCGATGGTTCTGGATATTACTCTGACAAAACGTCCTTGGTTGGTGTTATAAGTGTGAAGCTAACGTTCTTAACCTGGAGTACAACGACAAGAACATTAGCTTATTTATGAATACTGTCTTCGTTCATAGATTACATGTGCTGGATTAAGCAGGACATACACGCGATGTGTTGATTTTACGTTTCATTTGATACGTTGAATGATTTGCTATATACTTGTAAATTCACAAAGATCGACACAACGTATGATATGATATTCCTGGCATTTATTCGAATGCTATTCTGGACATTGACGAACAAACATCGTGGATCATTTTAACGCTATATCATATGGGAGCGATCAGATGTTTTACCCTTCATTACTCCAACTAAATCCGACTATTAGAAATCGCTACCACCAAATACCAAGTAAAGCGATCAGTTTATGCATGCTGTGTTGTTGCTGTGCTCACAACATTACTTAACAATGGTTCAAGGTAAGGTCTCTGCCTTGCCATTACAAATACAACCGCGCAGAGGTTTCAAGGCCTCATATGAGTTCGGTACTTTGTGGTGTCACAAAGCATTTCAATGTAGCTCGGGGTAAGACTTTGACGTGACAGTCATTACGAGAACCGCTGCGAGCAGACGCCCTAGTCTTATGCAGTGAGCAGTGCGTTGAAAAGATGGAAGGTGACGTGGCTTGGTGTACGAAAATTTAGTGGTTTTTTTCGCGATCAAAGCCACACCACGCGGATTCTTGTTAGTGAATGACAAATCATGCTCTTTTAAGATGGCACTCTAACCAATTACTTCCAGAGGCGCATATGAGAATCATAATCGACAAATTTGTTGATACTTTAACTGCCTTAGAACAGTTATTATTAACATTCAAATCTGTTTTAATCTCACCCGTAAGAATAACTGCGGTATGATTGATTAAATTGCATATTTTAGCCATGGAACACGGTAGGCCCTGTTTTGTTTTAGTCATTAATTTCATAAAACATGCCATCTATATATGCTGAAAGTACGCCTCGAATTATATCGTATGCTAAAATCAAAGAAGCATTTGTTGGCATAAATCGCCCGTCAATAGCACAAAAGTGAGGGGATTGAAGTGTGGGTGTGAAGTACGTACAAACCAGCTGCTGGCACATGGCACAATATCCTGCCAATTATGAAATTCAACAGCTCAAAACAGTAATTTAAGTGATAGTAAAACCAAATATCCCGTTGTTCTAACATTAAGAATGTGGAAACAATGATGGCGTTCAACAGTGTTCTTCTTTCTATACTCTTATATGAATTACCCGTTGTTTCAAATGTGTTCTTTTTGGAATTAACCTTGCATGTTTCTTGAATTATCCTCCTCTTTAGTTGGAATATACCTCCATTCTTACTGACGAATAGCCAGACGCTTTGCACTATGTATTACGTATGTTTTAAGTGATTGTCTCAGTTGGCCTTCAAAAGTCAATATCAACTCAATGTTTTTGTTCAATACTGAACGGGAGATAAACCATTGTTTTGGATTATTTCACTGAATTATCCGAACACTAAATGTATGATGCTATTGCTACATTTCAACAAATGCATATTTATCAAACAATATGATATTTATTACGCAAATGGCGAATTATTCACATTGTTTATTTTGTGAAGAATAATTTACAGATTTTATGAAGGGAAATTAAAAACTACAATAAATGAAACATCTCAATATATATGGTATTCATGCAACATTACCAAGTGCAAATCATGGGTGAAATCAAGGTTGGTAAAACTCGTAGAACAATATATGATTGGGCAATGAGCAATATCACTCACGTTTACCAATGTTTTGGGTAGAGTGTTCATGCACGGTTGCTTCGACGAATAACGGCACTAAAATGGACACATACATAAGGAACCGAAATAACAGTTAATCGCTATCTTAACTATACGCAAAATCTATCAAGGCAACAACAGGATGCACAACAGTATAATATGAGTCATAATGCCCAAGCATACCTACGGCAAGTGTCGTTCATCCACCAACGAATGCTTTATACTGATAATGTACGAGATAATGAAGTGTAATCACTACTATGAATCAAAGAGTGTGATGATTAATGATTGATCTAACCACTAGCATGTAGGCTGTTGGTAGTTTGTTTTTACCAATGAATGGTATTTTGGAAGGTGGAACAGAAAAAGCTCGTTGCGCACTCAAAATCCGTTGGTTTGCATTATGGATTTCTCACAACATTATACATTCATGTGGAAGTAGAGGAGCTGGAATAACTCATGAATGAAACATGAAATTACTTATTTGTGGATTACCATACGGCTCGGGCTCTATAAATAGTGTATAACGAAGTAGGAGAATAACATTCAATACAGCATAACCGAAGCATACAATATACGTGCTGTCAAGTTAAGTAAATATAACATGCTTTGACAAGAATAGATGTTCAGGAAAGTTGGCCTGTGAATATTAAACTTTTCTTTAACGGTTAATAATTAATATTCAGGACTGTGGTTTGGCGGACCTCTGACAAGATTGCTCTTTTGTCTGCACTATTTATACATACACGCTGTAAAATTGAAAGACTATTTAGTGTCGACATTTACGGTAATGGTGATTGTTTGAAAGAAACTTTAATTCAAACTATGATAGAAGAAATCTCTAACAAATCGTACTGCAGTGTAAGGCAATCATAGCTCTACACGCGTTTGATTTGGAAACTTCCTAGTTCTCCACAGTTTTGGATGCAGAACAAAGGGCCTTTGAACATTTCAATGAACCAGAAAAGCCCGCAATTGGTAAGCTTTGTGACCTGATCTGATCAGTGGCATCTACTATTCTTTTGCATTTGGTTCGCAGGATTGTTTTTTATGGGCAATCACACTGGCGATTTGTTGTTGTTTGGCAACAACGGCACGTGCGCCATGTAACACATCCTCATCAATAGGACGATGTGGCGATCATTATCGTGTTTTTCTTGGCGTGCAGCAAGCTTTCTTGCTATTATACTATTTTACATGATACCTTTAATTTAAGGTTTTAACCTTGATGCTTGGATTCTGTTGCATCCTCATGCTGGCACATTGTAATCCGCTCTATGATAACTATACAACTTTAAGGTCATAGTTCAAATCCACTGTGACCAATTACAACCTGGTCAGTTCGTTAATTGTTTGCGGACAAAAAGGATGCTGTGCACATTCGCAGTGTGAGCTGAGGATGGGGGTCATCAATTTGCGAAATAGGTTCATATAGTAATGATTCATCGGGGTACTGTACTGTATTGAGTGGAACAAAGTATTGTAAAATATGTTTTCTTTCGGATTTTCATTTCCGAATTTTCAGTGACGGAGTTATGCCTTCTGTCATTTTACCAAATTAAGAATAATCACAACCCAAGAAGTGGAAAGTTGAACGTGATTTTAAGATTTGGTCAATCCATAAAGAGAGGTATTATTTTAGTGAATCGTAACTCTAAATTGCCTTGCATTCTCTCGGTGATATCAGTTCCGCATCATAAAGCCCTGGAAACTGGGTATTTCAGAAGCTGTTTTCTTTATATGCTTTTGCAAATGACGACCATATCACGTGATAGCCGTTTACTCAATCTCTTTTTGTTAATTTTAATTCATTGATCTTAATGCGAAAACAAGAATGCTTTACAATGCGAAATACTGTTTGAGGCTAACTTTGGTTAATCCTTGCATTTGCTATTTTACTTACTTGTTAAGGATTAAAGATAAATGAAGCGATATATTGCTAAATAAATGGAACGCTGCTCGCGTGTTTCATTATTAACACTGTTTTCTATCCGGGTGGACATCTTCATAACCACGGCTAAAGCTAATGTGAATATCTAGCTTGTAATGCAGAAAGTGTACAATATGATGCATGCAAATGTCTGGCTTTATTCTAGTGGTTATCAGTTAGCTAAATGGATGCCCCTCTGTAGTCGTTATTCAGCTCTTAGTTCCCATGAGAAATTAGCACGCATTCTTTGAATTATGCATGCTTGTGGTCATGACACTTCTGGGGCGAATTTGTAAGCGAAACCCGCGACACCAAGCTCTGTCAATCTGGGGGCTAACCAGCAGCACAGAGTCATCGAAACATCACTCTATTAAAAATTGTCAGGTGAGTCATTTGTATGATTTCGTAATCGTATGTAATCCATGATGTTTTTAGCCATTCTGTACGGTTGTATTTAATTTAGAAAAGCATAACAATATCCATGTATACATAATGTACCCCTGCCTGATCGGGGCGGCCATGTTTATAATTTGCGTCTCGGGAATGATCATTCAAATAACTGCTGCATCATGGCATAAATCTTGCTTGTTTCTGTCGGTTTGCTACCCTTCTGTTGTTCCAAATACTGTACCAGTTTGGGTGCACGGATATGAAAAACTTTCAATAGATAAATATTGCGTCATTAGGTGCATATCTGACAAAAAGTTGTTAAATCGCTTTCAGTTATCAGGCATGTCTTGTTTTTAATTGCAATAACAGGATTCGTACAAAATGGTATTTCTATTCGGATTGTGAAACTTGGGGATTTTGTTGATTGCGTTCTGTTAGGTCAGGATACATAACACATTTTCATAAAATGACCCATAGACAATAAGGGATGTAGAAATGAAGTTATAATGCGGTCTTTGTTTATTTGGACCACGTATAATATCTATCAA
The DNA here is from genome assembly GCA_034190875.2 of Urechis unicinctus. NCBI lineage: Eukaryota > Metazoa > Annelida > Polychaeta > Xenopneusta > Urechidae > Urechis > Urechis unicinctus. The sequence continues at coordinate 58,902,820 of CM067346.1, read as the reverse complement.
TTCAACCGTATTGCAGGCAGAACTATTTGACTATTACTCTAACTGGACCGGTGACACAAGAAAGCAGAAAGATACTCTATGCCCCATTTCTCGACCCCCAAGTCCAACTAGCTACAACAGTAACTTGATATACATATATGACTATTTATTCTAATGCTTAGTATTGCACAGCCATAACATTAACTACTACAGCCATTTCAACTACTATTAAAACAACAACTATGGCTACTACATATTCCATTTGACCACTACAAATACACTTATTACTTCCTCTGCTGCCGTTACTTTTACAACAGCAACCATTTATATAATTGCACCTACTACTACTACTGCTTCCGCTGAATCACGACTGCTGCAATCTCTACAAGTACTTCTACTGCTTGTAAACCACAGCTATCAATAACAATTCTTCAAAAAGATGATAAGTTTGACATTATATCACAGATTTTTGGCGTTTATTAACATTTCTATTGTGATCTCATGGATCAAACAATTGCATACATGATTTGTTTGATAATCCACTCGCAAGATATCAACATTGAAAGAAAAAGCGTATTGTTCAGAACACATTTCATAGCAGTTTCTTCAAATGGACAATTAGTTTCGCATTTCTAAGGGAACCGTTAACACAAAACATAACGTGCCGATAGTTCTTGCCGATAATAATGAGCCTCGAGAGAATCAAAATCGGCAGGGGGACATAAAATTTAAAAGATCCTGTTAAGCATTCGAAATCGCATAGACAGTATCATAAGATACTAGAAATACAATTACTACCTATTCAAGTCAATACCAGGAAGAATGTTAGCTGCAACTGATAGCCTTGAGTGCTCGCTTTTTTCGATTCTGCTGTAAAGTTGAAAGGATTGCAGGAAATAATAAAACGCCTAGACGCCTATGTATCATCTAGCAATCCTGCAAGGGAAATGAAAATGTCTTAATTATTATCCATACAATGCACAGGGTACCTGAGGAACAGGGCTGATAAGATGTTAGTATAAAGTCACTTTCTGACCTGTTTTGATACCCTAATCGAAGGCAATATGCGCTCCTGGCAGTATTTACTAGGTGTGGATTGCTTTAAAGTGCTTATGACACCTAACATCTGATTTTTGAGTGTAAACTGAACAAATCGATGCGGATCGAATGGTGTTGGAATTTTTGGCCTCCGATGAATAATCAAAGAGATATTTAACGTTCTTTGGTGCGAAGCGGCATTTCGTGCGTGAGCCGAGGTCAATCGGAAATGACGCATATGGGGGAACCTAGTTTCTGCCGCCCAAATCAGCATCCATAGAAACCACTTTGTCAACCGTGAATTTATAACTTGTTTAGTCTGAATCAGTCATGCAGAAGTGCGGTGTGGCCGTGAATTGTTCGAACATTTCTTCATAAAGTGTTCGATAATTCAGTTTACCTCAGGAGGAGAAATTGCGTAAGCAATGGATATCTCAAGTGAAGCGTACAAGGGAAGATGTTACTAGCATTTCTATAAGGGGCACAAAAATGTGTCATTGCACCATTTGTTGCCAGTGTACATTCACATGAGACTACCAAACGGCCAAAAACGGCCCTGCCCAAACGAGATCGGCGCGGCGTTTGGCCGCCCTACTAAGATCTACCGGAGTACATAAGTTAATTGGATTAAACGTGCTAGGTCAAATGAGTCTTAGTTAGATCGATAAGGATTGTCCAAAATTAAAAGAAAAGATAGTTTCGTGCTGTGTATACAATTCCAATGGGACTCACCAATCAATGTTTTCATGACGGTTCATGTTCTGATTATCGCTCCTCGGTACACGTGAATCAGTCCTGTCAATGGCAGATTCGCTGGCGCTATTTCCGGACAGATATGGTTCTAATCTATACGGCACAATACCAGCTACATCCTCTGGATTTTAATGCTCAAATATTTGAGACTCTTCAACCTAAAACTCCATCGCCAAATCGTCCAACTCATATACATCGCCCTCCGAAACTTCAACATTCGTTATTGTTTATGGTTAAAACTGCGGACCTGTCAGTAACGAGTTCCCCAAGTGACGTCACGGGATGCTAGGCCGAAAATTTGGAAAATGGCGGCGGGTGCCGAAAAATCGACTTTATATTTCAATTCACGTTAGGTTCGGGTGACTTGTTCGGAAATTGAACCACAAAAACAGAGTAAATGCAACTTAACTTTTCATAAAAATTATCATGGAAAATTGATATCATAGGCACTTTAATTAACAGGTAACATATTATGATAAACCTGTCAATTGTCGTTAATCTATTCCAACATACACGAGACAGTACGTTACCCCGACTATCGTTGGCAAACCGGCAATAATAATATGTTGTCACAAGAAAATTATTCAACGCATATCTTGAAACGCCATTTACAAATATCGTAAAAGTATATGCATACTCAGTTGCCATGCTAACAACAAACTATGCATGGTTTCATTATCACGGAAGCCACCGCGCTATTATCAAAGCAATCAGGATGCGGCTTCAAGGCCACTTCTGAGTGGAGTAGGGCTGACAAAGCAACTGCGTTTCATTTCCCCCGAGTGAATATCACCTATGGTTAAGCATTCCAATATGTTGGCTCTATATAGATGTGAACCTATAAGTCCCAAGTCCTCCAAAGAAACCAACAGAAGAGGAAATACACACAGCTATCGTAATGCATAGTTCTGACCACTACCATTGTATGTCTGAAACCACTTTGTTTTCACGAGGTTTGTGACGTTCACGGTTATCTTATCTACATCATACTCCAGAAAATGGCATGCCTTCTATAACGACCCATCAGCCTTCCATTAGCTTAAAGTCATTTCTTAGGGATTATTCGTGTCCGCTTACTGAACATCATTTAAGCACAGTACATCGTTATTCATATAATGCACTTCCGGTGGCTGAAATTTTATATGACCGGCTATACATCCATACTACGTCAGTATCAGAAGGATCCGAGAAGGAGTGAATGACATGACCATCATAAGAACTGACATGCCATTACTTATAGCGCTCTTCTGGCTGACGATAGCATTAGAATAGATGATGTTTTTTTAATGTTGACTGGCCCTAGGCAATGACTCTGATAGAATTAAGAACTTATCATGGCTTCCCGTTTCATTATCACCCACGGCAATTCACATAATTCAAGTGATACTTAATTACAAAGTCACTTAGCTAAAAACTACACACATGTATATTTCCGGTAAATATCAAGATAAAAAACATGAAACCATTCTTTATGATACATTAATAAAGGTTTGATAGATATTAAACGCTATCATTCCATTCGGTATTACATGCAAAGCTGGAATTATATTTGGGTTTGGTCAGCTTAATCATCAAATAGATCTATGCGCATTTTGCGTGAGTATCATTTATTTTCGTTGCAGATTACAAAATTAAGGAAAGTGTATCGCAATAAAATATAAAAGTGAACACCAGATCAGGGTACACAACTGGAGCATTATATCGGACGCTGCAGATATATATTATATTCACTTTGTGAAGATTGCACTCTGTTGTGCGGCATTTGCTTGAGTAATGGACATTAATTTGCAAGGGTTTGTAAAAAATGCTGCTTAACTTGCCATAACGACCACCATCCGAACAGTCAATGAGGCCGATAACAAAGCTTCAGTTGTTGGTATTGGTATAACTAAATAAAGGAACAGCCTCTGACTGAAACAATGAAAAAAGTAGAAGACCTGCCCTGTACCCTGTGCCTGTACACATTGAACATATATTTGAATATAGACCTTTATCCTGGCCGCCATCATTATATTAATAACACGTGAATATATGCATTGCAAACAGAGATTGTATACTGCGGTGCACTTTCATTTGATCAACGTGGTTGACAACCAAAAACGAACATTGATTACTTCCACAAATATCTTTACAACTTTTTGAGGTATCATGCTTACTTCGCTCTTATATCAATGCCGTACATCCTTTGCACAACCATCACCATACATTATGCCAATGAAATGATTATGCTGCATTTAGACGCATTCATGTCATGAACAGAACACAATCAACAACGATTCGATCAAATATCGATTTAATATTAATAACTGGATTGCAGTGATTCAGTGATAAGCATCATAGGATGGTATGAGGCTTACTATCGCGTTTGTTTTCACCTAGAGCATGTCTGTTGTTGTTATATAATATAATATAATACCATAGTTATATAGCTTTACCTTTTATATTTGGTAGTTTTGGTTTGGAAGGAGGTCCACTGAGTATTGACTTCTCTAATTTCACATTAACTCAATTTACGTTAACTCGAAGCCCAAACAGCTTATTTCATAATATAATATGCGTGAACTCATTTAGTGTGACCTCAATCGTAACCCTGAACTGCCTCGTATCCTCTCTGAGAATTAAATTAATTAGCCATTTCAATTCAGAATATGTACGATATAACACCAGTGGATGTCAAGCCTCATTCTAGTGTATGTCAGATAGCCTAATGGATGCGCCACCGCAAGTGTGTAACAGATCTTAGGTCCTGCGAGAAATCTTCCTGCATTATTTAGGCTATTTGAATTGTAAATGGCTGTGGTCATTCGTCGGTTGAATACGCCTGATGCATTTAAATCCTATCTCAAGACATATCTTTTTAGTCAGTGCTATAACAATTAACTTACAGCTTCAGCGCCGTTGAGCAGGATTATGTCTTGGAAATAGGCACTATACAAAGGCTTTCTATGTATGTATGTCACTTTTGGGAGTTGCTTGAAAGCAGTACGATGTTAGTGAAGCATAAGAAAATGTACTAAGCGCAATCAATTATGGAAATGGACAAACCAATAATAATGGATGTTCAATACGCATTGTTAAAATTTCACAATTCTAGGTTCCAAGATGATTTAAAGCAGTCTATACGGTTTGATTTAATCGAGACAATCAGAACAATATGTCACACGCATGATATGGTACATACAAATATGATGCATGCATATGATGTGCTTTTATGAATGATAGACTATGCAATGCAAATAAGGCTGCATAATGGCAGAATGCACATTTAGGAATTTTGTTTCCTGATTTACTACCTTAAAACCATATGCGATGCCAAGCTTCATTGCTGTGGCATAGTTTGGGTATATGCAGCGAAGTTGCGGTTGACGTCAAAGTACAGAAATGATAGTCTTTGTGAATTTGAATAGATGAAGACTGCATTCATTGAAACATGTCATAGCCCTATTATTAATCATTTCAGGCTACTAAATGAGGTATTTTTGTAATTGCTTTAATAGGTTATGAATAAATAGATGAAACTGATGATGTGGTTGAGAGTGCTGACGCCGTAGCCAAAGGATATTGCTTTAAACTGATGATTTAGTTATAGGAGTAATGCAGATCCTGATCACCGAGTGTTTGCCAAGGTACAAAGGTGTTGGTGCCGCCTATTAGTACAAACTTACTGCTCGATATCATCGAGACCCATGAAAAGTATTTAGACATGCCGTTAGTGTGGTCGAAAACACTCACAAACCTTTTATTGCCCAAATATACCGTGAGAGTGCACCTTAATGACCGTTCGCATTTAGTAGCCGTTCTAAGAATAAATGCCTGTTTAAAACCCTTTAAATATTGAACACCTCATCATATCTGAAACATCCCAATGGGTAAATGGCAGCTACAAAGATGCATGCTTTGATCTATTTATCACTCATTTGAAGCTCTCATTGCTGGTCGTAAATTCAATCACAACGTGTGATGAAAACATACTTATCTAAAGAGCGAGCACACTAACTATCGATGAAACGCAGATTAGATTCGACCATTTTGGTGTATTTGTGGCGCCCCAAATGATGAAGATAATGCCCGCTCAACAACTAAATGCTTCAAATATCATTGTTATGCAAATGCCATACTTACTTGGTCCATGGAGCATGATTGATGAAGATTGCGTGCAATGATGTACGTGAACTAAATAGTTTATAGTTCATTCCGAAACGCTTGAAGTAATCCGCGTTTGCGTTGAACGTCCCACCTTTGATACCTGTTTGGTTAATTTGTACGGTATAGATAGCTTATTCATGTCTTTTTTTGAGCAGAGCATGCCAATATTAATATCGGCATACCATGTTCCAATCGATAAAAGAGCCCAAGGTTCTTCAAGGCCGGCATTACCATTACAGTGGTTGTTATATCTCGCCTTGGGAATGCTTGAATCGAAATTTGCTACTGCGCAGGGTTATAATGACACCGTGTTAAAGGCAGCAATAGGCTTGGCGGAACCACACTGCATCGTATATATATATATATATATATATATAGATATATATATATATATATATATATATATATATATATATATATATATAGATAGAGAGATAGAGAGATATAGATATATAGATATATATATATATAGAGATATATATATATATATATATATATATATATATATACTATATATATATATATATATATATATATATATATATATATATATATATATATATATATATATATATGTATATATATATATATATATATTTATATGTCTAAATATATATATATATAGATATATATATATATATATCTCTATATATCTATCTATCTATATATATGTGATCTATATATATGTTTGTATATATGTATATAGATATGTTTGTATAAATATGTATATATCTATATATACATATATATGTCTATATAGGTATAGATATATATATATCTATCTATGTATATATATATATATATAAATATATACATAAATATACATAAATAATAAACATGTGTATATATATACATATATATATATATATATATATATATATATATATATATATATATATATATATATATATATATATATATATATATATATATATATATATATATATATATATATATATATATATATATATATATGCTGTTAAATGGTAGTGCATAGTTTCCCCATCAAGTTCAATTAAGAGTGATTTCACTCTTGTTCTTGATATGATGTTGATTTTCTATTATTAAAGGTTGGTTGAAAGTAACATTACCTGTGTGTGTTATTACGCCTACAGGGGTAAATGCCCATAATCCATCTATATCAAGATTTACATTCATTGATTCTTCCAGTAGAAAGTCCCATTTGTTATACCCTGCCTGTTGACATCATAACATAATCAAAGCGTCCATCTTGGTTATGCATAGCTTTAAAACGGGATCAGCGAGATATACATCAATCACTCCAACAAGTGATGCGGGATCAGCGAGATATACATCAATCACTCCAACAAGTGATGCGGAATCAGCGAGATATACATCAATCACTCCAACAAGTGATGCGGGATCAGCGAGATATACATCAATCACTCCAACAAGTGATACGGGATCAGCGAGATATGCATCAATCACTCCAACAAGTAATGCGGATCAGCGAGATATACATCGATCACTCCAACAAGTAATGCGGGATCAGCGAGATATACATCAATCACTCCAACAAGTAATGCGGGATCAGCGAGATATACATCAATCACTCCAACAAGTGATGCGGGATCAGCGAGATATACATCAATCACTCCAACAAGTAATGCGGCATCAGTGACGTGCCCTCGTTTCAAGGACAGCATGTCTTATGAAAGGGTTTTGGTATAGGCTCTAAGTTATAAATGGAGTAAATGTCGGACACAAATCAAAATGATGATTTACTTAACGGTAGGCATATACAGTATATATGTAGGAGGCATGGAATGTCGGTATGGTGTTAGGAAGCTGACGTGTAATGTGCTACAAGCTTCAATTAGATCGTAAATAGTTGCGTGAAATATGTATGTACACCGCTAAGTAAAGGAGGAGGAGGAGAAGGGAATGAGTTGAATCAGAAGCTGCAGGCACTTCCACAGCCAATATCACAGTACATCTGACAACTTCTTTACCTAATATTATTAGAAGCGCAAGATGCTGGCTATTAAAACTCGATACAAGAGCAGGGTGGCTAGCAGGAAACCGCTTGGGATGGGTAACATTTTGTCTGATGTGTAAGTTCATGAGGATGTTAGTGCTGTGGTTTGAATGGTGCTCCCCAATACGTAATAACATATCCAGCAGCTGAGGCAAATAAACTTTTGCGTATTGAATGATACACTAAACATGAAAGCCGATTACCAAGATTACGGCAGGAAATTAAGCCATTTATCTTGCAGAGCCATGCAGCACATTCGTTAGAAACATCTGCCATTTGTGTCTTATTTTGCGAATAAAGCCAAAGAGTATGGGTGCATCTCATTCCGATTTACTATTGTCCACAATAAGTACTTGCAGTAGTATATCCATTGTCCACGCAGTTACTGAAAAGTGCTTTATCTTTTGCTATCATTGCGCAGTGTTAACCTTCCACTTACGGTCAAGGATCGTAACCAAGATAATGATGGAGAGAATTTAACTTGGCAATCACGGTTGGTCCGAGGTGCACTTAAAAACTGCTGATGGACGAGAGCAGTAATAACGAAGGCGGAGAGGGGGGTGGGAAGGGGGTGTGAACAGGGGATTAGAGCTTACTATTATAAATATTTATGTGGTACTTTTGAATAGGTGTTACGACTTAATTGGCTGTTAACCGTCTTAATAAAATATAATCAGAGGAAAATCCAGTCTCAAACTACCTAAAGTCGGCGCTAGTAACTATGGAGCATATTGGTAAAACCCACACACCCTCTTGGTGGGCATCATATATCCACGATGCTCTTCTCAATGAAGCGGATATGACCTCGCCTACTGCTCTCTGATCAAAGGCATTAAAGGATGCTATTAATGGGGAAAGTATTGCTTTAAAGAATATCAGGGGTTCTTAAACAATCTAGCGTGATTTACTGTTATCAAATCATCATAGTTTGAACCTTACAACTAATATGCATCATATGTTAAGTGCGTCGCTATTGGTGATTTTCTAGATGAAAGTGAGTGCAGTTTAAATACCATTTTTGAACGATTCAATTAGGCAGTGGCAGTAGCTAATTCGATTTTGCATCCCCAAGCCCGGATTTAATGATCCACTCATCCAGCAATGGTACTCATGATAAACCGGAATCCGCTTGTAACGCACTAACCCACTGGTATTCATGTAATGGGATAAGGTCTGATTCAATTACAGACCATCAGTACTAAGATGAATAGCTTTAGCCCTCGATGATAATGGCTTCAGTCCTGCTTTGCACAGCACTTAGCCAGACTGTGTGCACCACACTCTGACAGAACCTCAAGTGCGCTCGGCTCAAGAATTCCTATTTAACGACAGTCACCAATTTAAGCTCCACTCATCAGGTTTTATCCTGAGGCCCACATCCAGTAGAGACATGAGGTTTAATATCTTTACACAGGGTTACCGAAAGTATGTCCAGGGCGAGAGACGGTGTCTGCGAATATAGCCTCCAGTCCGATTTTGACGAATTCATTCCGGTCTTTTGTGCCAAATCGCTCAAGCCGAGAGCTGCATTTTCTCTTCCTTTATTTGCACCGGCACTGACCATCGTATGAGCCCAACAAATATATCGGCGATAAATGCACTTCGGCAGGCTCCAGATTTGTGGCGTGCAGGGTTGCTAGAGCGAATCGCTGTGCAACGACTACAAGATGAGCAAAACAAGCAGTATGTCTTATGTAGACTAATTACATTTATTACAGGGTATGAGGCCTCTTGATGGTGATGGTCCACATCATATTGCTGCTCAATGTGGCTTAATACGGTGCAACAAACTTCACCTCTTCTGCACTATAGATTTTCCAGATGTTTGCCTCTAATGCAGCGTAATTAGACTACGCCTAATACAAATTAATCTGGCTTCCGCTCGCACACTTTCAATACACTCGCACACACTTTCTATAAACACTCACTTAAACTCGCTCTACCAGCTCAAAGACTCCCAATCTAGAGATGCTCGTACACGCTCTCTAGACACACACAGACACTCCCTCTACACTCAGAGACTTCCACCCTACAGACTCACATGCACTCCCACTACACACCCACACACACTCTCAATTTATCCCCAGCCACAAATGAACCCCGTCTGCAGACTAAACACTCTCTCTCTCTCCAGAATCAGATGCACCGTATATCCCGTCTGCAGACTTAACTTCATACTCACATACTCACACCTTCTACAGACTCAAATAAACTGTCTGATCACACCCACATGCATCCTTTCTACAAGGTATAGTACACTCGCTCAACAGACTCAAATCCACTCTCTCTACACACTCACACACTCACTTTCTAAAGACTCACATGCGCATTCTCTCTGCACATTCACACCCACTCTTTTCTTCTCTGCACACACACACACACACACACACACACACACACACACACACACACACACACACACACACACACACACACACACACACACACACACGCACACACACGCACATACACATACACACACACACACACACACACACACGCACACACAGACACAGACACACACACATTAACAAACAAACAAACACTTTCGAAGAGGTTTAGAATACACACTTTTCTATATAGACATCCGCGCGTACAGTTGAGTGAATTCCGCTAAATCATTATATGAGCTATTTAAAGGATCATTCAAGGTCATGGCAAGATCAACAGCAGTATAATGTCTGCTTTCTGAGCCCCATTGTTATCTGCTTATAGAGAATACAAAATGACTTCCGGCAGTAATTATTGGGTGTGCAATACATTAAAGAACAGGATGCATTAACCAACTGCTCCAGTCTATGATAATATGACAATGTTGCGTGTCGCTAACCATTATGCACCAAGCAAATAGATAAAGCAACATTCCTTCCACTTTTGTCAATAAGTATTATGGATGAACAACAAGATATATTATGTCTTATGGAACAAATCAATAAGTGGTTATGCTGCCTTTAATATATTTCAATACATAGCAATGAAGCCCCATCTGTTTAACATGAAAAAAAAGGGTTAAAAAGAATATGGCGTAGCAAATAAAGAGCTTCTTGTTTTGTTTGTTTTCTTTTGTGTTACGAACCCAGAGAATACTACCACTACTACTGCTGCTACTACTGCTACTACTACTACTACTACTACTACTACTACTACTACTCAGAGAATACTACAGCAAATACTATTACTACTGCGACGCCTACTGTTACTTTCTTCTTCTGCTGTTCCTACTGATACTACTACTACTACTACTACTACTACTACTACTACTACTACTACTATGACTACCACACGAACTTCAATACTACTAACACTTTTACCACTACTACTATTTGTACTGAATCTTCTTCTACAGCGACAGCACCAACCACTGCATCTCCTAATTCAAATAAGCTACCTCTACTGCTATCACATCCACTTCAAAAGCGACTATTACTGTGGTATAAATTCTGGCACAACCACTACAACTGAGGGGACCCACTATTTAGTAACGGCTAGGCTGATTAAGTTGTAAAGAAGCATTCAATGACAACAAACATAAAGTTGGGTTGACTTCACGGCATCATGTTACATTTGGAAAATGATCCGTAGACGGAAATATCAAGACATTGACTGATGCAAAGTTTTGTATCGGTGCTGTATTGTAAGTGATAGATACGGCTTCAATATTGTACATTCACCATAGGTTAGAAATATATATGCTATTTATAGATAGCGGCTCGGCGCTCGGAAGTTGGCATCGGAAACCGTGTGTATACACATATAATATTTCCCAGTGCACACTGTCGCTGAGACAGACAAAAAGACAGTATATACACGGACACGGAGAGGAGAGCTGGTAACGCGCACTATTATAAGCTGCCGCTTAGATGTTTTGACAACCCCTTTGTCAAGTCAATATTGAGCCGACGAAAGTGATAAATGTCACTGGTCGATTACGTAAGGTTTAGCCTGTTTTGACATAACCCCCTACCCAAGTCAATGCAAACCCAGCCAAGGCCTCTGGTCGATTACGTAAGGTTTGGCCTACTTAAACAGCACCTGCTGTTAGCCTGCCGCTAAGCTGCTGCAGTAGAAAAACCTTGAAACTAATCGTCATTTTTACTGTTTTTTGTTAATGTGAATGGTAAAAATACTGTTACAATCATTATCACGAGGCCAAGTTCTAAATACTGACAAAATTTCCTGTGCGTAAATACAGCCGTTTCAGAGATATCAGCGAGGAGAGAACTCGTAGCAAAAATCGCGATAGGTACTCTAAAATACATGTCATTATACAAAGTACAAAAGGTGAAAACAAGTATTTTTTTCGCCTATTCCATGCTACGATAATTGCTTGTTACAACCATATAATTCATATGTTCGTAACTTCAGTAGTTATGGAGGAGATAGTTACAGAAAATGGGGGAAAAAATCGATGAAAAATCGATCCCATAAGCCTCCAACACTGCGCATGCGCGTCAAACTGGATCGGCAGTTGTGTCCCATCTTGATCTATCATTCCCCAAAATTTCATGTTGATATGTTTAGCCGTTCCGGAGAAAAGCCCGAAAAACCTTGACTGGAGAAAAAAAACAAAAAACAAAAAAAAACAAAAAAACAACAAAAAAATTCTGGCTGACATAATAAGGTACCTCGCGAGCTTCAGGGTATTGCCCTCAGCACCGGACTCACGGGAAGGGCGTACAACTGGTACCGTTCGTTATCCACCGCCGTCGCGGAAGATGTGAGCCGACTGACCACCGCAATGCGCTCACATTTCGTCAAGGAGGAGCAGCAAAACCATCTCTCTTGATTGTTCGACCGCGAACAAGGTAAACGAGAATCCGTTGAGGACTACTCGAAGGACCTCACGGATATCTTATCGCGTACCATTACAGATGAGGCTCGAGTGCAGCTTTTCACAAAGGGACTAAAGATATCGGTACATGGGTATTTGACCCCAAAACCCTCATTGAGGCAGAACAAGTGGCTCGAAATCATCAACCCCGTCGGAATCGGACACGCTTACGCGATTAGAGACCATCATGCGAGGCTCATCTCTTCCCCACCACCTTCTCCACAGGAACGAGATATAAACGACCTCAAAGAGCAAATGCGTCTTCTACAGCTTTCCCTGGCTCCGAAACAGGTAAGTTTTGATGATAGAGGACGTTCCCCTACTACAGATATGCACGCCTGGTAGTAATTTCAAGGTGTTACGTTAATTGGCAGATAACCTAGAACATCTGCTCCAGAATGATGACCATGTCTCTTGACGCTAGACAATTGACACCATGCGCCACAAAACGAATTTGATCGAATACAGACCTAACATTGTTGAAAATATCATGAGTAAACCTGCCCCAACAGACCCTGAAATCAAATAGATTTGATAATATTGCATTACCGCATAATAATGGCCTCGATACATAAGCCAACTCAAACTTGTGAGTATGGGGTGCATCCGCTGCAAGACCCGAGATGGATTCGTGAGTTATAGAAAGGAATGAACCCGACGGACATTAGTATCTTATCCACAGTAAAAAATACCTTAGCGTGGAACCTGATATTTACGCAAAGGATGCATCGTCAGTCAGTAATGTCATCAGAAAAACCACTTTTTATTTTTCGTGACAACGCCTATAGATTGCTGCCTAGTTAGAGTGTTATTTATTGTCAAAGCAAAAATATCATAATTAGGAATCCAAGCAACGTGCGTGTAATGATAAGGTGAGTGAATATAATCGCCAAAAATAAAGGTTTACGGTGTTACAGTTGCTTGCCCAACAACTTTTGTCATTAACTGTGCATATGCGATTCAGAAGCAAAGCAGCACAGAATATGGTTCGGTGGAATTCTAAAGCAAATATCAGAACCATACAGTGTCATTTGATAACCTAATTGGTCGGCAATTTCCATGCCTGAAGGCGATATGCACACATATCACACACGACGAATCACATAAATTCATCAACTTGGTCATTTTGGTGGCAGTGTACTTCCTGTCTGCAGATGATAACGGGGCAATGGGCATGCTGTAATACGTTATAGCTCCCAATGCCCTGATCGGTCCTTTTATATGTACTGTGGGGACGAGAACCGACAGCATGCAATGTGGTCTTTTCCTTTCTAGTTACTCGTATGATGACTTCACCCGCCCTCCCACTTTCAGTTACGAATTTCCTTGCCATCTACATGATTACAACAAAATCTTTTATTGATGGAATATTACTTTGCAATGCAAATGACCAATAAATATCTTAGAAATCTACACTGGTACTTGATATTCTCTTTGTTGCGAGGCATTTCTACCACCATGAATATTAATCAAAGTTTCTCGTCGCGTTTATGGATCTATAGAGTCAGAATAAAGATAGAGTGTATGGGTGCAGCACATTCCGATTTACTATTGTCCACAATAAGTACTTGCAGTAGTAAATCCATTGACCACGCAGTTACTGGAACAATGAAGTGCTTTTCCCTTTGCTATTACTGCGCTGTGTATACTTTCCACTTACTTTCAAGGATCGTTGCCACGATAATGATGGAGAGAGTTTTCCTAGGCATTCACGGTTGGTCCGAGGTGCACATTAAAACTGCTGATAGACGAGAGCAGTAATAAAGAAGGGTGGGTGGGGCGGGGGGGGGTGGGGGGTGTATAGGCGGTGGGAGCTTACCATTATGAATGTTTATGTTGTTCTCATGAAATGATGTTGCGTCTTTATTGGCTATTTACCGTCCAAATAAAATCAATTCATAGTCTGGAAGAAAATCCAGCAAGCAACTATATAGCTTAATGGAAAAACCCACAATCGTATATGGAGCGGATATGACCTCGCCTACTGACATCTGGCCAACATCTTTAAATAACGCTATTGTTGTGCAAGTACTGCTTTAAAGAATATCAGGTGTCCCCAAAATGATTCACCGTGATTTACTGTTAGTTATTCCTCATAGTTTGAACCTTTGACAGATATGCCTCATATGTTAAGCGCGTCGCTACTGGTGATTACCTGTTTTTTTAGATGAAAGGGAACATAAAGACGTTGAATTCCTATTGAACGCCACCCATTACGTTCTCAATATATATTACGCAATATCACAACTGCTTATATCCGTTTTAAGCGCCACTCGTAAGGTTTTCATCTTGAGTCCCATATTCAGCCGAGCAGTACGGTATAATATCGTTTCACAGGATAACCGAAAATACGTCGAGGATGAGAGACGGTACCCGAGAAAATAGCCTACAGCCTGATTTCGACGAATTCATTCCCGGTCTTTCGTGAAAAATCGTTCAAGCAGAGAGCAGCTACTGCATTTTCTCTTGTTACATTTCCACCGGCACCGACTATTGTATGAGCCAACAGTGTATATCGGCGATGCTTGAGCTTCAGTAGGCTCTAGGTTTGTGGCGTTCACGGTTGATACAAAATTGCTAGAGCGAATCACCGTGCAGCAACTGCAAGATGAAGCAAAGAAAACAGTATGTCTCATGTAGACTAATGGGTTACAGCTGCGTGAATCTGTAATAAGATATAATTGCCACAAATGTGAATAACGACTAAGCCAGTTCATATTCACCAGTCAATACAATGTTAAAAGATTATTACGGCACAACAAACGTCACCTCTTCACCACGACAGCTTTACCAGATGTTTGCCTCTTATGCAGTATAATTAGACTATATATATTAAAAGATAACCTGGCTTCCGCTTACACACGTTCTGAATAGAATCGCACACACTTTCTATAAGCACTCACTTAAGTTCTCTCGACATGCTCAAAGATGCCCTTCCTACAGACTCACATACACTCTGTCTACACACGCACACACTCTATCTCTACAGACTCAAACACACTCTTTATACAAACCAACAAACGCTTTGTCTACACACTCACTTATACTCTCTCTGTACACTCACATACTACTACTACTACTACTACTATACTACTACTACTACTACTACTACTACTACTTATACTTCTACTACAACTTATACAATTAATCCTATTTCTATCACAACAATTACTTCTCGTTTTACTCCTACTACTATTACTACTACTACTACTACTACTATACTACCTACTACTTCTTATACTTCTACTACAACTTATACAATTAATCCTATTTCTATCACAACAATTACTTCTCGTTTTACTCCTACACTACAAAACTACACCACCACTACTGCTTCCTAACAGCTACTACAAATACAACAAAAACTACAACTACTGCTACTGTTACTTCTACCTTTGCTATTTCTTATTGCTACCACTATTGCAACCATTTGTGCTTTTACTACTACTACTACTACTACTACTACTACTACTACTACTACCATTACTACTGTGACTACTAACTTCATCCCTACTAACACTTATACCACCACTGCTATTTCTGCGGCATCTTCTTTAACAGCGACAGCAACAACCACTATTACATCCACTACAGCTATAACTACGGCAGCCACTACTGCATCTTACAATTCAAAAAAGCTAGTTCTTCTGCTATCACAACCATCTACCATTTCAAAAGGCATATAGTACCACTGGTACTACATAAACTCTGTAACAACCACTACTACTTCTGGGAACCCACTATTTGGTAATGATTAAGTAGCTACGAAGTATTCAATGACAACAAACATAAAGTTTGGTACACCAGAAGTACAAAAAGTAATCCATTATAACATTTGTAGTGTAGCGGTATACATAAGCGGGTTTGCGGTGACTTTTTCAAATAACACCATCCACCAACATAACCAAAAAGGGAAATCAATGGATCAATATCTCCCAAATGCATTGAATATTAAGCCACAGAAAACCTCGTACCTACATATCAGCTTGATTTCTTTACTTTTCACCATTGCAATTGTAATGTCTACATATGCTTTTATAGGTTTAACTTTTATTTCCGCTTTTAATCGATTTTAATTAGTTACCTCATCCAAGGCAAGCTTGAACTCATGATCCGAGATATTGCTAAATTTCAGCGCTGTAGAAACTGGGTCGGTTTTAGAATTAACTTGGCTTTTAAGTTTTGGTGACTGCTAAATTTGATCAGCGCTCACATCAGTGGCATTAGGTATGGCATAATGTATGGCGAGACTGTTCCCTTCTGTTCCAAGACCCATACCATCAGTAACTCAAGCAGTATCTACAGCGTTGACTTAATTATCTGACCGTCCTTTTGTCTTGTTCAGAGTAGATTATATTTACATAGTCCAAGTAATGGCTCCTGGGGCGGATCCTGTTAAGTCAGAATAAGCGCCCAGGGAAGACATCCAACTCCGCGGAGGTCAACCTAGGGTAGATAACATGTGCTATAGGCAACTTGGCATCTGCATGTTTACACCATTCAAATAGGAGTGAAACAGCTGAATAGCTCTCTCACTCTTGCAAGTGTTGTAATGTTGATGTTCCGGCCTCTGGCCAGCATTTCAGCATCAGCTTAGTTGAACGTAATAGTAGCAGAAGTTTATTACGCCTGCAGGGATGAATATGCATAATCCATTTGCATCAAGATTTACATTCATTAAGTTTTTCAGTAGAAAACCCAATCTGCAATACCCTGTCTGTTGACATCATAACATAATCACAACGTCGATTTTGGTTGTGCATAGCATGTTATGATTCGCAAGTATAATATCGGGATCAGCAAGATATATATCAATCACTCAAACTAGTAAAGCGGGCTCAGTGATGTGACCTACTTTAAAGGACTGCAATTCATAACTTATGAAAGAGTGTTGATATAGTATCCAAGTTGTAAAAATGAGATAATGTCAGACATAGATAAAAATGTTGATAGCTCAGTAGGCATGTACAATATATATTCTTGGACGCATTGAATAGATTGCGTGGTATTTGATCGCAAAGACGTCGCCAATGTCAGTGTGGGATTGGGAAGTTGACGAGTAATGAGCTACAAGCTTTCGCCATGTCGTAATATTTGTATGAAATATGCATGTAAACCGCAAAGTAGTAGTAGCACAGTGACAGTTCGATGTTGCATCCCCATGCCTTGCTTTTAAGATGAATATGGCATTCAGTGCTACTTTTTGCACACCATTTAGTCAGGCTGCGAGTACTACTCTGTTACAGAATCTCGAGTGCGCTCGGCACAAGAATACTGAGATGATGACCTTTACCCTCGATGAATTTGGCGGTAGTGAAGATACTCCCCACTCACGGGCATTCATTGCCGCTCTTTGCACAGCACTTAGTCAAGCTGTGAGTACCACACTGTGACAGAATCTTGAGTGCGCTCGGCACTATTGAACGACAGCCACCCACTGCTTATATAAATTTTAAGCACCACTCGTAAGGTTTTATCTTGAAGTATTCAGTCGAGCAATGCGGTATAATATCTTTACACAGCATTACTGAAATTACGTCTAAGACGAGAGACGGTGCCTGAGAAGATGACCTGAAGCAGAGAGCGGGCACTGCTTTTTCTCCTAATGAGACGTTTGCCTCTCGTGCAGGATAATTGGGTTACACATATTAACAAGTAAGCTGGCTTCCGCTCACACACGCTTTCAATAAACTCGCACACACTTTCTATAAAATCTCACTTAAACCCTACACACTCACAGTTTTCCTAACCACAGACTCATTTACACTGTCTGCACACTCCCATACATTATCTATACAAACTCAAATACACACTCTCTACGGACTCAAATACACTATCTCTGCTCACTTCCAAACACTTTGGCTTTACACTCACATACACTCTTTCTACACACTCACATGCACGGTCGCATTCCCTCTACAGATGCACTCTATCCATAGCCACAAATATACCCCAGGCTTAACTACAGTCTCGCTACACATTCCATCAACAAACCCAACGAAACAGCTGAGTGAATTCCGCTATTAAATTATATGAGCTATTCACAGTTTTATCCAAGGTCATGGCAAGATAAACAGCAGTATAATGTCACCTTTCAGAGCCCCGTTGTTATATGCTGATGGGATACAGAACGATTTCCGGCAGTAATTGTTGAGTATGCATTACACTAATGGACAGGATGCATTAACCAACATAATATGATAATGTCATGTGTTGCTAACCAGAATGCACAGATTTCTTCCACTTTTATCAATACGCATTATGAATGAACAACAATATATTATTTTGTCTTATGGTACAAATCAAAACGCGCAAAAGTTGATGATGCTGTCTTAAATATATTTTAATTCATCTCAAAGAAAAACCATCTGTCAAACATTCAAAATAGTGTGACGTACATGCATGGCATGGAAGAGCAGGGCACACAACATTGTGAACCAAAAGACATACTATTGTAAAGGCAAATACGTGATGGCTTCATTAGCACGTCAGAGTTAAATATAATATGGAGTAGCAAGGAAAGAGCTTCTCGTTTGGTGGAACGTACCCACAGAACGCACTGCTGTTAGTACTCCTAATACTTCTACCGCTAATGCAACTACTACCACTAGAAGTACTACTACTTCTACTACTACTACCACCACACAACTACTGCCAAAACAATTATTACCTCTGCTACTACTGTAACAACAACAACAACATCTACTTCTACACTACCACTTCTACAACTACAGTGAATTCCTGTTATTCCTACTGCTACTTCCACTGCTACTACTTTTACTTTGACTACTACTAACTACAACACTACTAACACTATACTAATAATAATATTAATATATTATAATAATAATATTAATGCGATTAGTTCATATCATATTCACACTACTACTGTCTCTACTGCACCTTCTTTTACAGCGACAGCAACAACCACTTATATTAAAACCACTACAACTATTACTGCAGCTACCACTGCTGCATCTTATAATTCCATTCAGCTACTTCAACTGCTATCGCAACCACTTTTTGTGCTACCACTTTAAAAGCAAACATTACTTCTGCTACAACGGCATAAGCTTTACCACATCCACTACGACTCCTGGCACGATCCCACTGTTTGGTAGCTGCTAGGCTGACTAAGTTGTTACGAAGTATTCAATGACAACAAACATAAAGTGGGGTTCCATACAATATTCAATTAAATCGAAAATGCTTCCGAAGAAACACGGTATTCCCTTCACATTGATGATAAGTTATGCATTTCTCAGGGATCCAACGACAGAGTAGGTCGAGTGTCAATAGGTCTTGTCGACCACTAAGAACCTCGAGAGGAGTCAACGCTATGAAACTATAAATATCATGAATTAACCAGCCCTAATAAGATTTATTAATATTGCTTGATCCAAATTTAGAGCCTAATCTATGATGATGACACCAGAAATTTACTTAAAGTGTAATTGGTCCTGCCATTTGGACATAGCGCATTTATATATGCATACTAAGTGGTCACTATGCTCACAACAACCGACAGGTGTCATATGAAGGACGCCTTTTTGTACAGCAGCGTAGCTCTTAAAAAGCATCCATGGATTCGATTACTACTTAACTATGCGTGAGCAACCTTATTGAAACAGAATTCGACTGCTGTATGACGAATATGCATCAACTAAACTAACTGTATGCTGTAAAGTATTGACTTTCAAATGCCAATACAACTGAGTACAAAGCATAAGGTAATACAACTTGCAACTGAAAGAAAATGTAACTATTATTTCCCGTTGATATTGCCATATATTGAGGTTTCTTTGAAGCACAACAATACCATACAGATAACTGTGGGATTTTATTTGCACTCTACAATTGCAATGATCTGTATGTGACAATATCATAGCTTTATGCAACTTTGGAAGTACATCGTCTTGATCATAATGGCAACACTACTACTACTGACACTAAAATCCCTAGTACTACTGCTTCTACTACTGCTTCTACTACTGCTTCTACTACTGCTTCTACTACTGCTTCTACTACTATGCTTCTACTACTGCTTCTACTACTGCTTCTACTACTGCTTCTACTACTGCTTCTACTACTGCTTCTACTACTTCTTCTACTACTGCTTCTACTACTGCTTATACTACTGCTTCTACTACTGCTTCTACTACTTTCTTCTACTACTGCTTCTACTACTGCTTCTACTACTTCTTCTACTACTGCTTCTACTACTGCTTATACTACTTCTTCTACTACTGTTTACTACTTCTTCTACTACTGTTTCTACTACTGCTTCTACTTGTGCTACAGCCACTAATATTTGTAATACTACGTTTATTTCTGCTTATAATACTGCTGATACGATTGCTTCTTCCTCTGTATCTACATGTAAGGTTTTTATTTCCATAACTTGTCTTATTGCACACGTTCATCATAAAGAGCTTGTTGTTCATTAAATCTTTGTTTAAGGCCTGTAGGCAGTAATCTAAGTTGTAAACTCAAGTGTCATTTGGTTGAGTCCCGACTGACACAACAGGCAAACGAGTGATAACAGCCAAGCTGCATTTTCACAAAACTTGCCTTGGGGAAAGAATGTCAGATATTTGTGAAAGTTGATCCATGAAGGATACGACCAAGGCAATCTTTGTAAATGTACTGAGAAATGTTTACACATGGTAAGTCATTTTCGTGACCCCCCCCCACACACACACACACACCATTGACATGGTCATACCGATGGCAATGAGAAATAAAGCAACGGTTTCGAAATATATGCATCGTAAACGACGAAGAAAAAGAAGACGAAGAAGAAGAAGACGAAGAAGAAGAAGAATAATAATAAGAAGAAGATGACGAAGAAGAAGAAGAAGGGGAATAAGGAGAAGAAGAATTGGAATAAGGAGAAGAAGAAGTAGAAGAAAAAAAAGAAGACGTGCTCAACCTGTAGCCCGTTGATGATTGAAGCGTGCCTTTCTTGGTATTGGGGTGTCATGAAAATTGATTTGATGGAAACATGCACTAAATTATTCAATCTACGAAAATTAATTGCATTGTGAACCAAAAGCCATACTATTGTAAAGGCAATTACTTGATGGCTTCATTAGCACGTCAGAGTTAAATGTTATATGGAGTAGCAATGAAAGCGCATCTCGTTTTTTGGAACGTACCCACAGCACGCACTGCTCATAGTACTCCTAGCCCGTTGATGATTGAAGCGTGCCTTTCTTGGTATTGGGGTGTCATGAAAAATGATTTGATGGAAACGTGCACTAACTTATTCAATTCACGAAAATTAATCGCGTGGCTTGATCTGTCCCCGTCAACTACTAGGTGGCCATGTGCTATGTTCCCCGATCACTTAATCAATAAGCAAATATCTTAGCGTGGTCATAGGTTTGTCATGGTTTTTGCGAGACATAATGTAATCTATGCCATGAAGTAGGGGTATATGTCCGAATTGACTGATTCCACTTGTAACGTATACTTTCTTGGTGATGTGTTTTAGCCAAGATGGTTATCCTCAGTATCTTCAATAGTGCTCCCCACCCACTAACAAGGGTACAACATAGGTGTGCAGCTCAACCGGCCCACTTGAAGCCACGGTGTCATCAGTACAATACTCAAGCCCAAAATGATTACCTAAACGAAATAAACTGCTAAGATATAAAAATGATTTATCATATTGTGATGAAAATCAATAAGAGTAACAAAGTGGCAAAAGTAATGCACATGATACATTTAGAGCCACTAGCCGATTGAATGTACCATGCCATTTAAGTTGTTAGTCTAGGTTAAATCCGGGTCAAAGCGGTGTGTTGAGGATATGGCCATTGAAATGATCGCGCCACTTAACCATGGCAAACGGATAGTCCTCTGTTAGGTGCCTCTTATCACAGAAACAGCGGGCCTAAAACTGTCGTAAAAAGGGTGCGAAACCTTCCGTATGTATGCTGAATCGGCCACAGACAGCGCTCCGAAAGAAACGATAAAAACACTGTTGAGCTTAAATGTTATTTATCATCTAGCGTTACGTCATACTGGCACCCATGAATTAACAAAGACGGCGATAAAGACCAGTTTAATATCGTTCCAGTCCCAACAACAAGCACACTCCGTCTAAGAATTTGCTTAATATCATTGTGGTGAACCTGCAACATTGCTCATTATGGACCCTACTGCTATGCATTTGGTAATTAAAATGGTGGCAAATGTTACATAATACAGACAATAAACGCAAGGTGATTACGTTTGCATCTGCAATATCTGTTCTTAAGATATCTGAAAACTCCTCAACCCGACCAGTCAAAGGAAGTGAATGAATTGAATACAATTCATGGGAATGCTGAGGTATGGGCCAGAGGTCAATATATCTGCACTATTTCCACATGAACGACAATATTTTCCAAGAAATTGGTAAGCGGCCCTACAATTTATGCGCACTATAACTTATTTGGAAGTCATCTGTTACTCTGTTTGTTGGACGTTTATTTAATCGTAATGTGAAATAAAACAATTCTTATCGAACTATCTAGCATAAAGCATTATGGACCTCATTGTCACGTTGCATTTTACAAAATTAGCCTCAACAACAACTGAACCTTGTTGATGCTGTACAACCAGTTGGGGATATCAAACTAAACTAAATCCGGGTCAAAGCGGTGTGTTGAGGATATGGCCATGCTCATCAAAAGCGTTACAGTTAACACTACGAATAATGCCACCGCTAGACATGAAACGTGTATGTCCGCTGCAAGGCCCAACATGGATTAGTGAGTTATATAACGGGAGGAATCGGACTAACATTATTACCTGACCTGCAGCAGGCAAAAGATGCATCCTCAGTCAGAAGTGTCATCATTACCTCTAATGAGAAACCCGCTTTGGGTTTAGGTGTTATAATTAGAAAATCCAAGCAACTCGTGCGTCACAATAGGTTGAGTGATGATCCACCTTACAATTTGAACTTGGAATATAAGGACTGCAAAGATCACATCTTGTATACTGGGCTTGTCAAAAAGGCGACGTCTGGATGGTAGGAAGAACATTATATAGCATGGCAAGCGCTATTGCAATCGTAGAAATGCATCAATTTGAGCTTTGAATACAAAACACATATATAGATGGAATCTGTGGCTGCGAGGTTATGTAAATGAATTGTCAAAATCTAAAGTTGTTCAAAACAGTGCATAACTATTTATTTGTGATAACACATATTGGGAAACAATAACATAATAACACTTGATATTATCGATAGAGATGGCCTTATTGCCTTTCAGTGGATTTGTTTGAATGATACCAAGCACGTGATGACTTGACCACCATGTCAATATGTCGCCATGCGCTATTCTACCATTAGTAATAATAATTTTATAAATTGAAAAAATATAACCGTCAATGTGGAACATGCAACCTTTATATAGGTCCGACACCTACGTAACTCAAATACAAAATTAAATAAACTGGCTATTTCATTAGTACAGATAGTAATGAGCAGTCAGGGCAACTAAGAAAAGGCTTTCAAATTTAGGGTAGACCAAATATTGTATGATTCGCAAGTTGGACGGAAACATGTTAAAAGAAGACAACCAACAAAACACCAAAGGTCACTAAACATATAATGATATATGTGCAGCAAAGGCAATCTATATTATGTATATTGCAACACTGTTTATAATCATATCATCACTTAATTCGTTTGCATTTTCACATAGACCTATTGCGATGACATGCATTCGTTACAGGTGCTCGCCATATAACGCCCGTCCTGTTGACTGTAAAACGTCAAGTCAGACGCGAAATAGCGTTCGATGGATTTCTTAAGCAAAGATCAGAACTAAACAGTGTCTATTGGTCACTTAATGCAGTGGGCACTTCTGATGTGCGAAGGCGATATGCACACATATCACACACGGCGAATCACATAAACCCATCAACTCGGTCATTTCGGTGGCAGTGGACTTCCTTTTGGGGTGGCAGCTGCACTGGATCCTGATGTGGTAGACATCGATCGGCTGATGGTGCCTTCCTGTCTGCAGATGATAACGGGGCAATGGGCATGATGTAATACGTAATCGCTCACACTGCCCTGAATGGTCCGTTTAAACTTGCTGAGACCACGAGAGCCGATAGCAAGCAGGGTGGCCTTTTCCTGACTGGCAACACGGATGATGACTTCGCCAGCCCTTCCACTTTCAGTTATAATTCCTGCCAACTGCAAGTTTACAACTAAATCTATAATTTATGGTACATATGACATTAGTAACTTGCAACAAATACCTTTGAAATCCACACAACTGTAACTTGTATCTAAGGAATTGGAAAATAAATGATCTACTATTTGTTGCAAGGCATTCGTACCACCCAACATATAAATAAATACGCACTCAATGTAGGTACGGGTTGGGTGCTGAATTTTCATATTAACTACTGTCTACAACGATTTCTTGCAGCATTATAACCATTGTCCACGCAGTTATTGAAAGAATAAAAGGCCGTGCCGTGTTGCAGTCATTGCAGTGTTTACCTCCCACTTACGGCCCAGGATCGATACCATGACAAAGATGGAGAGAGCTGAGTGTGGCAATCACGGTTGGTCCAAACTGCACTTAAAAACTGCTGATAGAAGAGAACGGTAATAACGGAGGATGGGAGCTAACCATTATAAGTATTCATGTCGTCCTTGTGAATAGGTGTTGCGAATTTAGTGGCAGTTGGCCGTCTCAATGCGATGAAATCATAGCCCCGAAAAACTCCAACCTGGACGAGCCGCCAAACTAATTAAACTACCCCAAGTCGGTCCAAGTGACTATGCGGCGTAATGTAAAGACCCATAACTCCTCTCAGTGAGCATCATGTACCCTTTATAATGAAGGGGATAAGGTCACTCCTGATGCTCTCCGACCAAAGGTAAGGGATGCTATAAATGAAGTTTATACTGCTTCAGATCTACCATAATTGGAGCCTCACAACACATGTACATAATACGTTAATCACCGTGGCTATTAGTGATAACTAGAAGGTTTCCGACAGAGAACATAACTCAAGTCTAAGTTAACATAAAGGCGTTGAACGAACGTCCTCATCAATGAATGCCAAGAGCAGACATCCTTAATTGCGTACCCCATTTTCATTGAGTTTCCAGCGATATTTGTCCTCCAATGCTTTAATCTTGCTTTTCTGTTGATCCCATAACCTCCCGGTGGACATAGACTGGGTAGCCGCAATGTCATCTGTTCCACACAAACGTAAGGAGCTTATTTGGTATACACATTGCTTCGTCGCACAACAGAAATATGCATAAAACAATTGGTTGCATACCTTGCTCAGAGAGTGATGTCAAGTCGACACTGTGCAGCACCACAATACTAGTACCCTCTCTGTGAATATGGTCCAGGTACCCTGCATCACAACAGCGTTGCAATCATGGATATGCCTCTCGGGAGAAAAAAATAAATGAATAGAACGTGCTTTCACTGCTGTAGATTCAACAATGACGCAACTGCAAAATGTTAATGCATTCTGTAGATGCATTTCTAAAACTGTTCATGCCTGATAGATAAGGATGGTACAACGAGACATATGTAAGTCTCTAATCAATGGAATTGAGGTATCATATCCCAACGATTCAATAAGGACACGGTCGCGCTGTGGTATAGCAGTTTTCAGCGAGAAATGCAGTTCGACCGTGGCAGTGACTAAGCCTACAATATTTCGATTTTGCACTCCCCTGCCTTGCTTTTCATATCCACTCATTTCGCCATGGTAATCGTAATGCACCGGGTACGGGCTACCGTACTAACGTCATTAGCACAAACACATTCAGAGTATTTAATGATTATACGCCCAGCTAGAACTCGTGAGATCTGGTTCTTTGCTCACCAACAGTACTATGATAAGAAACTTTGCCACTTGATGAATATGGCTGACGTCAGCAAAGTTACTCCCCATTCAGTGACATTTAGTGCTGCTGTTTGCACAGCACTCAGTCAAGCGATGAAAACCAAGCTGCAGCCGAATGTCGTTTGCGCTCGGCACCAGCTTATTCTCGGAATTCCTATATAACGACAGCCACCCTTACGTCACAATACGTACGCTAGACCACAACCGTTAATGTAAGCTTCAAGCCGAACTCGTAATATTTTATTGTACGATCCACATAACCTCGAGCAATACGGGTTAATATCGTTACACGGGGTAACTAAATTTACAGCTAGGGCGATATAGTATGTCCTCGAAGATGACCTCACGTCCAAATTCGACGTAATTATTACTGTACATCCCACAAACTCGCTCTAGCAGACAGCAGCTACCGCATTTGGCCTGTATTATTTTCCACATTTCTACCGGCGCCAACCATCGTATGACCCCAAATACATCTTGGCGATGATAGCGCTTTGGTTGGCTTCAGGTTTAGTGGCGTGCCTGGTTTATATAAAGCTGCTAGAGAGAATCGCTACGCATTGGCTTCAAGATGAAGCAAAACAAGCACTTTGTTCTATGTCGATTAGTGGGCCACAGCTGTGATAATCTTTAATGAGATTCACACCAGCTGAGGTGTGACATAGCAGGGCTAGATAAAATTGACACCATTGTTAAACCGAATTACGACTAATGCAGCAAATGTTCACCGGTCAATACGATGTTAAAAGAGTAGGTCATAGGTACATCACAAACGGATCATCATGCGATATGTAACTCCCGTTTCACTTAACCAGTCACTAATGCACACACACACACACACACACACACACACACACACACACACACACACACACACACACACACACACACACACACACACACACACACACACACACACACACACACACACACACACACACACACACACACACACACACACACACACACACCACAGGAACACGTTATCAGTGTACTTACACTGAAATGCTGCTTCCGCTTGAGGACTGGAGTCTATAGCGATGACAGATACCTCGGGCATTATCGTAACACTAACGCCTCGTTTCACAGATGACTATGTATACATACACATGCGGATGGTACCGCCAATCCTTCCAGTGCTTCTACTATCGCCAATACCTTTTAATGGCGATTGAGTTTGTTTTCAAATGCACACATGCTGCGCGACTGGTAAGCTTCCCTGGGCGGTAACAGGTATATCTGGTTGCTTGGCTGCTGGGCTTGCTTATATTGCCGTCTCATCAGGCATCCGAGTCACGCAGCCCACATTGAATCAATTTTTTACTCCGTTCCCCTGCGTGCCGATCCCGACCCAGCATTTAAGGGTAGGCTGCAAAACAGGAACGGGAGAACGTGTACGCCCTAAAACACGGAAGGGCAATGTCGCAAAACGTCATGTGTTGGGCAGTTTCAGAAAGTGATATTTGCGGTGACTTGGAAGATTCACCGTGATATTACTCCCGTGTATTAACGTAGAGTCGCAGAGTGCACCGTAATATTAACAGGTGGAAGCACCAACGGAGAGCTTTATGACAGTCTGCAGTTCTAAGATGCCGCAAACTGCAGAGGAACGCTGTTATCACCGGAATTCCCTTCTTCTACCACGATCCTGTTTTGTGAAGCCCACTAAAATTCCTTCACGCCTTTCCGCGGTCTTTTGCTGTTGCGAATGATGGCCCAAAGAGCTTGGATGCCGTAGATAAAGGTTCGTGCCGCCATTCTGTCTATTTCCACGTTGCCTCACCTCCAGCTAACCCCGTCATGTTTGTCCCTACAAACCAGGCTGATCGGTACATATCGATCGCGGAGGACCAAGCAACACAGCCCAAGTTGCACAGGCATACTCTCTCTCTCGTAAGCGCCTTATACAGCGATTGCTTCTCCTCTTATTGAGTCATACGCATGACACGGTCGCGGCGGTGGAAGCATCTTAGGACCCTCCTTTGTTTGTGTTCGCAGGATAATCCAAGCAAACGCCACCTGGTATTTGTGGAGATGGTAGGTTTGTACATGGGTATTTGCATTAGCCAAGATGATATCAACGCAAATGACATCCACCGAAATATCATCGCGTTGCCGTTGCATGTGATTATATGTTATGCGCTGACAAAAGACGTTCGTTGTCATCAAGCACTACCGTTCACTGAAACATAATTATGCATATATATGAATCAGCCTAATTACACAGCAGACTAATGAAAACACGCTACATCAATCATTGTCAAACGCATCACTTCCCTCTGCGAATACACAGGACCGCCGCAGCGTCAGAAACAACCGTGTGTTTATCAGTTCAACGCATGAAACCAGCTGGTAGAAAGAGTGTACAATCTTAGCCTTCTAAATATAACCAGCAGCCGCTGCTTGTATTTCCGGGTCAATAAAAAAATTTAAAGACCACAGTCACTGACGGAGAAGTGTTAGCAGCGGGAGACTACCTACACAGCCGAGAGTCGATACCAGCAGCGACTTAATTAACAATATACACACAACGACGATCAGGTATCGTGGTAACGCAGCAATTATATTTGTTATTGTGTGTGTCCGCGCTACATGTAAACCATCCACACCATTATCAGCTGTCTGACCTTGTAAGAATGCTTCTCGGTGAATATTACTCTCAGATCGGTTGATTCACGCCCAAATGCAGTCTAGTCAGACGTGCATATCCGTACTGAAGCGAAACATGACTCTGTTATTCACTGAAGCTCGGGTTGAATTAGATGGTTTTACCAATCGCACAGAACACGCCCGCACAGAATACACCAGCTGCCGGCGTGAGCTACCACAGCAATTGTTTTCCTCTCCGGGCGCTCTGCTGGATATGACCTTCAGGCGGTTTAGAAGGTTGCTGCCAGCGAAAGGTCAATTTATGTGATTTTCTAGCGAGCCGCCTTAACGCTGTTAGCCCTAACGATCCATGAATTACGGTCGGGAATTTCACCGCTATGTATTGTTTTTGCATATGTGATACATAGTCAATTTGGTGGAGGATACGTCAAAAATACGTCCGCACCACGAGAGGCATGACAATGTTATGCATTAGAATATCAAATTCTATTTGGTGAAACCATTTCTGAATTTACTGCTGGGTAGTCAGGTGCCTCTAAGAGCAGCCTGTAAACCTATACACTCTGCTAGAATAGATGATCTTCACGAGCAAATTGCTTTATATATTATACAGGTGATACAATGTGCTATTCATGCTAAAGGAGCAGGTATAATGCAAAGATGTAGTTCCACGATGTGATGTAGCCAAGTAGATCAGTAATGGTTAATTCAATGCACATCACGCTGTAGACACGGGTGGCATTTTCAGCGACAATGGCAGTTCATAACATGGATTTTATTTCAGCTAATACTTATTGTTCAGCCCTATACAGATTTCCAATTATCTGTGTGACGCTGAGCACCAGTTCCTCAACCCGATACTAAAGCCCTGATATTATTAACGTAACTGTTTGCCATGCTATATTAGCTTTTGCATCATACGGTTACTGAAAACAATACGATGTTTACCTGTAGAGATGATCCATGTTTTGAACTAGAAATATGCTGATATACAACGGACAACACGCGTACCATTATATTGATCGTAGTTCAGCAATGTTGTGATGGATTTCATATCGATTCCTTCAGTGCTCTATCTCCGTAATATTGACAACATCATTTAGTGGAATGCGCAGTGGAACCCATTTCCGCAGTCTGACCTACTAAGAATTATGATTGGCGATACAAATACAACAAAACGTGTCCTTTACTTAATATGCTGGGCGAAAGCTGCAACCGGATGTTGTGTGAGATTATACCACAGGCGCTTCTGAAAAGGTTAATTGTTAACAATTCTGTTTCAGTCATTCAAACTGTCTTCCTAATATTGATCTGAAGGCATGGCCAGCGAGCAATATCAATGTCAGATATGGGCATCGTATGATGCCGATGATGCCTATATTGCGTTGAGTGGACTTTATTGAACGGTCACCTCAAGCTCTGAGAGAACTACCTCATTTGTTTAAGCAGCTGGACATGTCATTTATAGAAGCAATGATTTATCTTTCCAACCACATTTCCGCGATAGAGCACAGAAAGATTGCATTTGTCATTCTCATTTGCAAGTGAATGTGGTGGATTATAACCGGTCTTCACCAAAAGTGTAGTAATTAATTATCGCGATTCCGCAATATTTTACTTTTAGTATTCAGTTATACTCCCCAAATGTTTGAGTGCAATCATACAGCAAGATTAACGTGGCGCACAAGGGAAGCCAGTGAGAGCCGCTTAGATGAGAAACTGATCGTCTTAGTCTAATTGAGTTGGCGGCGGGAACACAGATTAGCTGCATCTGGTGACTTAACTTTAATTGACTCATTATTGTGCAAAGCTCAAGAGACTAAATTCTCCTCTGCTTCTCACATTTAAGGCCACACATCAAAAGGCCAGACAAAATCCATGTTGAATCCAACTGGTGAAAGAGATTCATTTGGCTATATCGGTCAGAGAGTGACTAACATTGCTTATAATACAAGAGGACGTGCAATATCATTCCAGTAACTAATAGAGGCTTTGTTAAAATATTACTGAATGCAACCGAACCATCTTAGCCGTACCACTTCTACCTAACACACCGCTATCAATTGTTTGCAAATGTGCAGATGAGTCTGAGATGATGGACGCTAAATGCTTGCAATAAATTTGCAGTGAAGCGTGGGTGGTGCTCTCATTACCAAATTATATTTAGAACGTATACAATGACAGAGAAACCATTCAAAATGTGGCGCTGCTTCACGCCACCCAACAATCAGAGCATCAAATATACATTGAGCAATGAGTGCTTCTCAGCTCGTCAGCTAAATGTTTTGTTTTGTGTTAAATCGCGTCGTGTGCGGTATAAGTAGTTACAATCAATATCGGCGTCATGGCATAGTCCTATCCATGATTCACAAAATATTTTGGGTACCATTATATTGCTATTTTGTAAAAAATCGTTACAACTTCTCGATGAAGCACAAAGGTCACAACCATCGTTGTTAAAGGACCATGTTTTGTTCTATCACTTACCGACCATCTGTACATATTGAGTTTCGGTCCAAGATCAATTTCGTAAAAAGCAGCATTGTGCGACCGTACATATTTACCCCAGGATATTAAATGAAGCATTTCAGCAAGCAGATATTTTTATACTATTTATAGCTTTTATCACGTTCACGCAGTATATAGGCAGCCGTGGTAAGAGAATTGAAGACAGATCCTTCCATTAACCGATGCTCTGATCAAATTAGGGGGCCTTATTAAACCAGTAAACCTCGAACATGGCCAGTGAGCGCCATCGCTGCATTTATCCTTCTACCCAAGTGTTCATCCTGTTTGGTAAGATAATACAATCCTTGCCATTTCTAAATCTTATGACTTCCTATGTGTGAGTTTTAATGATCTCGCGTTAATGCTACCTATATTTACACACACAATATATATATATATATATATATATATATATATATATATATATATATATATATATATATATATATATATATATATATATATATATATATATATATATATATATATATATATATGTATGTATATATATATATATATAAATACAATGGCATTCGATGGAATGTTCCATCCATTTGATGTATTCTCTCATAATATAGTTTTTGGCAGTAAGTTGTCACCCCGCGCATGGGTTACAGCCAATATCAAGTTGGACCACGAATCATTTGCTCCGGTAATGCTTTAACGAAGCCTGCTGTTTTTGTCCACATAGAACACGAACACGGCCGGCATTTATCAGCGTCACAGCACAGAGAGGATGGCTCTTCTTGGGAATGATGAGTCTGGCAAGAGGTTGATTGATTCACCTCAGATGCAGTTCAGGCAATAGAAGCAAGATCGATAGGTTTCCTTCAGTACCAACATCAGCACATATCGTAATGCCTTTTCACAAATACCACACGTTGCATGTCAGAGCGGATGCGCATGATAATGATAACTTGGATGAATGCAGCATTTGGCACATATGCTCAAGACAGCCTCATTTAAACCACTATCATATGGTCATTCGAAATATTCGCGGATGAAAGGAAATATTGGTGACGCATGGCGCAGGAAAGACGGTCAAAACATTTAAGTGCATTAAATAATCTTTTCGTATCTTATCAATCTAAATCAAAGGGTATGTGAGAGAAAAGGTGTACCGTCAGAGCGAACCACACAGTCACTACAGTGACTCTTAATACATGAAGATTCTTGTGACCTGCATTGTCTTAGAAACGGCAAACTAAATACGAGGTACCTCAAGCCAAGCTTCAATGTCCTATGCGTGGCATTGAACGAAGCGTACCATACATGATGCAGAACACGACATATACATGCATGTTACTTGTGGAGACTATAGTTTACAATGTCAATTCTAGACAGTTAGGTTATGTAAATTGTAACACAAAAAGTCCAACGGTAAAGGCATACAGTGACGGAAAATGGGTAATATTTTCGAAATTTTTACAATTATTTAGCGCTCACTGGCAAAATGCCGCATTAAACCTAAACAGGAAAATACATGTGGATTTTTTGCAGCCGTTTCAGCATATTCGCCTCTGTCTGTGATGGTTGACGTATGTAGATTCATACACGCAGGCTGAGTTCATGTCGAATGGGAATAAAATCGTCGCTCAGCTTGCTAAGAACCTATTTCGGTTTACATCCTTAGTCTAGTTGTTGTGATATACGACATGAGGCAATGCGTATCGACAGTGAGCCAGAAAACATTGGACAGAAGCTTGTAGGGAGACTACTATTAACAGCCTTAAGTTATTTACAGACATGTTATTGTCTCCAGTCATTAGACTGCTAATGGCTCTGGCGCAGAGTTATTTGTGATACAACATGTTGCAATTAAATTATGCAGATTGCCAAATACTTGGTGAAAAAGCCAATTACTTCAAGACGATACATTATCTCTTACACAATTGGTCAGGTGAGAAATCATGGTGAACTCGTTGTGTGCATCTATTACCTTTGCGATGTCTTTTTCGTAAAGAAGGGGTACATTTAGGCCAATGTTGTCAATTTCATGCATATTAACAAAGAGTTTCCCCTTCTTTGAACATTGCGTAGATAATGGACATTACCTGTGAATATTTATCATCAATATCAGCATATCTGTTTGATGCTATTTTGACGACAGCGTGCAAGCGGTGTTGGCTTCAATGATATTATTAAGATTCTGATAATAAGAGCCCCAATTGACCACAATCACGCTCATTTACTTAATGACCGCAATATGCGACATTTACTCAATCATTTAAGGGATGGGCGTGCTGTTCAATCACTAACATACCCACCGAGTAGCTTGTCGGTGACAGCCTCTGTAATGACTATGACGGTTTTCTAATTCGCTATAGGCTGTCTCGAATAATGAGCCATGCGGATTATGTTGACGAAATGATGACATCTTATTCTGTTTGCAGATAATAAAAGTAATGCAATAATAGTTTCTCTGATTGTTATATGCTAACCTACCAATTTCAGGTTCCTTAGAAATTGGTCATAGAGTTTCCATTAAGAATCATGGTTGCTCATTGGAAACAATTCCTTGGTGACATTTCCTTTCTCAGCTGTTCTGATAGCCTAGCCGTTGCTCTACCTAGCGAAATTCTTGAATTTCAATTGAGCTGATCGTTATCATTGCAAATTACGTCATAATATACGGGGCCGAAAGGTTACCACAATATGACATTTAACGATGCAACATTACAGGAGTTATTTTCTTACGGACGCTTGTATATGTATTTAAAATATATGCTGATGTAGGTGCCCAACGTTTCGACATTACACAATAGCAGAATAGCATTGCCGTCGCAGCCTATGTGTGAACACAGGATAATACGCTAGGGCTAACATATTGAGCTAACATTATATACATCAAGCCAATGATCAATGGTAACAATAATGAACACAAACTTAACAATAGAATATTCACGAAAAAGATAGCAAGCTTGGTATTCACGAATTCTTAACTTAAATTTCTAAATATATGATACCATGCACAGACAGTGGTTAAAATGATAGGTGGTTTTCCACAGCCCATCGAGAAAAAAATATGTCTCACGAGAAGATATCTAATGGAGTGGTGTACTGCTGTCAAGTCGTTGCTTTGTACGTGACATATAGTACGTTTCTCATACATTCATCAATACAGTAGGCAACTTATTAAATGCAAACTGATTCTACGATGGGACACGATGTAGCGTGTATCATGATTCGCTCGTTGATGTTATGTTATTGCATTGTTTGTTGCATCAGTCCACTCAAAGCGTTCAATTCATAGTCGTTATCAGCAAACTCACCAACTCGTCTCCCCACATAGAATTAATAACACTACGCGAAGGCGGATTATTCATATGATGAATAGTCTAGCCACAATCATACAAGATTAATGATATAGCATCATGAATGATTAAGGAATCATGAAGACATTGAGATTTGTGTTCCAAGGGCTTTTGTTGAACCCTATTTTCCAGTGTGACCTGCTAAGGATCTTGATCGGCGATACTAAGCAAAAGCCGCGACCGGATCTATTGTAAGATTATACTAGATTGTCTTCCTGGCTCGTTGAAAGAGTTTTTTGTTACCAATTCTTTTTCAGTCTTTCAAACTGTCTTCCTAATATTGATCTTAAGGTATGGCTAGCGATCAATTTCAATGTCAGAGTCTGGCATCAAATGATGCCGTTGATGCCTGTATTGCGTTGAGTGGACTTTATTGAACTGTCACCTTAAGCTCTTAGAGAACTACCTTATTTGTTTAGGCAGCTGGACATGTCATTTATAGAAACAATGATTTATCTTGCCAATCACCTATTCGCTATAGAGCACAGAAAAATTGCATTGTCATTTATATATGTAAGTGAATGTGGTAGTATTACAAACTGCCATCACCAACAATGTAGCAATTAGCTTTACCAAGATGCCCGCAATATGCTACGATTAACATTCACTTCTGCTTCACGAATGCTCGAGTGCAATCATACTGCAAGATCCATATCCTAATTCGGCACGCAAGGGAAGCCAATGGGATCCTCCTAAATCGGAAAGTGATCGTCTAGGTCTAATTGAGTTGGCAACAATGTCACAGGTTGGCTGCATCTAGTGACTTAACTTTAATAGACTCATTATTGTGTAAAGCTCAACAGAAAAAATCCTCCTCTGCTTCTACACATCAAAAGGCCAGACAAAATCCATGTTGAATCCAACTGGTGAAAGAGATTCATTTGTCTATATCGGTCAGACAGTGACTAACATTGCGTATAATACAAGAGGATATGCAATAACATTCCAGTGACTGATAAAGGCTTTGTTAAAATGTTACTGAACTCATCCAAATCATCTTAGCAGTACCACTTCTACCTAACACATCACTATCAATTGTTTGCAAATGTAGAGGTCCCCAGATGATAGACACTCAATGCCTTCAATGAATTTCATTGAAGCGTGGGAGGTACTCTTATTATCAAATTACATTTAGAACGTATACAATGACAGAGAAACCATTCAAAATGTAGTGCTTCTTCACGTCACCCAACAATCAGAGCATCAAATATACATTGAGCAATGAGTACTTCTAAGCTCGTCAGCTGAATGTTTTGTTTTGTGTTAAATCGCCTCGTGCGAGGTATATAAAGTTACCATCAATATTGGCATCATGGTATAGTCCTATCTATTATTCACCATAATGGTTGGGTACCATTAAATTGCTATTTTGTAAATAATCGTGACAACTTCTCGATGAAACGCAAACATACGACATAAGGTCACAACTATCGTTGTAAAAGGACCATGTTTTGCTCTATCATTTACGGCCATCTGTACATATTGAGTTTTGTTCCAAGATCAATTTCGTAAAAAGCAGCATTGTTCTTGCGACCGTAAATATTAACAACCAGAATATTAAATCAAGCATTCCAGCAACCAGATATATGTATTCTTTGCACAACTACTATTGAAAGCTTTTATCACGTTCACGCAGTATATGGGCAGCTGTAATTGACGACAGAGCGAGCCTTTCCCTTCGCCGATGCTATGATCCAATTGAGTGACATTATAAAAACCAGTAAACCTCCAACATGACAAGTGAGCGCCATCTCTGCATTTACCTTCTACTCTGGTGTTCATCCTGTTTGGTAAGTTAATGCTACCAAAAATGGAATGGACACCATTTCCAATCTTGTAACTTCCTATGTGGGAGATAAGATGATCTAACACATAACGGCTGTGAATAGCGCGGTTATGTTACGCATATTTGCACACACACACATACACACGCACGCACGCACACACACACACACACACACACACACACACACACACACACACACACACACACACACACACACACATATATATATATATATATATATATATATATTATATATATATATATATATTTATTTATACATATATTTTGATTAACGAGAGGCAGAGTTCTTTTTGGCAGTGCGATGTCACCTGCATATAGGTTACAGTCGATATCAAGTTGGGAACTGTGAATCATTTACTGAGGTAATGCTATAACGTTGTTCGCTGTTTTGGTCCACTCCAAACACAAACACGGCCGGCATTTATCAGCGTCACAGCACAGAGAGGATGGCTCTTCTTGGGAATGATGAGTCTGGCAAGAGGTTGATTGTTTCACCTCAGATGCAGTCCAGGCAATAGAAGCAAGATCGATAGGTTTCCTTCATTACCAACATCAGCACATATCGTAATGCCTTTTCACAAATACCACACGTTGCATGTCATTGCAGATGCGCATACCTATGATAACTTGGCTGAATACGGTACATGGGCGCATATGCTCAAGACAGCCGCATTTAAACCACTGTCAAATGGTAATCCACAATATACAGAAATGAAATGAAATATTAGTGACGCATGGCGCAGTAAAGGACGATAAAAACATTTGGGTCAAGTAAATTATCTTTTCGTATGTAATCAATCTAAATCAAAGGGTATGTGAGAGAAAAGGTGTATGGCTAGAGAACACTACACAGTCACTGCAGTGGCAATTGATACATGAAGATTCTTGTTCCCTGCATTGTCTTTGAAACGGCACACCAAATAAAGCCAAGCTTCAATGTCCTATGCGTAAATGTATATAGGGAAAAGAAATGGGTCATATTTTATAAATTTGCACAATTGTCTGGCCTTCACTGAAAACATGCTGCAATCAAACCTTAACAGGGAAATCCTCCCGGATTTATTACAGCCGTTTCAGCAGAGGGATCGTATTCTCCACTGTCTGTGATGGTTGACGTTAGCAGATTCTTACATGCAGGCAGGGTTCATGCCGAATGGGAATAAGATCTCACGGCTTGCTTAGAACCTTTACCGTTTACATCCTTAGTCTAGTTGTTGAAGTATATGACATGAGACAATGCGTATGGGCAGTGAACAAGAAAACATCGGGCAGAAGCTTGT
This sequence comes from Urechis unicinctus, assembly GCA_034190875.2. Taxonomy (NCBI): domain Eukaryota; kingdom Metazoa; phylum Annelida; class Polychaeta; order Xenopneusta; family Urechidae; genus Urechis; species Urechis unicinctus. The sequence goes on along the minus strand of CM067346.1, from coordinate 58,864,665 downwards.
TAGGGAGACTACTATTAACAGCCTTAAGTTATTTACAGACATGTTATTGTCTCCAGTCATTAGACTGCTAATGGCTCTGGCGCAGAGTTATTTGTTACACAACGTGTGGCAATTAAATTATGCAGATTGCCAAATACTTGGTGGAAAAGCCAATTACTTCGAGAAGTTACATTACCTCTTACACAATTGGTCAGGCGAGAAATCATGGTGAACTCGTTGTGTGCATCTACTACCTTTTTCGTAGTGTACATTTAGGCCAATGTTGTCAATTTCATGCAAATTGATGGCCATTGATGGTACAAAGGGTTTTCACCTCTCTCAACATTGCGTATATAATGGATATTACCTGACGACAGCGTGCAAGCACTGTTGGCTTCAGTGATAGTATTAAGACCTTGATAATAAGAGCCTCTATTGACCACAAGCACTCGCATTTATTGAAATACCGCAATATGCGACCTGTACTTCTTAATAAATCTAGCTGTTCAATCATTAACATACTCACCGTGTAGCTAGTCGGAGTGAGCCCCTTTGCTTAGCTATAAGGTCTCTGGTTCAAGAAGGTTTCACCGCGTTGGTGAGCTAAGCTAAGAGGGTACACTCTGACAGGCTATGCGGTGCGCATTTTCATCACGTCCACTATCAGACGGCGCAACCAAGAAAACAACAAAAGCACAATTGACTGTTGATCTAGCGTCTCAGAGATAGTGACAGCTTATGTTTTTGCTTATTATGAAAGTAATGCAATATTAATTTCCATGATTGTTACATCATGTGGAAAGTGGAGTGTCCACTGAGAATCCACACTTTTACTCTAAATGAGCTCATCGATGTCGTTGCAAAGTACGTCATAATACGTACGGCAAAGATTTCATATAACGGAATGCTAGTGTATCAATTTTGAAGATATGCTGATGTTGGTGCCTAACGGTTCGGTACTTAAGTTAAAACAATAACCGAATAGCTTTGCCGTCGCAGCCTATGCGTGAAAACACGATAATACGCTAGGGCTAAACTACTGAGCTAACATTGAATATTTCAGTCCAATTATCAATGGTTACAATAATGAACACACACTTCATGAAGATAATAACGAAACTAAGTATTTACGAATTCTGAACTTAAATGTATAGATACATTATATCATGCACAGGCAGTGGTTACAAAACCCGCTTTGCATATTAAAGAGATATGCGGCTGGATCTTTTCTGTAGCCCATCAATCAAATACAAAAACTGTTCTGCGACGTTGCTTTGTAGTAGGCGAAATATTAAATGCAAACTCATTCTATGGTGGTAAACAATGGAGTAAATATCACAATTCGCTCTTTGATGTAATGCTATTGCATTGTTTATTGCATCGGTCCACTCAAAGCGTTCAATACTAAGCCGTTATTCATATGACACATAGTCCAGCCAGAAGCAAACAAGCTGAGCGATATAGCATTACGAATGATTAGGAAATATACATGCATAATCTTCATTATTTTGGACTAGTTATTAGCCATGTAAACGAACAAAGGACTGCTTTGTAGGTGAGACATAAGATTCATTGAATGTATGTATGTATGTATGTATGTATGTATGTATGTATGTATGTATGTATGTATGTATGTATGTATGTATGTATGTATGTATGTATGTATGTATGTATGTATGTATGTATGTATGTATGTATGTATGTATGTATGTATGTATGTATGTATGTATGTATATGTATGTATGTATGTATGTATGTATGTATGTATGTATGTATGTATGTATGTATGTATGTATGTATGTATGTATGTATGTATGTATGTATGTATGTATGTATGTATGTATGTATGTATGTATGTATGTATGTATGTATGTATGTATGTATGTATGTATGTATGTATGTGTATGTATGTATGTATGTATGTATGTATGTATGTATGTATGTATGTATGTATGTATGTATGTATGTATGTATGTATGTATGTATGTATGTATGTATGTATGTATGTATGTATGTATGTATGTATGTATGTATGTATGTATGTATGTATGTATGTATGTATGTATGTATGTATGTATGTATGTATGTATGTATGTATGTATGTATGTATGTATGTATGCATGCATGTATGTATGTATGTGTATGTATGTATGTATGTATGTATGTATGTATGTATGTATGTATGTATGTATGTATGTATGTATGTATGTATGTATGTATGTATGTATGTATGTATGTATGTATGTATGTATGTATGTATGTATGTATGTATGTATGTATGTATGTATGTATGTATGTATGTATGTATGTATGTATGTATGTATGGTATGTATGTATGTATGTATGTATGTATGTATGTATGTATGTATGTATGTATGTATGTATGTATGTATGTATGCATGCATGTATGTATGTATGTATGTATGTATGTATGTATGTATGTATGTATGTATATGTATGTATGTATGTATGTATGTATGTATGTATGTATGTATGTATGTATGTATGTATGTATGTGTATGTATGTATGTATGTATGTATGTATGTATGTATGTATGTATGTATGTATGTATGTATATGTATGTATGTCTGTGTATGTATGTATGTATGTATGTATGTATGTATGTATGTATGTATGTATGTATGTATGTATGTATGTATGTATGTATGTATGTATGTATGAATGAATGTATGTATGTATATACTGTTACGATATGCTCCCTACATAGCCGACTGTAATAACTTAGGCTCCCCTGGTTGTAAGTACACGAGCGCGCCGAATAAAACGATGACCAGTCTCTGCTCTTCTTTGCATTGTATCTACACAAGACAACATCAAAACATATATGTATGTACGTTTGTATGTATGTTTATATGTATGTATATGTGTATGTGTATGCATACATGTATGCATGCATGTATGTGTGTATGTATGCTTGTATGTATATATGTATGTACGCTTGTATGTATGTTAATATGCATGTATATGTGTATAAATGTATTGCATGTATCAATTTGTGTATGCTTGTATGTATGTATGTATGTGTGTATGTATGTGTGTATGTATGTATGTATGTATGTATGTATGAATATGTGTATGTATGTTTGTATGTTTGTATGTATGAATGCCTGTATGCATGCATGTATGCATACATGAATGTATATATGCGTGTAAGAACTTGAAAAAAATCGCGGATGTTTTCTCCAGATTTGCAGAAGACAACTAGAATATTAAGTGCAAACCAGTGTTTAAGAATATGTTTGACATTTATTGGATTCAGCATGTCATGCATCGCAGCTATTTACACTAAGTACTGTGCAGACACGTAGCCCTTCGGAGGCGTTTTCCACTAATTGGCTCCGAATTTGCGACCTTAATACTGCACTTGAAACTAAACTTGAAGGCGAAAACAAAACGTAACAATGTTATCCGCTAATTGTGGCAATAACAGGTGGCTATGATGAAATATAACCCCACATAGCCGATTAGTTCTGTTAATCACCGAGTTAATACATTGACATATGTTATAAAGATATTTGCCGTGAACAATCACCTTTTCCAGGACAGTGATACATAACAATCATTAGGTGAAGACTGCCACAAATTTCCGTCTGCAGATAAACAATTCCCAGTTGAACTTCAATCAACACAGGCTTCCCATCGTCAATCGTCACGTTAAAACAACAATGAATCGATTAGTTGCTTTCTATTGATGTCCATAATTCCACCCAGCGTACTAAGTGTATTATGCTTTACTTCACATCCAAAATCAAACGCAATTGTTTATGGTCTGTGTTTTCTTTCTGTGATAAATTGTGTATGGTGCTATTGTCATACAACACGACACACTGGAGCCAACCATTGAGATAAAGTTGAACAATTAACCGCCAAATACATTATGTATGTAGTTCCGAATATACATATATCATTATCGACGCTGGTCAAGAACAGATGCTGGGGTATCTTTGCTTGCTGATGCTACGATGCGCAAGGAAGACAGCGCGGATTGCATGCTTACGCTATTGGCTGACACAATGCATTTGTGTTCCATTGATCATAATGAGCGTGTTTTATAATCAAAACGACAAAATAAATGATTCGGCGTAGTAATTCTGGCTAGCTAGCCCAACATTTGGTTTATTGTCATATTACGCTTACAGAGTATAAAGTATAATAAATTGTAAGCCCAGTCTTATTTCCTTGATTAGGTTGGTATTCAATTAAGCGTCAGATTTGTCTCATTCGACAATAGCTCACCATACACTAACAATGCGGTTCTTTTGGAAAAGCCATGGAAGTTCAAGCAGATTCTATGAACATTCATTGCTGTTAGTTATTTAAGCGATCAATCATTCAGCTTTGTAATCTAAAGTAAATATAATCTGTGAGGTTGCGTCACTTTGCAAGAGAAACGCAAGTACATCTCGTTTTTGTAAACACCACCTGATGTTTCCCCACGTTGCACGAGGAAAGTAACATCGGCGTGTTAATGGTATGTATCCCCTGTACGAAATAAACCAGTGCGGCTGCACAGTAGTAAGCTGCACAAACATTGTTTGTAAATCCTGAGGAACACAACATATGGTACTACCTATATTTCGTCTTATCACTATAGATATATTAGGATGATAAATTTGGTGATAATTATGTTGCAGACAGGTTTTATGCGAATAATTACATTGGAATCAGCCTGAAAGATGTTACCGGAATGCTCAATCTAAACATTGTTAAACAAGTGGTTTTTCTTGCTGCAGTAAGCAATATTATAAAGCAAGGCTCATATAGCTCAATAAACAAGTGACTTATCACCACTGAATATGGGTTATGGCGGATGTTTGGGCCCGATAAAGATGCATTTACATTTATTTCGCACAACCAGAACGCACTCTTATGATATCAAATATACTGTTTTTACCTAGCTTCTTTGGAAAAGACGAAATATTACGCAATCAAGTCATGTCTAGGCAGAATCCAACCGCTCTAAATCAGACTTTCAATGTAGTATTTCAAAGCGTTCACGTAGCGCTCTCACATTTGCAAGTTGCATAACCCCAAGGCCAATACAAGCACATTGCTGTTTATACGTATTAGATTGGTAAACAATATTTAGCCTCGACAGACACGTGCAAGCTGCTACGAGTTTGTGGGGCCTCACAAGAGAGTATTCATTGGGGCAAGCAATTCATTTTCGGCTCAATTAGCCCAAAGCTGTGAGATTTCAAAGAAGACAAGAAACACAGTGTATGGGAAAAGATAGACGCACATGGTTCGTCTTATCGCACACTACGAGTGATCCTTTATTTACTATCAATCTATCTATTACTATCCATAGAATGCAGAACCAATGAGACAATGCATATCTTATCGTAAGATGACTGTTAGAACCGCAAGTTCCATAAATATATAGTACACACTTCATCACGAGGTCAGTTAAGTCAGTTGATGAGTAGAGACAGGGTCGGGGCCCGTTATTGAATTGGGTGCGTGTCAGTGGTCAATATATCATTAAGAGTAATAACAAGCAAGTTCGTCAGGAATGAAGCTATGTATAAATCCTGATTGACAGCTTGGTGCACTAGGCCGTACTGGTAACGAACGCATAATGACAGCACATCAAGCCACAGTACTGTAACTACATAATCGTCTGTTTGCTAAATTAATATACGACGCATTCATGTATAATTGTGGTTATACACGTAGAAATTAGGTGAACAATAACTACAGCGTTTCTTTACTTAGCTATATACCGTCACGTGGTCAGAATTATGCGACTAAACTTATGATACACTCTCACAATTAAAGCTGTTAGTATAGATATTTCATACGCTGGGCACGCTGCATTGGTGCAGATTTGGGCTGCTGTATTTGATGTGTCGGGTATTCTCGGCGCTTTCTGACTGATTCAGCTCCGTCAAGAACATTGCAGCTGTGACCACTCCAATTATGTTTGTTTACAAAACTGACGATAAAAGAAGCATGGTTTATGGTAACACTCCATTATCCAGCTATCTTCCGATCGGCTTAGCTTACTTGGAGTTCTAGAAATAGTACACATCATATTCTCGCGTTTTCACATGTGTTAAAAACAGTGTGTATGTATGTATGTATGTATGTATGTATGTATGTATGTATGTATGTATGTATGTATGTATGTATGTATGTATGTATGTATGTATGTATGTATGTATGTATGTATGTATGTATGTATGTATGTATGTATGTATGTATGTATGTATGTATGTATGTATGTATGTATGTATGTATGTATGTATGTATGTATGTATGTATGTATGTATGTATGTATGTATGTATGTATGTATGTATGTATGTATGTATGTATGTATGTGTGTATGTATGTATGTATGTATGTATGTATGTATGTATGTATGTATGTATGTATGTATGTATGTATGTATGTATGTATGTATGTATGTATGTATGTATGTATGTAATGTATGTGTATGTATGTATGTATGTATGTATGTATGTATGTATGTATGTATGCATGTATGAATGTATGTATGTATGTATGCATGTTTATATGCATGCATGTTTGTATGCATGTATATATGTATGTGCATGTGTATATGTATAAATGAATGTATGTGTGTATGAATGTGATGAAGTTTTTTCGTTGATTTATCACAATCTTCAGAAAGCTTGATATTTTAAAAGTGCAATCACGTTTTATGAATGGTGTGACAATAATTGGATTCAACAAGGCGTACATTGAAGACATTAACACTAATTACTAGGTGGCCGTCTCGTCTATATAGAATCTACGGGATGGCGAAAAACAAATGCATTAACGTTTACTTCACCTCGGTGTGAGAAGATAGGATAATCCAAGGAGGCGCCCTCTACTAATTTGCATCCACTCTACGGGTTAGTTATTGCATGTGAGATTACAACGATGGCAGGTAACGTAAAGAATAACTGCTACAAGAATATGCCCGTCAGTGCGTAAATAATGCCTTGCTGATCTTCATTAATCATCGGTTCACCATATCGTCCCGATATACACAAGTTTGTCGGGCTGCGGTGGAGCCATTGCTTTTTTCCCAGTTGGTGTGCACAATTCCATTAATCATATAGCGTGTTACTACTGATTGATTGCGGATGATGTAAAAATGCTATTTTCATGCAGTGCGGCGCACTAGAACACTTCAGCCAACCGCGATGACATAGAACGAGGCTCGATAGAACAATACCTAAGAGGTAATTAACAAAACGACATGATTTGTGGTTCGGCATAGCTATATTGGAGTCCAACATTTGAATCAGTGTTACTTTCCTACACACAATCCGTAATATAATGGGCGGGTTTCCGACAAAGCTAGTCATATGAAACATAGAATGAGACATGAAGGGGCTGGTGGACTAATAAGTGCTAAGCAACGAATTAAGAATATGAAACATGAACGGAGAGAAGTTACGTCATCTTCTATTTTTGTCATTCCACAAGATATGAAGAATTAAATGAATGATCGTAACAACAAATCCATTGCATGTGCCCATGACTTGTGAATTTGAATAACGACTGACCGCCTATATACCTGTTAATTGGTTGATTTAAGGAGCACCACACTTACAATTGCGTTATAAAGGTTCGTGCTGCGATGTTTTTGGTTATGTTGAATAGGTGTATGTGCACATGTCTCGTAGAATGTTCGTGTCTCTCTGATTGCTGACATTGACGTGATTGTCCCCAGTGAAGCCAATATTTCAGACTTTTTTCTAGAAGATTCACACTTAATTCACACTTCTTAAACAAGTTTTATTCCATTACATAATTAATGCAGATATTGGTGGTGATATAATTTCATGCTCATTATATTTAGTTCCGCCACATACTGGAGTCATCGATTCTTTCAGAAGTAAGATGAATAAATTACAAGGCAGACATTGACGTCTTTTAAAATCAGCGAACACCTTAAGAGATCAGCGACTTGGTCAGTAAAAGACATCAAAGGTCTGGATGAACTGCATACCTAAGTTACAACCTTTGTGCATGGGGTATAAACGGTATGTTATTGCTGCAGTATCCATATTATATTCTTAAGATAACTGTGTAAGAAGACATCGTGATAAGTTGGTACCCTCTGGGTGGTGGCACTAGATAACATCGAGGAAACTAAGATGAATCTAATGATTGTGGCCGATCATAGGCACAGAAAGGCTTGATGATGACAGAATCACCAAATTAACAATCAAATGAATCACCAGAATAGCGGATGGTCATGAACGCAGAATGACCATCCGCTATCTGTCAATGATAAGACAGAAGGCATTTATTGCTAATCTGTAGTTATCCCCTTATGAAGTGAGGTGAGGTAGATTAATCTGTCGTTATCCTCTTATGAAGTAGGGTGAGGTTGATTAAACCCGCTTTTTTTATAGTTTAACGACGGTCCCATGATGGCAGCGTATAACATAATGACTATAAGAGCCTTTGCTTCAGCCCACCAGCCTCTAAGAAAACTTGCTCTATGACTTGTGTTAATGTCAGTTCAATTTGGGCTAATAGTCTACACTTCAGTATTGAATTATCGCATATATCCAATAAGCTAATGTGGTTCACTCCGTACTTAATACGAAACGCTGGCGACTTACGATGGATTGCCTTTGAACGTTGCAGCTGACCAGACTTTTGGTTTCTAAGAATTGATGCATCGAGCTGTTTTAACCATGCTAGTGGTAATTTCCTGTTTCCCGTGCCCTCATACTATAGCCTATATCCCGACATAATATTTGAGGCGTTGTTAGGTAGGAGCTGAATATGAAGTAAAGCAACGATGAATAATAGTTTGGGATGATTACCTATTTGTCCAATTGTCGCTTTGCAGCTGATGCCCGCTAAATGTTTTGCTTTTGCGAATAGTGAATAAAGCCAATATGTGTATATATCGATGACGTAGACATGTATGTCGCTGTTGAAGGGCATTTAATGTCATCTGTGTCTACAAACAGTAACCTTGGACATGTCGATAGAATCGTAAGGGTTCCTTAGAGCAATCAAAGCGCCGTCAATCCAAAACGTTTAATGAATTGTTGTCTCGTAGAAACTGTTAACGCCTTTATGTTTTATGTAATATATCATATGTAAAATATATTTTACCCATAAAACTGTCAAGCAGCCTCGGTAACGATATTCCAGAAAGGATGTTGTTAATCTTAGCTGATCTGATGATCCACGATTGATGTTAAGACATCGATTCCATAGACGCCTAATACTCATAATGTCCCTATAATTAAGCCGGTTTTAGATTAGCAATATCGAATAACTGATGCGATATATAAATGAGAAAGGCACAATCGACTATTCTTATTCCCACCGTGAGAACACGACGATGCACCTTCTCGTCGCATGTTAAGTATACCCCCACTGCGCGCGGAAAATATTGTGTTGTTCAGGGCCAATATCACGCGCATCAAGCATGGACGTACATGGTGCGCACACACTTGACGACTGGGTGTAAATAACGTGTGTATAATATCATTGAGTGAGTGATTGAATATGCGTTTTTAATCCATATCGGTTCATATCTTGCGCGTTCGCGAAAAGGGAGCGATTGAATACGCGAGATGTCCCCTCCATGCTCTGAGTAACTACGCGACTTTAATAATTCAGTTTTATCAGGGATGGTGTTAGGGTTGCTAACAAGCTTTCTTTCATGCATACTTTTATGATTTCCAGAAGCGTGTGACAACAAATCCTATGACAACGCGGCATTATTAATGACTAGGGAAGAATATACTGGGGCATTTTAAGCACGTGTTGGCATTGTGTTAATAGTTCCGGGCCGTTCGATGTATAACTTATCATTATCAGAATGTGCGCGATTAAATACGCGTTTGTATTTTATAACGGAGCATATTTTGCACTTCCAATATTGGGTGAAATTGTTGTGTGAGGTTTCACTGTCCTGTTCTGTGCTTATTGAATTTGTCAGTATGATTAGGGACTAGTTAGAACATCTGACAAGACATTGTACATAATTGAGCGCTCCCGCATAGAAAAATCATAAAAGAGGATATATTATTGCGCCTTCCTTTTTCAATTTTTGGCGTTGGTTCGTTTTATAATGGTCTCTTCCGTTGAATTTGCTGTCTTTGCAACTGATTCATCTATCGTTCGTCGTGCGTTTAAGTACCAGTGTTCAGCCAATCACTTTCATTTCCCATGTTGTCACTCATCAAAGGAAATATTTTAACGCATCTCACATTAATGATTGCATCATCACATAATTGTTTCATATTCCAAGGTATTATATTGATTGAACAGGTATGATATGTAATAGCTGCACCATAGTTACATGAACTATAGAAACAAACATTGTACTATAAGTCGACAGAAATCTTAATTCTCTCTGCTGCACAGTGCAGTTCGGAGATAAACCTCGACAAAATGCCAGACTTTTGTTCAGTGCTGAATGTGGTCAGCACACAAGGAATGGCGCATACCACAAGGAATGACGCATACTTGAGTTCACCGACACAATGTAATATATCTTTCAATATTATTGCCAATGCCAGCAGCAACAGGATATTATTAAACGGCATATTATGCAATCGACGCCTTTGATTTCATTTATTTGGACTTGATATGACAGCACGAGCGACCCCCAACCATCAATCGTGGATAACAAACTCTCCTCTTTCCGGATTATGTGCCTTGGGGAGTTATTATTTATAGCAAGCAATGCAGTTCATGTAACTGTTGAGTACCACGAGGATTCATCCCATAAATCAACACATTTCCCGATGCGATTACGCCCATACTTCAATGCTTGCACGATACAAGGTGCCAAAATGTCATACTAGAGACACGTACTTGCAAGAAATAGTCGTTATTCAGTGAAATATGCGGAATGGAAGCGGCATAGCGTTTCTAACTGTGTTGATACAAATAAATCGGATTATTTTTAGAATCCACGTTTCCAGATTTTTAGATTATACTTTATGTTCTACTTATTTTTGGATTACCGACCGTCTTATGATGTGTTAGTTGTATATTTATGGATGAAAATATAACACGCATTGATCGTTTTGAACGGTGAGTGACAGTGGCGTGTCCTTAACACTTCTATGATTTGCATTGGGCATAGCAGAATAATGGCAGCAATTGACAGAAAGCTGTCTGCAAAACGGACAAAAACAGATACCTTGAAAAGTATGACAAGAAACCATTAATCGGCAGCGGCCATCATGTAGCTGAACTAGTAGCTAATGATGTTATTAATGATGGTGAGCCTTGAAAGTTGAAACGGTCTCATATTAAATGCAAACGCACAGAGGTTTGTGTACTCACCAGACCTTAATGCTATCTACGGTGATGCTGTATATTGGGCAATTCCATTTGATGGGTAGGGACAGATTCGGGGCGGTATTTATTGGTGTGCGTGTCAGTGGTCAATATATTATTCAGAGTAAACACGAGCACAATAACATGCAAGTTGGTCCGGATGAAGCTATGTTCAAATTGTGAGGGACAACTGGGCGTACTGGGCCGACACTGGTAACGTACACATATATGACCTGCACATTAACCACAAATTGTACTATTTTATGTCAAATTGCAGTCTTATCGATTCTATTTTCTGATGGTTTTATTCGGGATATTGCTAATATTGATGACGAATCAAATTTAAGAACAGGACATCGATCCAGAGATTGAACATACGAGAGATGTTGCGCGGCAGTGCATTTGTAGTTTGTTTGATAATGGCGGACTAATACGAATGTACCAGTTTCGGCATATCGCAAACTAGATGTTTTTGTCACAATACACGAACCATCATTAAGACGTCAAAGGTATACCGGATTCGATAAAAAGAGAGACTGCACAGTATATGGTCTGAATGATTCCTATCAGGTATCATGAGGACTTCATAAGCAAAATCAATTTCCGGTGTAGTGTTGAATGAAGCACAATAATGGATGGTACTGATATTCAACAGGATAATAAGATAAGGTAAGTTGAAGCATTGCAGCATACCCATCTATTATGCATTTACCAAGAGGATGTCAGTGAAAAAACAACCAGTGTCTCGTGAAGATGGCGAACGGGGGGTGGGAGAGCATTGTTTGTTAGCCTACCATTAATGTTCATTTCCAACATATATCCAATATGTGCCGCATGCTTTTAAATATCATTACTGCTTTTCTTTACTTGGCTATATACTGCCATGTGATCTTAATTGAACATATGTGACTGTACTTATGATGTACTCGCACAACAATAGCACAATTAAAGCTGCAGGTAGGAATATTTCAGCGACAGTAAGTGCATTCATGCGCTAAACACACTGCATTGGTGCATATTTTTGGCTGTTATATTTGATTTACAGGTTAATCTGGCCGCTTTCTGACTGAATCAGCTCCGACAAAAACATCGCAGCTGTAACCACTCCATTTGCGTGTGTTTACCAAACTGACGATAAAAGAAGCATGAATTATGGTAACACTCCATTAACCAACTATCTTCCAACAGGCTTTGCTTACTGGGAGTTCTAGAAATAGTATATATATCCTAACGTTTTCAAATGTGTTACAGTTTGAATGTATGTATGTATGTATGTATGTATGTATGTATGTATGTATGTATGTATGTATGTATGTATGTATGTATGTATGTATGTATGTATGTATGTATGTATGTATGTATGTATGTATGTATGTATGTATGTATGTATGTATGTATGTATGTATGTATGTATGTATGTATGTATGTATGTATGTATGTATGTATGTATGTATGTATGTATGTATGTATGTATGTATGTATGTATGTATGTATGTATGTATGTATGTATGTATGTATGTATGTATGTATGTATGTATGTATGTATGTATGTATGTATGTATATGTCTGTATGTATGTATGTATGTATGTATGTATGTGTATGTATGTATGTATGTATGTATGTATGTATGTCTGTATGTATGTATGTATGTATGTATGTATGTATGTATGTATGTATGTATATATATATATATATCTATATATATCTCTATATATATATATCTATATATATATATATATATATATATATATATATATATACATGTATATGATAGAGTTTCAGATTTCTGTAACTTGATTTAGCGCAATCATTAAAAAGCAATCACGTTTAATGAATATTGTGACAATAATTGGACTTCGCGTACATTGAAGTCGTGAATACTAATAACTGTATGGATAAGTAGGTGGCCTTCCCGACAATATAGAGTCTACGGGGATGGCTAAAAACAAATGGATTAACCTTTTCTTCAACTCAGTGTGAGAAGACAGGGGATTTCTAGGAGGCGACCTCTACTCATCTGCATCTACTCTACGGCAGGCGAGATTCAAATGATGGCAGGTAACGCGTACAATTAGTATAGAAAGAATAATTGACCAGCGACTACCAGTTATCCCGTCAGTGAGTAAGCAATGCATTGGTGATCTTCATTAAATATCGGTTCGCCACACTATCCCGATATGCACAAACTTGTCTGGCTGCGCTGGAGCCTTTGTTTTTTTAATTGGTGTATTATTCCATTCATCATATATCATGTTGCTGCAGGCCTTGTCGAAACAAACGTTGCCCTCTAACTGCAGCCTCTGTGTTGTCTGGGGTTGATTGCGAATGGTATCGGGATGGTCGTTCTATGCAGTGCGGCGGCGCACTATAACATTACAGCCACCCACTATGACATAGAACAAAGGGCATGATTGTATGTTTAGCACACAATTTATTGTTCCGTTGATTATACAGATTGCTGGTATCCGGAAAAATCTAGTCTTATGAAACATAGAAAAGAACTTTTAAATATGAAGGGACGATGGACTTACAAGTGCTAAGCAAGGGATTTAGTATATGTAACATGTATGACAACGCTTAACGTCATCTTCTTTTGCTGTTATTCCGCAGCATATGAAGAATTAAATGAACTGCTGTGTCGAGAATGGTTATAGTTGTGACAACTAATTCATTGTATTAGCCTGCAACTTCTAAATTTCAATAGCGACTCGTCAACTTCTATGATTGGTAATTTGTTGATTTAGTAGCACCACACTTACAATTGCATTTGAATGTGCTGTCATTATTTAAGGTATGAAGACCAAGTTTTTTTGCAAATCATCGTGATATTTTTGCGTACTTTCCCCCGTACTCACCAAAATATTTGAGTCTTTTCTAGAAGATGCACACTTAATGCGTACTTCTACACCATTTTTTTTCTATTCCATTACATAATTAATTCGGCACTAGGTAGTGTTATAACTACATAAGTTCCCCCATACACCGAAGTCTTCCAGAAGTAAGAAGAATTCATGAAATGAATTTCTTCTAAGATCAGCGCCTTAGTCAATGAAAGACTTCAAGGGTTTGGATGAACTGCATACCTCAGTTACTTTGTGTATGGTGTATAAACGGTATGCCATTGTTGTACTTTTCGTATCCATGTTATATTCTAAAGATAACTATGTTAGAAGCCATTGTAACAAATCGGTGCCCTCTGGATGGAGACACTAGATAGCCTCGAGAATACTAAGATGTATCTAATGATTGTGACTAATCATAGCTGCAGAATGACATGAAACGTAAATAAGAATGAGTCTGTCAATGATCAGACAGAAGGCATTTATTACATATCTGTAGTGATTTTTTCATGAAGTGAGGTGAGGTTGATTGAACGCGCTTTTTTATTTAGTTAAACGACGGCCCCACGATAAAAGAATATAAAAGAATGACAATAAGAGCCTTTGTTTCAGCCAAGTAGCATCACGCATGCGTGTCTTAGACAACTGGTGCTATGACATCGCGTTATCGATGAAATAGCCAAGGGTAACCATGTTAGAGATGGTTTCCTGTTCCCCGTGCCCTCTAACTTACACCAAGTCTATGCCAAAGATTGTCTATACAGGATGAAATATACATCTACTCGAGCCAGGCAAAGCAAAACAAAGAAATCATCGTGCGTAACGTTGCGCTCGGCATGTAAATAGGTTATGGCTCGTTAAGCTGGAAATGCTTCTTGTTTGTAAGAACCTATGGCTACACTAAGCGATTGCAAAACAAAATGAATAGCCACTGTGTTGTGCAATAATTCAAATATTCTCCGATTGTCTAATGATGCTTTGCAACAGTTGTGCGCTAATAACGGAACGGGCATCATAATTGCGAACAGAAATCGTTCAAATCGCGAATATCTCGATTAGAGCACGATGGATGCTTGGTTTGTTTCATACACTGACGCCTTGGGCCATCAATTTGCGTCTATAATCCATGTACAGGCCCGTAGCCAGGATTTTTAGTGAGGGGGGAGGGGTTCTTTTCTCCACAGTTGTGGACCTTTCTCCTGGCTCATACTGATGCGGCTGAGCTTTGTAAATGGTCGAAAATTATTATGCGCAGCAATACAAATGCACTAGTGTAAGGCGGACCTTTCTGGGCAAAGTGGGCGGTTCGTTCGAACCCCTCGAACCCCCCCCCCCCCCGGCTACGCGCCTGGTGTATGTCGTACGCGTAGGCGATTAGGACATTTGGTGAAGTGGGGAGCGGCTGAACACACGAGATGTCCTCTCCCTTGTCTGCGTAAAGACGCGACTCAATAATTCAGTATCATTACGGATGGTGTTAGGGGTTTGCTGGCAAGCTTTCATGAATAGTTTAGCGCTATCGTCCGTGATGCGTGTGACGGCTTTATGTATTACTCGGGAAGAAATAACAAGCCATTGGCATTTGCTGCTGCTCCTTTTATCATTCGTCGTGCTATGCTCAGCTAACCACTATCACCGCCCAGGTTTGCACTTCTGATACCGAGCTTGGTAGGGGTCAATGTCGACCACGTTCAAGGTTGTATATTTTAGTTTATACCATACCAGCTACAGTTATCTCCTCAAATTGTATCAACTGATGACCAGCAGAACATTGATATTACGACTGTATATTATCTAATAGAATCGTAGCATGGATAAAACCGCCATCTCATTCATTTGCAATTATCCAACTTTAATGACGCTTCCATCTCGCATAACAAATTGGACCGATATAATAAGTGCTTGTACGATGAATTGTAGTGATGTTGCTCTTCACGTCGATAAGTTGGAACTGACCACCGTATTCTTATTGATGCATGGGTACTGATATATGGGTTAGTGCACTAACCGTCGAATATATACCCGTGAAACATGTTATCAGCAATAGGTATCGCGTGCCAAACAGACAACTACCCAGAGCAAATTGGGATATTTATTGTTACGAAAGACATTTTCTTCAAAAGTTGCCCTCATGTACATACTGGCTGTTTCGCAAAGCGTGCAAAATGATAAATGATCATAAATTGTCCCATTGGCACCTAAATGCATCTAAGCCAATATGTTTTGCCGTGTGTCATGATTGTTTCGCACGGTGCCATGGACGCGCGACAAATACGCACAAATATGTCACGGTGCGAAATAATTGTATTTATACGTGCTTTTCAAATGTTGATACATCCTCTTCGAGCAAAGAATTGTTTGATTCCAAGGAGAAGAACAAAACATCAACACCATTCATTAGTCAGGCAAAACATTGAGATATGTATTGAAAGTTGCAAAAGGGCATCGGCAAAGGTATTCCCGTCTTTGAGTTTGTCTTAAGTACTAAAAGACAAAATTAATTAACAGAAATCGTAACCTTTGGGTTACGGATGGCTAAACAGATGGAACAATAATGCCTGTATATATATGTTTATATCGTACTCTAGGTACCTTCATAAAATAAACGAAAGTGCAACATGCAACAGAACAGCCAAGAACCAAATTGATATGAAAATGTCTCGAATTATCAAATCAATCATTTTATCGTCGAATCCATCAATCATAATTTCATTGTTTCTAAAACAATACAATATATATGAAACACAGACTACTGCCTTTTGTGCATTTGTTAACGACTCTTTTTTTTGATTATGTGTGTGATATTGAACGCCACATCATTATATATATTAATGTTGTATATATGTCTGAGATAGGCAATATTGCGTCCCAAAGATGAAAGGGCGTCATGAGCAAGCATGTTTGATCACACACTGATGCATTTGGACGATCATTTTTAACGTGTTCATGCATAATGAAACACTAATGTGTAGTTGGCTAATTAATGACCCCAGTATCTGTTAACAGCCACTGTCCATTGAACACATATATTCTTATATCCATCATAATTATTTATCCATAACTGTAATCCATAAACACTGCTGCATTACTAATGGAATAATTTACACAATGTATTGTTTTGCAACTTGCCGAAGTTTCCAATCATTATGTTGAATGCTTCATTAAACAAAGAACATGCTGATGTGCAATCACTATAGGCAGTCAACTTGTTATCAATATCGTTCCCCAAGTGTTTAATAGCTATGGGCGATTCAATGTTCGAGCCATACAATATCAACTTCAGGAACCGCCTTGCCATATTTTATGCATTTAGTTTTCAACGGATGAAAAGTCTCGTTATATTCATCAGCAAAGCGTTCACATATTTTCAACTTATTATTCAATGCAATGAGAAATGGACTGAGTAAGGTAACATCATTGGCATAACCAAGCGCTCCATATTCTTTGCCTATATTACAACCTAGTCGATTTTTAACCTCTGGATTAACGCATCAAACAGTGAATAATATCGGTGATATAACACCACCGTGTTTAATACCGTTTAATATATTGCATTATTTTGATAGAAATGCATCTCATTCATCAGATACAGTCTGTCTACTATAACTATCCTTATTATTAGAGGAGGCTCTTTACGCCACAATGGCAATTGAAATAATTTTCGCTAATATACCCTGTCAAAGGCTTTTCTAGTATCTGATAAGCAACTAAAACCATCGCTATTTATAAAAGCTTATTTTTCTTTGTTTGGAGTTGGCATAAGATTGTAGAATGTCCTTTTTTGAAGCCAGATTGAATATCAGACTTTCATATCTAAAACCTTACAAATCGCGCTACATGGTACAATTCTTCTGTATTTATCAATACCACGTAATGATGATCTCATATCTGTGACCATCGTCTGAATTCACCAAGTAAAAAACCCGCTGATAGTGTGTAATGCGTCCTTTATGGAATCGCCTGGATGCTCAAAAGAAATCGGAGAGACTTTGCAAATGAGTAAATATATGTTTAATGTAAGTGATTCATTTCGTCGATTTTGTATGTTTGTTCTGAAATCATAAGGCAATTGTTACTTTTATAGTGGTCAGAAAGCTTGCAGACTGAACTAATAAACCTTTTTGGTAAACGATTCCAATAGCGCAAGCTAAGGTAATCGGTTCAAAAGGACGTTATTGTGTCCATTTAGGGAAGTCAAATCACATTTTCGCTTGGGCAAGTGTTATTTGCGTCCATAGACATATTTCTCATGGGGTTAATATTCACAGCCACCAATTCCAGTTATTGTTTTCGGCGTTGTGATGCTGAATGTTTTGTTTTTCACATCTCGAACCAACCAATGAGAATGGGAAAGCGATTTACATGATGAGGCCAATTTAACTGAGATCAAATCAATAAGAGCGTCAATTTTCTATTGATATCACCAATGTTGACGCAATACATTGATAACTGTAACGTCATTTTAGAGTCGGGGGTAGAGGGGCAATGGAGTATTGGTGGAATTGAAATAGAACCAATCAGGCATAAATGGTTTTAGCAATATAGTTACCGTTACTAGGGTAGCACTACGAGTAGCCTATGGAATGGTTTACCAGTTTTCACTATGTATTTCCCTGCCATAAAGAAGTATGTCCCCGATGTTGCAAGTAATACCAGTTGTGGGGGTAGTATACCTCAGCGGCAGGTGTCATTTCAAAACCAGGCGACGTGCAAACGGCTGACATGACGCGTCGTCAATTGTTCGTCATTCAGCAGATGCGATTGCTATGTTGCCATAAGAATTGAAGTCGTCGATTTAATTTGCAACATTAACCAATCTATTTATTTCCCGTTTTTCTGTGTCCTCGTACTGTGACAGTGTTGGTGTTATTGCGTCATGGTATTTGTGTGATGCATGGGAGCCAATGCCTTTTAGTTTTAATGCAACAAAAAACACCAAAGAATTCAGGAGCCGTCGGGTGGTGTGTCTATGTGCATCAGATCCTCATCTGTTCCTGTCACACACAGATGTGTGTGGCTAATATGCGACAAACATGTTTGTAAGCCTAGGTGTCTTACCGCAAAATTGACAGCGCCGATTCAACAATGTATATGGTACTGAGGACATCTGCTCAGGAAGGAAGGCGTAAATTTATGTGATCAGTATAATGTTTGCATAACATTCCCGCATAAAATTATAGGCAGTCACCAGCTTATGTCTTCTACGACGTCGTACAATGTGTCGTGCAAGTTTTATATTGATTCAATGAATTTGTTGACGACAAAGTATCTAAATTAGGGAAATGAGGGTTGCCAATTTTTAATCTGGCGCTGAAGCTGAATAAGATATCACGAGTTGGGTCTGTGTTGACTGAACGTTCAAGAAGGCACAGAGACAAAGAAATCAGCTTAATGATATAAGACAGTGATCAGTTTACATCATTAACCATCGCCAAGATACACACGAACCCAGCATTAACAGATTGTATTTTGTACACAAAGGCTTTCTCCAATGGCATTATATAATAAAACAATGTGGTAGTAATTCGTTACATAATTAGGATTGTAAATAATTATCTCTAACACCCCCTCTCAATATATATATTTTAGCCAAAAGCTTGAATATTCCTATGGCACTTAGGGTTACGGTTGTTATTTATAAACCGACTGTTGTACACTTTATTCGGTGGTTACTATGTTTAAAAATTACACCTGAAAACTATGTTATGAATACAAGGACTAATGCATAGTGAAGTTCACCAACATTATGGGATAGATCTGTACATTATATTTCTGATACTAATGATAGCAGGATTGGCTTTACCCTTTTATCGCAAAACGTGTAATGATTCCCATTTTTAGAGTACATGCAATTGAGGTGTTTGATTCTTTTTGCAATCTTCATACGCCAGCATATTTAATATACTATTATCGACGGCCAGTTTTGTGACTCTCAGAAGGAAAAGTAATTTTGAGGTAGGAGAACGAAAGGGTTACAACATATTCTGAAAATCGCTGCTCATTCCAATACCATCTTATGGTAGTCCAATGTAGACGGATCTGCTCTATCCCTTATGTTTACAATATTGTGTAAATATTCGTTGAAATACGGACCCAACCCCACAAACGGAACAAAGCTCAGTTACACAAACAGAATGTTCGCAACTCAGTCCTTACCATAAAATTGACAAAGCTAGGTAAATTAAAATTAGATGTTTTGACTTATCCCTTGTAGCAAAGATACGGCAAAACCATTGATGTAAAAAGAACCTGGTTATATTGAACAACTTTGCTGACATTTCACAGATAAATTGCATTGACTTTGACAACACCCATTCTCCCCACAGATAAGCCTGTATCAAATTTGCAATTTCGAATTACTGATGTGATGCATATGTTATAAAGATTATAGTTCTTCACGTTGTCACAATTTGAAAACGTAGTTTCTCGTCACTCGGTAATACTTCCCTTATGTGCAGGAAATATTCATTTGGCCAGAACCACCAACGATCCCACACAAATGACTCATACATCATGGCCACGACCTTGTTGTGTTTCGTTGATAGCTACGTCTTTTCATGTCACAAAGCTTTCATTTGTGGAGATTTTATATTGCAGCTACATTAACACCCTACTATTGTTTCAATATATTGCACATGTACTTTTGGGTGAAATCGTTGTGTGAGAGCGCGATATTCAGGAAGTTTCAATGTCCTGCTCTGTGCTTATCAAAGTTGTCAATATGATAAGAGACATTTAGGATATTCTGACAAAAATGAGCGCTCACGCATAGAAACATTATAAAAAGAGGAAATATCATTGTGCCTTCGTTTTGCAACTTATGGCGTTGGTTCGTTTTATAATGGTCTCTTCTGTTGAATTTGCAGTCTTAGCAACTGTTTCATCTATCATTCGTCGTGCAATTGAGTGCGAGTGTTCAGCCAATCACTTCCATTTCGCATGTTGTCACTGTTGATACCAAGCATTGTAGTGCTGTAGGTAGCCCATGGTTGATAGGACCTAGACACTGAATGACTTTTTGTATTTGCATTACTGAAGGCGGGATTAGATGCGACGATTTTAGGACTGCACGGTCAATGTTGTGAAATACTTTTATGACTTGGTGGGACTGTTTTTTTTATCGAACGTCAGATGAGGCGAGAATATCCCCATCAAAGGAAAAAAAATAACACATCTCACATTAATGATTGCATCATCACATAATTGTTTCATATTCCAAGGTGCTATAGTGATTGAACAGGTATAACATGAAATATCTGCAACATAGTTACATTGACTATAGAAACAAACATTGTACTATAAGTTGACAGAAAGCTTAATCAATATTCCCGTCGTGCTCTGCTGCATGGTGCACATCGGAGATAAACCTCGACAAAATGCCACATTTGTTAAGTGCTGGATGTGTTCAGCACACTGGAGTTCATCCACACAAAGTAATATATCTGTCAATATCATTGCCCATGCAATAACAGGATATTATATTACGCCATGTTATGGAAATGTCGCGTTTGATTCTATTCTTTCAGTTTTTATGTGACAGCACGAGCGACCCTCAAAAACTCAATCGTGGATAACATTTGCAGAAAGTGCATTTGTTAACAATCTCTCCTCTTTCCGGATAATGTGCCTTGGGGAAGTATAACGTACAGCAAGCAATGCAATTCATGTAACTGATGGGTACCAAGAGAGTTCATTCCATCAATCAACACATTTCCCGATGCGAATACGCCCATGCTACAATGATTGAGCGATACAAGGTGCCTAAATGTCAAAACGGAGGCAAGTACTCATTATCGCTGAGCTAAGCGAAATGGAAGCGCATAGGGCTTCTAAATGTGTTGATCCAAATGAATGGGATTATTTAGGTATCCACGGCTCCAGATTGTCAGATTATTACTTTATATTCTACTTGTGTATGGATAACCTACCGTCTTTTGATGTGTTCGTTGTATATTTATGGATGAAAAGATAACACGCATCACGAAAGGTGAGTAACAGTTTCGTGTCCTTACCATTACCATATTTTGCAATAGACGCAGCAGAATAATGGCAGCAATTGAAGAAAAAATGTCAGCAAAACGGACAACACTGATACCTTAAAATGTATGAAAAGAAATCATTAATCGGCAGCGGCCATCATGTAGCTCAACAAGTAGCTAACGATCTTATTAATGATGGTGAGTCAAGCCATGTTGAAATGGTGTCATATTTATTGCGAATGCACAGAGATTTATGTACTCACCACACGCTAATGCTATCTACAGTGATGCTGTATATTTGACAATTTCCTGCCAAGTGGTCAGTTAAGTCACCTGAAGGGTGGGAAAGATTCGGGGAGGTATTCATTTAAATTGGGTGCGTGTCAGTGGTCAATATATTATTCAGAGTAAACACGAGCACAATAACATGCACGTTGGTCTGGGATAAAGTTATGTTGAAATTTTGATTGACAACTTGGTGCACTAAGCCGACACTGGTAAGGAACACATAAATACATTATAACCTGCTCATTTATCGCAAATTCAAAAAGTCAATTACGGTCTTAAAGATTCTATTTTCAGATGGCTTGTACGTTGATATTCTTGATGACGAATCAAATATAAGAAAAGGACACTTTATACATCGGTCCAGAGATTAGACATACAAGAGATATTTCGCGGCAGTGCATGTGTAGTTTGCTATATAATGGTAGATTAATACGAATGTAACGATTTCGGCATATAGCAAACTAGGCATTTTTGTCACAATATACGATTGTATTACGCATATACCAAGAGGATGTCGCAGAAAAAAACAACAACCATAGTGTCTCGTAAAGATGGTGAGCGGGGGGCGGGAGAGACGGCACATCATTTTTTGTTAGCCTACAATTGATGTACATTTCCCACAAATATCCAATATGTTCCGTCTTTAACTAGAAGCTTATCGACAACTCCATTATATGCATCTACCATGTATGTATATATGCATGCATGCTTTTAAGTATAATTAGTGCTTTTCTTTACTTGGCTATATACCGCCATGAGATCATAACTGAAAATATTTGACTGTACTTGTGATGCACTCTCGCAACAATAGTACAATTAAAGCTGCAGGTATGAATATTTCAGCGAGAATGAGTGCATTCATGCGCTAAACACGCTGTATTGGTGCATATTTTTGGCTGTTATATTTGATTTACAGGTTAATCTAGCCGCTTTCTGACTGAATCAGCTCCGACAAAAACATTGCATTTGTAACCACTCCATTTGCGTGTGTTTACCAAACTGACGATAAAAGAAGGAAGATTTATGGTAACCCTCCATTAACCAATTATCTTCCAATCTACTTAGCTTACTGGGAATTCCAGCGAAATTGTTAATATAATATTCGAACGTTTTCGAATGTATCACAATTAGTGTGAATGTATGTATGTATGTATGTATGTATGTATGTATGTATGTATGTATGTATGTATGTATGTATGTATGTATGTATGTATGTGTATGTATGTATGTATGTATGTATGTATGTATGTATGTATGTATGTATGTATGTATGTATGTATGTATGTATGTATGTATGTATGTATGTATGTATGTATGTATGTATGTATGTATGTATGTATGTATGTATGTATGTATGTATGTATGTATGTATGTATGTATGTATGTATGTGTATGTATGTATGTATGTATGTATGTATGTATGTATATGTATGTATGTATGTATGTATGTATGTATGTATGTATGTATGTATGTATGTATGTATGTATGTATGTATGTATGTATGTATGTATGTATGTATGTATGTACGTATGTATGTATGTATGTATGTATGTATGTATATATCGATGGTATGTATGATGTATGTATGTATGTGTGTGTGTATGTGTGTATGTGTGTATGTATATGATGGAGTTACAGATTTCTTTCACTTGATTTAACACAATCACCCAAAAGAAATCTCGTTTAATAAATATTGTGACAATAATTGGATTTTGCCTACATTGAAGTCGTTAACAATAATAGCTGTAACAATTAGGTGGCCTTCTCATCTATTTAGAGTCTACGGGGATGGCTAAAAACAAACGCATTAACCTTTACGTTACTATGGGCTAGTAGAAACGGGAGGCGACCTCTACTCATCTGCATCTTCTCTACGGGCTAGTTGTAGTCGAGATTCAAATGATGGCAGAATAAATAAGTATCGACAGAATAATTGACCTGACACTACCAACTATCCTATTAATGCGTAAGCAATGCATTGCTGATCTTCATTAACCATCGGTTCACCATCCTCTCCCAATACGCAAAAGTTTGTCGGGCTGCGTTGGAACCATTGTTTTTTTTTCTCCAATTGTTGTTCTGTTCCATTCATTATATTTCATGTTGCTGCAGACCTTGTCGAAACAAACGAAACTGATTGCTGCTCACTGCAACTTTCATTGTCAAACACAAGAGTGTTTTGATAGTGTGCGTTGTCTGTGGTTGATTGCGGATGGTCTTTGGATGGTCGTTTTATGCAGTATGGCGCACTGTAGCCAACCACACGGCATAGAACAAAGAGCAATAGCACTAAACCTAAGAGGTATTGGTGCCAAATAAACCTCTTTTCTCTATTACCAATGGTTAGCTACAGCAGCAACTAACAAACATGAGAACTGAAACATTGTGGTACATAGCTAACATCGTTTGAATTTCACTATCAATGCACTGTATTTTGATATAACATAGTAAAAAGTGCATGATTTCATGTTTATCACACAATTTATTTGTTCCATTGTTGATCCTGATTGCTGCGTTATTAACAAAACGACATGATTTGTGGTTCAGCATAGCTATTTTGGAGTCCCACATCTGATTCAGTGACACTTTCCTACACACAATAATTGTTTAATAACACAATTCATTTCCTTTCATTTTGGGAGGGTGGGGGGAATCCGGCAAAGCTAGTCATATGAAACATAGAATGAAACCTTTAAATATGAAGGGGCTGGTGGACTAAGTGCTAAACAAGGAATTAAATGTATGTTACATGATG
Organism: Urechis unicinctus; assembly: GCA_034190875.2. NCBI lineage: Eukaryota > Metazoa > Annelida > Polychaeta > Xenopneusta > Urechidae > Urechis > Urechis unicinctus. The sequence goes on along the minus strand of CM067346.1, from coordinate 58,839,516 downwards.
ACAATGCGTTACGTTTCTTTTGTTGTCATTCCTGACCATATGATGAATTCAATGAATTGCTGTGTCGAGAATGGTTGTTATAACAGACTTACCCATTGCATGAGCCCGCAACTTGTGAATTTTAATAGCGACGGATCAGCTCCATGCCTGGTATTTGGTTGATTTAAGAAGCACCACACTCGCATTTGAAAGGTCAGTGCGGTGATTATTGATGGTAAGTAGAGTAAGTTTTTGTGCACATGCATCATGATATTTTTGTGCCTTTCTGTTGTGTTACTTTCACGTAATTTCCGCCATACTCACCATTATATGAGACTTTTCTAGAAGATGCAAACATAAGGCGCACAGTTTTTTTCTATTACATAATTAATGCGGATCTTGGAAGAGATATTATGAGATAAGTTCCCGCATACACCTGAGTCGTCAGGTCTTCCAGAACTACAAAGATTGTAAGATCAGCGGCAGTGAAAGACATTATGAGTCAGGGTGAACTGCATACCTTATTTACAAACTTTCTGTATGGGTATAAACGGTAAGCCATTGTAACAGTTTTCGTATCCATATCATATTCGTAAGATAACTATGATAGAAAACATTGTGACAAATTGGCATTCTCTGGGTGGTGGCATTGGATAACATCGAAGATACTAAGATGCATCTTATGATTGTGACCAATCATAGCGGGATAAGGGTATGGCGACGACATTCATGGTTTTACCTGAAATAAATGGTCACGAACGCAGAATGACATGAGACGTCAATACAACGAGTCTGTCAATGATCTGACACAGAAGACATTTACTATCATTTGAAGTGAAGTGAGGTTGATTTATCGCGCTTTTTTATATTTAGTTTAACGACGGCCCAATAATGTCAGGATATAACATAATGACAATAAGAGCCTTTGTTTCAGCCCAGTAGCCTCACGCATGCGTGTCTAAGACAACTTGTGCTATGGCATCGCGTTGTCGATGAAATAGCCACGGGTAACCATGCTAGAGATGATTTTCTGTTCCCCGTGCCCTCTTACTGAGGCCTATGATGCGCGATAAATGGACTTTTTGTTGCGAATCGTCAATAATGACAGTATGTGTATATCCATGACGTCGACATGTATGACGCTGCTGAAGGGTATTTAATGTCACCTGTGTTTGCAAACAGCAACCTTGGACATGACATTATAATCGTAAGCTACGGATTCTCCGGAGCAAACAAAGAATCGTCAATCCAATACCTTTTAACAAAAGGCATGTAACCTTGATATTGTGGCTAATAATGGTCCATGTCAATCTCATGCAGACAAACCAATGGTGGAATGAAATCGCTTACGCCATTCTGTTTCTTCTTTATTTAATGTGGTGGGATTTATATAATTCATATAATGGCCATAGCATGTACTTTCTATGTTAATAATTTATATATTCGTAAAAGGAACCCCCCAAAAGCAGTATGCCATTGGATGTTGTATATTTCGCTGAGTTCCTTCAAACGTACTGATAATAATATTTGTGTTTACCATCAAGAAAGCGACAAGGATATATCGTTAAAACGTACATAAGGGTGGTCAAAATTTCCTAAGCGATTGATTGACAGTCATTTATATTTGATCATGGAATGTCATCCGATTGCCTATCCTGTTTGAATGCACATTTGTGATATATGCAATTCATTTAGTAATTTTCCCAAGTAATACGAATATTTCATAACGGATGTTTATTGGGAACTGAGAGATAAAATATCCCACCATCGGCATATGTTAGTAGTTTTGGTTCATGGGTGTGCAAAGAGACAACAAGGTGATTCTGTATTGAGTTGATGTCTCAGTTCCAAGCAGCAGTCATGCAACTGACACAGCAGCCAGTAAACATAGACGCCCAATGAAAAGACCTGCTACATTTGTTCGGCATCCTGATTATGACTTAAAGCAACTCGAATCTTCTCATTGAAAACACGTATGTTGGAATGTCATAATTCAAATAAGAGTGCAGCTATGCCCCCTTTGATACACCACTGTTAGATCAACGGTACAAATGCAGTTGGTAGTTTTGGCTACATATTGCAATTAGAACACAATACTTGACTATAAATGCTCTAAATGCTTGGCAATGGCCACAACTTCGTGCTGTTATCCATTAGTATCATACACACACACTTTTCGGATTGGCACATGTTTGATGTTACCTAAAATGGTACTTAAACACGTGATTATTTGCATCTAAATTTCAGTATTCTTTTTTTCAATTGCACACCTAAACACTACACAGTTGCAAAAGTTTGTACGCAGTCGGAGTAAATAGAATCATTTCTATTCACACATGATGTTCGGGCATTAATATGATTCTATGCCACAGATTGCCTACACATGATAAAATATACATCTACTCAAGGCAAAGCAAGACAACAAACTCATCGTGCGTAACTTGGACACATGTGTATAATGTCATTAAAATATGAATGCTGAATTTGCATCTTTAATCCATATCAGTGCATATCGTACATCTTCGCGATTAGAACATTTGGTGAAGAGGGAGCGACTGAACGCACGAGATGTCCTCTCCCTAGTCTGGGTGCATACGCGACTCAATAATTCAGTATCATTAGGGATGGTGTTAGGGGTTGCTGGCACGCTTTCATGAATGGCTTAGCGCTCTCGTCCCAGAAGCGTCTGACGGCTTTATTTATGACTCAGGAAGAAATAACAAGCCATTGGCATTTGCTGCTGCTCCTTTTATCATTCGTCGTGCTATGCTCAGCTAACCACTATCATCGCTCAGGTTTGCACTTCTGATACCGAGCTTGGTAGGGGTCAATGTCGACCACGTTCAAGGTTGTATATTTTAGTTTATACCATACCAGCTACAGTTATCTCCTCAATTTATATCAACTGATGACCAGCAGAACATTGATATTACGACTGCATATTATCTAACAGAATCGTAGCATGGATAAAACCGCCATCTCATTCATTTGTAATAATCCAACTTTAATGACGCTTCCATCTCCCATAACAAATTGGACCGATATAATTAGTGCCTATACAATGTATTGTAGTGATGTTGCTCTTCGTGTCGATAAGTTGGAACTGACCACCGTATTCTTATTGATGCATGGGTATTGATATATGGGTTAGTGCACTAACCGTCGAATATATTCCCGTGAAACGTGTTATCAGCAACAGGTATCGCGTGCCAAACAGACAACTACCAAGAGTAAATTTTCGAAAATAGGATATGTATTGTTGCAAAAGGCATTTTCCTCAAATGTTGCATTCATGCATGTTTTCTCTTCTGCTAAGCGTGCAAAATGATTAATGAAAGCAAATCTTCCCTTTGGCACTTAAATGCTTCAGAGCCAATATAGTTTTTAGTCGTGTGTCATGATTGATTTGCAAAAGTTGCAATGGACGCGTGGCAAATACGACACAATAATGTCACGGGTTACGGATGCATAGATGGTTATAATGCCTGTATATATATATGTTTATATCGTACTCTAGGTACCTTCATGAAATAAATGTGATATATTACATTATTTAAACGAAAGTGCAACATGCAACAGAACAGCCAAGAACAAAATTGATATGAAAATGTCTCGAATTATCAAATCAATCATTTTATCGACGAATCCATCAATCATAATTTCATTGTTTCCAAAACAATATAATGTATTTGAAACACAGACTAATGCCTTTTGTGCATTTGATAACGACTCCTTTTTTTAATAATGTGTGTGGTATTGAAATCATTATATATATTAATATTGTATATATGTCCGAGATATTGCAATATTGCGTCCCAAAGATGAACGGGCATTAGGTGAAAAGGCGTTAGAGCAAGCATGTTTGGTCAAACACTGATACATTTGGACGATCTTTTTATACGTTTCTATGCATAATGAGACACTAGGGGTAGTTGGCCAATTAACGACCCCAGTACCCAAACATTTGTTGAGAACAGGATTTTGCCATTTTCCATGAAACACATATATTCTTATATCCATCAAAATAAATTATCCATAACGGTGAGTCATAAACACATTAGCTATAAGAACGGAATAATTTACACAATGAATTGTTTTGTAGCTGGCCGAAGTTCCCAATCATTTTTTGAATGCTACATTAAAAAAAGAACATGCCGATATCCAATCACTATAATCAGTCAACTAGTTATCAATATCGTTCCCCAAGTATTTGATAGAAAATGCATCCTATTCAGTAGATATAGTCTGTCTGCTAAAATTATCCACAAGAACCCTAATTATAAGAGGAGGCACGTTACGCCACAATGGCAATTGAAATAATTTTCCATAATGTACCCTGTCACAGGCTGTACTTTTATCTAATAACCAACTAAAACCATTGCTATTTTAAAAGCTTATAGTTTCTTTGTTTGGAGTCGTGTATAAGATTGTAGAATGTCCCTTTTTGAAGCCAGATTGACGATCTGACGTACACAAATAATCACCATATTTTATATCATATCTAAAACCTTACAAATCGCTGATTGTGTCATGCGTCCTTTATGGAATCGTCTGGCTGTTCAAAAGGAATCGGAGAGACTTTGCAAATGAGTGTTTATATGTTTAATGTAATTGATTCATTACGTCGATTTTTTTCAGAAATCATAAGAAAATTGTTACTTTTATAGCGGTCAGAAAAATTGCAGGCTGGGACAACTTAACTGAACTAATAAACCTTTTGGTAAACGATTCCAATAACGCAAGCTAAGGTAAACGGTTCAAAAGGACGTTATTGTGTCCATTTCGGGAAGTCGAATCACATTTTCGTTTGGGCAAGTGTTATTTGCGACCATAGATATATTTCTCATGGGGTTAATATTCACAGTCACCAATTCCAGTTATTGTTTTTGGCGTTGTGATGCTGAATGTTTTGTTTTTCACATCACGAACTAACCAATGAGAATGGGAGAGCAAATTGCATGATGAGGCCAATTTAACTGAGATCAAATCAATAAGAGCGTCAATTTTCTATTGATATCACCAATGTTGACGCAACACATTGATAACTGTACCGTCATTTTAGAGTCGGGGGTAGAGGGGCAATGGAGTATTGGTGGAATTGAAATAGAACCAATCAGGCATAAATGGTTTCAGCAATATAGTAACCGTTACTCGGGTAGCACTACCTGTTGTCTATGGAATGGTTTACCAGTTTAAACTCGCAATATCTCTTTCAATATGTATTTCCCTGCCATAAAGAAGTATGTCCCCGATGTTGTAAGTAATACCAGTTCTGTGGGGGTAGTATACCTCAGCGACAGGTGTCATTTCAAAACCAAGCAACGTGCAAACAGGTGACATGACGCGTCGTCAATTGTTCGTCATTCAGCAGATGCGATTGCTATGTTGCCATAAGAAGTCGTCGATTTAATGTGCAACTTTAACCAATCTATTGATTTCTCGTTATTTTGTGTGCCCTCATACTGTGATAGTGCTGATGTTAATGCGTCATGGCATTTGTGTGATGCTGGTGAGCCAATGTCTTTTAATTTTAATGCAACAAAAACGCCAAAGAATTCAGGAACCGTAGGGTTGTGTGTCTAAATGCATCAGATCCTCATCTGTTTCTGTCAAACAGACATTTGTGCGGCTAATATGCGACTAACATGTTTGTTACCTAGGTGTCTTACCGCAAAATGAACAGTGCCGATTCCACAATGTATATGGTACTGAGGACAGGAAAGCAGGAAATTGTTATGATGTGAATTAATATGATCCGTATAACATTCCCGCAACAAATTAAAAGCAGTCACCAGCTTATGTCTTATACGACATCTTACAATGTGTCGTGCAAGCTTAATATTGATCCAATGTATTTCTTGACGACAAAGTATTTAAATTAGGGAAATGAGGGTTGCCATATGTTAATCTGGTGCTGAAGGTGAATAAGATATCACGAGTAGGGTTAGGGTTGCCGACGGACACGTCTCACACGACGCACACAAGTTAGTTTTTCTTCTCTTTGAAGCTGCTTGATTGATGGATGACACAAAACTGAAATATACGTGGGCGTTTTTGCAGAACGTTTAGGAAGGCAACGCAATAGATGGCATATGGATAGAGAAATCAGCTTAATGATATAAGACAGTGATCAGTTTGCATCATTAACCATCGCCAAGATACACATTACCCAGCATTAACAGATTGTGTATTTTGTAACAAAGCATTCTTCAATGGCGTGATACAATAGACCAACATGGTAGTAATTCGGTACATAATTAGGAATTTAAATAATGAACTCCAACACCCCCTCTCAATATATATATTTCCGCCGAAAGCTTGTATCTGCCTATGACACTATTGGTTACGTTACTTATTTATTAACCGACCATTGTACACTTTATTCGGTGGTTACTGCGTTTATTAATTACACCTGAAAACAATGTGATGCATCATACCGATTGAGACAGCAGTCAGGTTGTATCTTCAGTCCTAGCATATCAGCATTATACATTTTAATTCCTGTCCTGCTGTTGTATATGACGATGTTCCCTACCATTGTGTCCATGAACGTTCATTAACCTTTGAAAGCAAACTTGCAGTTAGACTGTGATAAACATCGATATTTGCACAAATTGATCAACCATAGTTATACTTTGATTATTGTTTTTGCGACTAGTTAAAGGTGAATACATTACACCTGGAAATACTACTAGTTTGTATGTTTTCGTGGCTAGACAATGCCGCTGCAATACATCTACGATGTTGCCGAAATTATGCTAGTAGTTCATGACTGCTGTATCAATAACTGTTCACCGATGAAAAGCTGGTTACTTGTGAATAGCATCTTCAACTTGTGTGCGGGTGAATTCGCGTTTGTAGTTGACAGTGCATATTTTGCGCGTCCGTTATTGTTTTAAATGGTGGTGCGCAAGCGGCCAAATACTGGAGGTTTCGCCGTTCTTTGCTGTGCTTAATAACTTCAGTATCACCGGGGAGCAGTTAGGGCAGGCTGACAACAATAAGTGCATTATTTAGCGTTCACGCCTACAAACATGTGATAGCGAAATTGTGAAAACTTGGCTTCATCAATAGACAAATTTCGAATGGCCAATAGCTGACACATTCACCAGTAGCATTGATTATTTGTCACGCGAAGGGCAAATGACGTTATAACAAAATAATTAATCAACCATAAGGTGTGGTGCCATAGAGATAGTCGTGACTACAGCGGTAATTACTCCTTTACAAAATGGCCTCGATATTTCCCACGTGGCAAATGAGGCAAACAATACCTCATATAACAATGTCTCATTTTGAGCAGTGTGATCAAAAGCTAGCCACCTACCTTTTCTACTGCCAATGTGATCCATCATAGCTGATTTGGATAGTTTGACTTGGAAAAACATGCAGAGTAGAACATTTGCAACGTAGCAGGTACATAAATTTAAGCTTGCTGGTTATGGATAAAAATCCAATATAAAGCGGCATCATGGATGATGACCGTGTTCTCTAATCGGCGTACCTAGTGCACGCAATCAGCGAACGTTACTATCACTATGGTGATGTTGAGTCACGGAAACATTTTTAAATGTGCTGTCTTATTGAAGAAAAGCTAGGTTCATTGTACATTTTCAGCATTTATATATTATCAGTAATTGCAAATGTAGTAGCATATCTGATGTAATAGTTTTTGAGCCATCAGTGGAACATGAAATGAACTACATTCAAACACTCGTAACAATTAGTGATAATCAAATCAGTGGGCAGGCAGTGCACAGCACTTAAATGAGGCTGCGTGATTTAAGTAACGTTTTGCACTGTGAACACTGAATATATATTTGACGTGACTGGGGTGAAGGACAATAATGTGGTGTTTACCCTTATTCGGGTATATTGCGGGCGCATTTTCGGCGCCGTGAATCATCCGCCTTTATATGAATTATTCATTTATGCAATTAGAAGGAATTATTGGATCATTACGTTATACAACTTTTCATGTACTCTTGTGATCATATCTCTACTCACACTGAATGAAACATTGTTAGTTTTGTTGATATAATGTTCCTATTATATCATACTGCATCAGTTCAAGAATTAGAATGGACTTGTCTCCAAATATTACAATGCGTTAATATCCATTAACTATAATACATTTGTACAATTGCCATTACGCTGCGCAATATTTGGCATGTCGCCTGTTAGTGCCGAATAACAAGGTAATTTACACAGTTGTTACAATCCTCCGACCATATAGCACATACCTACTATATGGAATTCATCTGACAATGTCGTAGTACATGTTATAGCTGGTGCTCAATATATAGGAACATTATATGTGCATTTCAGAGCCGAATGTGTGCATTGATATATCGTATTTCGCATCGGTGTCATATCATACATAAATAACCTTAGTTACTTTCCGTCATAAAATTGTTTCTAATTATAAGGGTGGGCTTGCTGACGATGAAGCCGCTTGATATATTGATTGTAATTTTTGTAAGATCTCTCCCAAGTGCAAAAGGTAATCTCACCATTTAACGATGAGTTGACCTGAATTATCAGAATTATATCGTTTGCAACGAAGTATTTTATATTATTGTGTAGCCTATGTTCCCTGTAACTATATATATCAATATATACGTATATATCTATCGTCATCGACATATATATTGCTTTGCTATATATGTTTATACATTGACAGATTGTTTGTCGATCCTTCGAGGGGCGTTTATATCGTGGGATATTCATATATATATATATATATATATATATATATATATATATATATATATATATATATATATATATATATTTATATCGCTCTCGTCATATAACTCGCTCTCGTAAACAGTAGTGAATAGAGAAACAGATACTAGCAGCGCCTTTGTCAGTATATTTACCAATATCCGACGAGGCGACTGTTAATTTTGCTTACCACGCGACATGCGTTGATATAATTAATAGTTTGCACGGTATATCAGCAGCCTTTGCTCCTATTTCTTTTGCCACAATCATTGCTCGACCGCCCAATTTTATATAATTGACCCTTACTTCAATGGTCAGCGTACAACAAACTCATCGCCGATCGGTCTGCAAAAGCCACCGGAATACATTAGGTTACTTTGCTAAGATTGTGCAGACTAGTGGCGCATTTGAGAATGAAATGTCGAGTTGATAAAGGCTTTTTCTGTGCATTGTCATGGAACCAAACACAGCTAATGCGCACTGTGTAATGGAGTATTAATTGGCGGTGGCCATTGTAATTAGGTACCTCAGCCTGAGACTTCGTGATGAGACGATGCCGTGCTGGGGAATGCTGATCATGGCTTTTGCCTTTGGTTGCACAATTCGAGGATATCCTTAGCGGGTTATTGCATGAGATTGTTGGACGACAGATGCACATTTACACGCCGCCTAACGGGATGTCCGGTGCTGTTATGTATATATTCATATATATATCTATATATATCTATATATATATATATACATATATTTTGTGAATCGTTGTTGTATAATGGAGATGATACTCACTTGTGGTTTACTCCAAAAAGTTCTCAGCATATCATGTAAAGACGAAGTGTGATCGCTTTACGCAGCATTTGTGAATCAAGCATTACTGATACAGGGCCTCAACATGCATACGGTGTAGACACTATGTCATCATATTCAACAAAGCTGTTTCATGAATACCGCAATGATGCAATTTCTTAAGCAGAATTTCATGATTAATCTATTCTTACTGAGGAATAGTTTTGTGCCAATAGTTGACAGTCGATGACATGAGCACGAGAAACCACGATATAGCTCCACATTATGTCGTGACCAAAAGTCTGATCAGGTACTTAGCAATCTGCGCCGTGGAACCAACGAATGTATATGAGGTTCGCTACCTCAGATACCATGCTTTTCCAATATCAATGCTTCCGCAGTTGGCAGTGTATTGCGTTACGTAAACGGCAACACGATAAGATTATAGAACTACAATTCGTGTTTCTATAGAGGATTTAATTATTCGGGTAATGAATTTTGCCCTTTCAACAGGTATAAAAAGAGAAGGTCGCACGTCGATTTCGCCGTGTTAAAGGTAAATTAAAATTTCATTAGCTGCGCAATGATTACAAGCGAGGCACCAAATAGTCACGGACATTTTGCATCGAGTAACGACTCGCTAATGGGGCGCCTTCGTGATAAACCATTGTAAAGTTCGTAATGCCACATGACGGCGAGGAAGTTAAATGCCAAGGTAGCTTACGTACTATATGTTAATTGGCAATTAACTATCTGGTAATATGCATAATACGACATTGTAAAGACAATTAATCTGCCTTTATATCGTATGAATGCGTGCTGATTACTTTGAATGTAGTTTCTAAAAAGATTCGCTGATTTGATAATTTCTTTTCCGTTATGCATGAGACAGACGGCATTAGCAGGACCTTATTTGAGTTGGCACAGTCCGCGCGTGCGCGATGTTCCTGGGTAAAGTATAACTGTTTGAAGATTTTATGTTGTCATAGTGGTTCATAAATGTACAGAATAACAACGACACAACGTTCTATCATAAACAATTAATATATGCCCCATTGCCCTGTCACATATAAGAAACTTCTGTGAATAAAATGACAGACGCCATCCTCAAGCATAATAAGCTACTAAATTTGATTTCATGGCGCCTACCTCGCGGCTCACTGAACTCAACGCAAAATGGGCTGCGTGTCTAGGCCAAGTAGGCGATTGGCTATCGAGAAAATGCTATGTGAATCACCATCTACCTTATCAATCACCTTCATGATATCATCTCTCTTTTAATCTATCGAACTGCATTTCACCGGATAATATATTATCTTGCTATGTTTTATCCAAAACACAATTACAAAGCTATCAAAATCTATAAGGGCACCTTTTTCGATGGGGTTGTACAGATTAAATCAGACAAGGTCATCGCATTGTTTCAGTCGGGACATTGTTAGAAGGCTTCACTTAGGTCAATGAGACAAGCCAGCACTTTTCTTCCTTCTTGAAGAAATCGTAAAGTGGCTGTGGCCCATAGGAAGCCCGTAAGAAATCACCCCCCAGACTAGACTACTTCATTTCCGTCGTCTAAATCGATCATTCTTCGCCATTTTATTCAATTTTCTGTCTAATGAACGCATAATAACATATTGTTCCCTTTTCCTGTAAGACACAAACTATGATCGCGATGGTACATGTGTACAATTATAGCCACTAATCTTTTTTGGCTGTTTGCCAGCCCTGAGCTGGCGGTCTCAGCTGAGTTCGCTAACAATTGGCTTTGTGGATACGCCTGAGTTCGCGGACTCAGCTTAGCACGCCGACTCAAGTTAAGACGACCCAAGTTAAGATTCTTTATGGATACGGCCCCAGAATGCCATCTCCCAAGCTTAAACCTAGAACTTGATGTATTTCGCACCTGTGCGTCACCACGCAATACGGTGCCGTATCAAACTTGAACATTGTAAGGCATCAATTGATCTATTACTATATATAGTTACATTGCCTAACCAAGTCATTGATTTTCAAATCACAACCAATTTCCTTATATATATCAAATACTTAATTAAAGTTTCCAACGCAATCATCAGATTAGATCTAAGCTACGCTATCAATGACAATATAAGGTTTGAAAATTGACGTCGAATTGGCAAGTCACAGGCATATAATATCCATGTGGGTTGCTGAGTGTAGATGCACAAAGTTAATCTCATATTGCCAATTGTTGTCTCTATATATCGTAATTACTGATCTTTGCGGTATACAGTATCTACATTGTAGGATAGTTGATCTTACCCGATCAACAAGTTAGCGCCCCTATTGCCGTCACGTAGATGCTGACTATTGTGTGCACATCAGATTCTCTTAGACAGTTGCTCATTCTCGCACCGACAGACGGTGCATCAGGGACAAACCTGCTGTGATATGATATATCTGTGTATTTTACAATACCTACGATCTATTAACATCGTTCATTATGAACAATACATAGGCGCTGTTGTGAAGGGAAGGATGCTATATGCCAGCCACAAACGTGCTAGTTTTAGTTATCAACTGAGCGATCTAATCAGCCTAGCAATAGAAGATAATGCATATAGTGGTTTGATCTCATATTGCACAATGAGTGAGACGTACGTAACACAACGGTGCATGCATTTTCTGTCCACCCAACAATCATTTATATGTGTTTTGGATCCTTGCACAATTTGATATCAGTCTAAACAACAAGATAGTCCGTATATCGACAGAGCACCAACCCTTGCTGCTTCAGTATAATTCAAAGAATCACATCGTCGTTTTGTGTTTATTAGAAGAAAATCTATCGCAAGCGATTTTGCATTTTGTATTTCACTGAATATTGCAAAATCGATCATCTCATTACATAGAAATAAAATGAATGAAGGAAAATGTCATGCATAATTTCATAACATAACAGACTGATTCTAAAACGATTGAACATTATTATGTGTAGACAACCAAAGCATCAACGAGCGGAATCAATGAACGATTCGTGATACAGAAATGCCATAGCCTTGAACATGATATGTAGTAAGAACATGTCCGCCATCGTAGTCACATTCATGCAACGTATCTCTTTGGCACCTCTTGTACGTATTACAGTGAAGCATATTCCTAAGAACTTACATAGACGTGTTGGATTAAAATGTTGGTTCGCATTTCGTAAAGGGGTGCTTAATGGTTATGTGTATTCAGCTTGTTTCTCGCACAAACAATTACACGGCCCAATCTTCTATGTTGTAAAAGCGAGCAGCTGTAAGGGAAGATAAGCAATTACCCTTTACGGTCTGTTCAGGTTTAAATTTTGCCTTCCCATTATCTGGAGAGCACCTAGCCTTTACGAGTTGTGGGGGGGGGGGGGGGGGCCACGACAACCGAGCAACATTGGTGGCCATTTACCACCCTGGTCGGTGGTTGGTTGAAATGAGTTGCGAAGAGAATAATGATCCACTTAACTTCCTCAGCATGGATATATATATATATATATATATATATATATATATATATATATATATATATATATATATATATATATATATATATATATATATATATATATATATATATATATATATATATATACCGTATATTCCCTAATTAACGCCCCTCCCCTAATTAACGCCCCCCTTCCGTTTTAAAGAAAAGATAAAATCATGACTTAATTATTAATTCATCCTTTTATATTCTCAAACTTTCACTATTCTGACACACATTAACACATAAACAGGAAAATCATGATATTCTCGTGTGTCATATTTCAAGCATCGATTGCCGTACGTGTTCTAATAGACGTATGCGATGTTTAGGGTGATGGAGTTTGCTCGGAAGCGTTGTTTTTTACGCATAAAAGACATGGACATGATGTGACTATTGTTTTTTTTGGGTATATAAGACTTAAATATGAAGTAAATTTTAACGATTTTTGACGCTTTATAAACGCCCCCCCCTTTCCAAAATGTAACGCCCCCAGGGGCGCTAATAAGGGAATATACGGTATATATATATATATATATATATATATATATATATATATATATATATATATATATATATATATATATATATATATATATATATATATATATATATATATATATATATATATATATATATATATATATATATATATATATATATATTTTTAGGAGTGATTACCTCGAATTTTGAATTTTATGGCGAAATTCGATCTTAACAACCAACCATTCGTTGACTTTACCCGATAACCTCACTATCTTCCCTGCGACCATATATACTTTGGCCCAAATTGTCATAATAATGTTTAAATATGAGCGTAGAATATGTTTATTTGAAGTATCAAAAGATTTGATTGATTTTAAAATTTTAATACCGGAAAACAGTATTTTTCACATTATTCGGCTATCTTCAACTTAGAATGAGTTCGCGAAACGCTACCAATGGCTCATGATGATCACATCTATAACAAATATTATGATTCTAATCCATGAAGACGAAAAACGATTTCGAAATTACAATGTTCCACAATTATACGCCAATATATATGGGCACGAGGTGTAGATTTAAATAGATATATATATATATATATATATATATAGATATATATATATATATATATATATATATATATATATATATATATATATATATATATATATATATCTAGATATATATATCTATATATATATATATATATATATATATATAAATATATATCTATATATATATATATCTGTATATCTATGTATATATATATTATATATATATATATATATATATATATATATATATATATATATATATATATATATATATATATATGAATATTTATAAATATGTGTATTTACATATATGTGTATGTGTGCGTATACATATATTTATATACTTATATATATACATCCTTTTGCTGGTGATTATTTTAGGGGGTTGTGCTGCACGTAAGATAAATGCAATTACCATTTGATAGATGCAAACAGTATTTATTCAGGCAGTTATGGTATCATCATCATCATCATCATCATCATCATCATCATCATCATCTTCTTCATTATCATCGTCATCGTTTTCATCATTATTTTCATCGCCATCGTCGTCATTCTACTGATTTATGCGGAATTACCAATTATGTACGTGAAGGTAAATTGCCGGCTTCCGGGTTCTCTTACTTTAATAAATAAACTTACTTTTAGTGTTTGTTCTCTTTTCACCACAATGCTTACTTTACCAGACTGAATTAATAAAAATTCGTTATGTTAGCGATCAAACTCAAATGGCTTAGTATACCTTTGGCGATTTCATTTGTTTATGATTTCCAACAATAAAAGAATTGTATTTTAAATAGATGGTAGTGTTAATGATAGAATGCCTTTCACTCTAGTGGGCAACAATATGTCGATACGGCTTACAGCATTGAATGTATAACGCCACGCTGTTTATGGTACTTGCCGCTACAACCAGGACATAAATGAAGTGCATATAAAGATCGACCAACCAACAACAAAGTAATAATTCATGTGACCCCTGTCATTCGCTCTGTCCGTAAATACGTGAGCACGAATGGGCTCCAGCAATTACCCTTGCCACAAATTTCGAGAATCATTGTTATTCCAGTGATTTATAAGTCCACGAAAGAGCACTTTGAGCTTTGCAGGATCAAGCATCTATTCTCAACATCGTGTATAAAGGAGATGTAATCAATGGACTTAGGGTTGCCTGATGGAACACCCTCATATTGCAAAAACATGTTTTACTGTGTAAAAATAGAGGTATTATCCTTTACACTCATGATTCACTAATTTACCACATTTGATAAAATCGTATTCAAGATCAGCAATGCTAAAGTCATATACAACTCTTATAACATGATTTATTCAGATTAAGCAGAGTCAAAAAGGTTGCACACTATGGCTGCTGCTTGTGAAAGGGAGGTCTTGGCAATAGCATAGCCATTCATCATGAAACGAAGATGGTAAATACCATCAAAGTAGAGCAGGTTCTAACAAAGTGACTACAGGGCTTCTGGTGTACACGTTCCGAAACAGACTCATGTATCAAGCACAATATGTGTTTGACACCATATCAAAAACTAATCGCCTAATTTAGAGAAAGGAATGAAATGCGTCTTGTAGCTTATGTGAACCAGCAACCATGTGATGCTTTGTATTGCGTGGTAGAGCCATCTTCAACAGAGGGTCAGCTGCTGCCAGGCATTCGCCATACAGAGTCGGTAAGCGCGTGATAAGTAGTTAACTTCCTGAGTCGTATTTTAGTAGACGCATCATACAGTAGCTTTGCACTCCCGCCTCTTTTATTCATATGGACGGGCCATGACGTGTCACGTGCATTGATCTGGCTGTTGCTTCCATCTGTGATATTCATTCATTCCTAATCATGACTCATCAATGTATAATCAGGTTAGGATAAATGCCAATAGCATATATATCGTACTATATGTCAGTGGGATGAGAAAGGATGTTGATGATCTAATAACGTTTAGGCACTAATGCGAATAGTGGTTGATTGGAAAAGAGTCACTTGCACACAAGCAGTTCAATAGCCTGTCACAGCACTACCACTTTATGCGATAAGAATATTTCGCCGTTTATGTGTTCCCATGTACCTCCTGAGATTTAGCATCGCTTGTGCGTCTATCTTTTCGTAAATATTAATATAACCGATTTGTAAAAGGTAATGACCAGCCATTCTACTTATTTGATTACGAGTGTTAAACTGAGACATATAGTTTATGATCAGGCTGATGAAATTAGCATAACACCGCATCATTACCGTTCTATCGCAAAACATGTTATCGTTGGCTATAGATAATTTCCTTTTCGTAACTTTGTTTATTGTGTACCAAAGCAGCAAAAGGGTGTTTAATGTTGCAAACCTGCCACAGCTTATTTGATTAAAATTCTTCCTCTTCTTGCCGATATTTTGATGACATTAACGCATTTAGCAATGTCAGTGTATTGGTTTGTCCTTTCTATATTAATAAACTGTTACAACGGATGACAGTGTTGAGGATAAAATTCCTCCCTGCAATGACAGATATCGTGGAAAAATACACAATGTTATAGGGCAGGGATATACAGCTATTTCACGTTATATCCTTACCGTCAATAAAGTGTCTTGTGTATGACACAAACTTGCAATGTTGCAGTAACCAAAGTGATGCGCTAAAATTTATTCTCTGGATGTTGGTATCCTCTCCTTAATCTAACGTTTGGCGGGAACCAGTTCATGAGGACATAAAAGCATTGTATAATACTGACCGTGAGCGACCGCGGACCTCCGAAAATCGCTGTATAACCACCCAGCCTCCCGTAATTAAAACATAAGCGTTATAATGTGTTGATCCTATCGACTATGGGCTGCCTTTATCACTGCCATACTTTGTATGCTGGCATTCGTGGAAAGAGCCTATAGCTTATCCAATCCGCACCTCTTATCCTCACACGAAACACCCTGTGTCATTTATAAAAGCCAAACGTCTTTGTCAATTGCATTAGTTGTTCTGGTGATGCAACCCGCTTCAATTAAGACCTCAGTCTTGAATCGTGCGTCAAATTGGCCATTTGGTCGCTATTTGGTAGCTGTTTCTATGGAGCTCATAGCTGTATGGGCAAGTCAAAAGAATTATGAAATGAAGATAAACGATCAATTAGAAACGTTTTTAGAGCATTAAGTGCTTAGGGTATCCTCTTCATTTCATTTTCGCGATATCTGGTTAAATAATGATGAATCTTTTTCTTAATTAATTCACCGACTTGTAACATCAACACGATCTGCTGCAACAACCTGATCCTTCTGAAGGAGGAATACTATCATGAATTATAATTTTCCTATTACGATCAACCGAATATTGCTACCTGTAACATACTGTCCTGTCATTATCTGGTAATCGTAATTGTCAACAAATGCATAATCCTCTCAGATTATTCCGTCAAACGACATCCTGGTGCCATTACCCTTTGACGATTATTTTCTGTTGGTCCTGATGGAAAACAAATGGTAAATAAACGATAACAACTCGTCATTATGTTGCGATGAATTTGTAAGTAGAGATCATCTACGTCGTTATCAAACGGTAATAGGCCAATTCATTATCCAAGTTCCTAGTAATGAATATTCCATTAAATCGCCGCCTTTGCAAGGAATTGACTGAAGGCAAATATGGTTTTCTAGTACTGATGCTGGCAACACATCATCACGCTAGTTTGTATATTTTTGTGTCTTGGGGAAAAAGCCATCTCTTTGGTGCATCTGTATGGTGGCTTTCAATTCCATGAAAATATGAAGTTTGGAATTACTTTGACGTATAGGTCGTAGCATGTAGTCTCACACAAAACAATCGATTAGGTTGGCAATGCTTTAATCCGCTTTGATTGTCTGTTTCAATTAAGATAATTACGAGAAATCCCCAAATCTGTGGTGGATATGACCGCCTCTGACCACACACCGCATGCTTTCCTGTGGCCCAGTTATCAACATTATTTTTTATTTGACCAGTGTATACGTTTGTAGGCAGATTCGCAACTAGTTGAGCTCTATAGCACACCACGAGTGGGCTTTGTTATAGCAAAGTCGATGAAGTGCGTTCATATAGTTGGTATTTATATTCTACTTTCATAAATGTAAGACATATAGTGCAATGAGGACGTCTAAGCTCTTAACATCTGTTGCCATTTAGGGACTTTGAATTGCATCACCGTTGTTGAAAGTGATATTTGTAGGCATTGATGTATTCCAGGAACCATCCTTCATCTCAACCAAACATGTACAGAGAACTAACATGCTAGTACAGATAAGAATTTTTGATTTTGTTTTTCATGTGCTTTGTGTAACCTTGCTAACAATGTTCGGTTTGTAATGCTTCATTGTGAAACTGAATTGGTAAAGTGGTCATTGCGCATAACTGCTGCACATTGGCCTGTTCTGTCCTGTACAGAAAATACTGGTATTCGCAATGCTACAACAGCTTCTCTGGTTATGATATATATCCCTTTGCTGCCAATGCTTCGGTGACGGTTGTGCAATCAATAATGATTTGCCTTTCTAAATTATTCAAAAGCTCACCGCTTACACATGACAGTTTGTCACTGACATTGTAACAAATGATGATGGAAAAGCTAGAATTCCCCACTGCAGTAACCGTGTACTTACAGCTTGTTTACCTTTTACGTTTGCCACAAATATTCCCAATATTCCCAAGTAATATTGGTTATGGTGTTCGAGCATGTTGATAACTGTTTAAGTGCCACGAAAGCACAACGCATTTTTAACCACTGTCCATCTATTTGATGGTATCTAATTGTAAATTGGTTGTATTTACTACTGTTCAAATGATATGCGGTTGTCAAGCGTGTCATTTTACAACGTATATTCTGGTAGTGATGAGAGTAGATTATGTGAAGTCATCGTTAGTGTCATGTCATTGGCAGCAGCCATACCATTAACGCGTGTTTGGGGCGTGGTCAAAGCTTAGCAAAAATATAAGTGAATGTAAGAAACTGCCTTT
>CM067346.1:58788028-58805528 GCA_034190875.2 Urechis unicinctus | reverse complement strand
ATGTATGTATGTATGTATGTATGTATGTATGTATGTATGTATGTATGTATGTATGTATGTATGTATGTATGTATGTATGTATGTATGTATGTATGTATGTATGTATGTATGTATGTATGTCTGTATGTATGTATGTATGTATGTATGTATGGTTGTTGTGAAGTATATATGTATGTTTATATTTTATGTATTATGTACGATATATTCATGCATGTATGTATATATATATATATATATATATATATATATATGTGAAAGTGCATTGATATATATGTATGTATGTACGTATGTATGCATGTATGTGCGTAGGTATGTATGTATGTATATATGTATGTTTGAATGTATTAACGCGTGTATGTATAGATGTATGTATGTGAATAATGCATGTTTATTTTAATGATTGTATGTATGTAAGTATGTAAGTACTTTTTTTTAGTTGTGTATGCATATGTATGCATGTGTATATGTGTTTATGTATGTATGTATGTATGTAGATATGTTCGTATGTACGTATGTAAGTATACATATTGGTGTTTATATTTGGGCATATACGTATATATGTTAACATATTCTTCATGCCAAACTCAGATGAAAGATATTTGACATTGGTGAACAACCCGTCATCACTCGGGATACTAGTTCTATTAATTCTTTCCACTAGTTGGAATGTTCATTCCTTCGAATACTCCATTGCTACTGTTTGGATCCAATCATTTACTAAATTGAGCAGTAACGTAATAAATGGAAAGACCTTTGGCCACGTGAAATCACAGTCAATGACAATACGGTCACATTCAAAGATGCAAGACGACGTGTTGGATTGAAGAATGCCTATTGTTGTCGTCATCTAAGAGAAACGAACCACGCACCAATAAGAATGCGGTTAAAAAGACCACAATTGAATGAACGATAGTTTCCATGTGTCACGAAAATGGGCCAGAATTGGCTGCGATATATAATCGCGCTCATTAAAATGTCCCGTTTTCATTTGATACTCCCGGATGCATAAATGAAGCGTGGTGTTGTGTTGCTGTCATCATTCCTGGCCGGTGAACGCTGAAGCGGGATGATGATATTTGAAAATCATTCAGTTAGTAATTATGCTGTTTGAAAAAGCTCGTTTCGCCACATTATTTGACACCGTGGATTTTTGAATGGATTGATACATGACATAAAATATTAGCTCTATCAGGTTTATAAGTAAACGCAACCACGAATTATATTTTTCTTGTAAATCGATTTGTAAGTCGAGCGTAAAAGCTTCTAAGGTTTGGGCACTTTGTGGCAATGTGTATGTGCCATGATGGCTAAGTACACTTCAGTGCTGATATATGGGACTGAATACTTATGGTTGTATAGTCTGATCGGAGCTTAACTGTTCTACGCAAGCCCAAAAACAATTCGTTTGAAATGGTTGATATTTGGTTATGTGTAAGTCATGACTGGAGAACTCCCGAACATCAATAATACACTGCTTGAAACTGCACAGGCTATTAGGCCCCAACCAACTTATGTCACTTGTCCGTTTGACCAAGCCCTTTATTTGCGGCTTTTATACCGAGTCGATTATGGTTACCTTTTTGAATGAGGCTTCTGTATTTGTTCGAAAGAAATCCTGCATTATGCTTCGTCAACCAACCCATAATCTACAGCACGCTTTTTTGTTCATTGCGCGGGGATGCGAGTTGGAAAAGTCTGCATGAATTGCTACTTAATGCTACTGTAATTGCTATAGAATCATGAATGAATATAGCATCCGAATTTACAAACGCCTACAGATATGAGAAGCCTCGCATGGCAATACTGCACGCTTATGCTTATGCATAGCGCAGTTATTATTAAGGAGCGCTAGACTCACGAAAATAAATACGATCGGGAATCATGGAAAGATCACATAATATCGCATTAAATATGTCTTAAGATCTATATTCATACCGAATGAATTGATATAGTGCTTTGCTTTATGTTGATTGCAACATCGTTAATCTCAAAGTCGGAAATGTTTAACTAAACATCACTAGCCTTTGAACCATTTATCGTGGACAGTGCCACTGTAAGGGGGTCGGCGGAACATTGGTATGAACATTTAAGCAGATGGTGATTGCAAAGAATGTGCATTTCATGGTCGATGATGTTATAGGACCAGTCAATCATATCAATAATCTTCATCAACCACTGTCAAAGACCTCAGTGATCCAGTTTGTTGTTCATTGTCCGACAAAATAGACTTTCAGATATTAACTTTACAACTTCTAGTATCTTTGTTCTGGAACACTGTATGTCAGGCGACGCGGCAAATACCTTCTAACAGTAACATAATCAAAATCACTTCATGCGGTATTGTTTGTGGCAACTGTATGAGTATTCAATACTGTATTCATTGCCAGCAATTCGTCGTGTTTAGTTCATTGTATTCAATATACTGACGCAGTGTTTAAACAACCAACTTCCTCTCTTTAAAATGACCTTGACAAAGTGGATGATAATTGATGCTTCCAATGTTTAGGCTCTACCCATGCTAGACAGTTCCGTATAATGGCATGAATTGATCTGAGGTAGCGATTGTTATAAATGGATTACATAACCACATTTATATTGCATATTGAAAAGGAGCAGCGATGACAAGTACTCTTCTACCACCAAGCAAATATAGCTCAACGGAATGTTTTCATTAATGTATGATCAAATCAGCGAGAATGATTATGTATTACGCAATATTCGGTGAGAATAGAAGCAAGAAGCAATATAAACAATTCGTTATGTAATATGTCATTGTTTCTAAAATTCCACCATTCTGAGCCGAGTCTCTTACGCAATAATTAGCCCCCTCGGTTCGTTGGATGACAAATTAGTATCAAAATAAGCAGACTACTTTCCTTAATACCCTGGTTTGAATTGCTAGTAGGAAAGTAAGAAGTAGTCCTTTAACACTACCAGTCACAAGCATAGAATAATATACCTGGATCAACTAATTAATTAGCAGAGACATTCTTATAGCTGATCAAATGTACGAAGAGTGGTTATAATGAAGCAGTTTAATTTCGCACGGCAATAAAATAAGGCATATTTTCATGGTGTTCATGGTAAGTGCACGACCGCATGTCAACACGCGCAAACACCATCTGGCGCTGTACAATTTTGCTAGCTACAAGAACAAATGGACTGTGCATACATTATGGAGCATATTGTTTATGTATTGTATGACTTTCAACTGATCATTATCAACAGCCTCATAGATATTTGATGTATTTTCTATTCGAACAGCCTTTACGGCACTGTTAGCATTTCAATGCATAATTTACAACAATAAAAGGAATAGTAGGATGTCCCGGAAGTTTTATCCGCAGCCTCATCAGAATACGATAATACTCCTTGTTAATGTGTGCTGATGTTGCTGTTTGCAAATTACATCAACTGATTATAAGAGAGGACAAGGTAACCAGTGAACATCTATATTATAACTTGCATTGGATCCCTTATGTTGCTGCTATGAATCAACGTGTCTTCACCTTATCATCAATCTTGGTACACAGACAAACAAGTGTACAAATCTGTGTGCTGGCCTTGACGGTTCAATAAGTGTTATAGGAATGTGCTGGCCTTGGGACATGGTATTCCCAGTTTTCATGGTAACCTCCACAGTGGTGGCCAATAATATCGGGTGTAAAAATGTGTGTAGTCTAACAGATCGTCACTGACTCATATTAGTGCGTTTACAGGCAGTCATTCATACGGGGAGCCACATGTTTTAACAGCATATATGTCCTCATACTGAGATGCGTCAGGATTTGATTTTATTGTCAATCGTACTCCTTATCGCCAACGGTGACGTAGAGTTAATCTACTACCCCGTTCGACCCACCAGTTAGTGGAGCAAGGTACAATGACCTGGCTGATGACATAGAAGACCCTGTGGGCTGATGGTCGCGTCAGATGGTGTATTTATATTTGAAAGAGTACGCAATTGCTTCCCTGGGACGACGTGCACCCCGGCATTTATCACCTTCAAGGTTACACTCACTTGCTGTCAGCAGCTGCGGTAAACAGCTCCTAATCGATTCACATACATTGACATGGACTAAATATAGGCCTAGCCCGTGTCAACCAGCTCGCAAGACGGATAAACTCACTGCAGTGTTTATGCGTAAATATATATTCAAGCCGATGCTGTCGTTGTTGTTCGTTGACAACGTCCTACTTAAAAGAGCCGTTATACATATCCAACAGCTTCATTATTCGAAATCCAATGTGTGCCATCAAGGTGATTCATCCTTTTGTATACATTGTTTCATGTGTTTCCGTCGAAGAATAATGAATCTAGACGGTGTTGACGTCCTGGTTCATGAGGAATAGAAACTGACCGACAGCAACCTGTAAACCATAAACATATGCGTGCAATGAAATATGGCCAATTACCTAATCTAGTGCCAAGGCCATAATAAAGACGGCAATATTTTAAAAATTTTAACTTCATTGGAACGTCCCATATTTCAACCGGTCGTATTGCATATTCATGCTATGCCACGCGAATATCTAAGGGAGCTAGTTAGTGTGACTAGTTCACGAACTAAAATGTATTATCAATCTGTCTGCAAGGAATAGTCATGAACTGCATTAATAGCGATCTCCTGTGCCATTCCATATTTGACGGCTGATTCCATATATAACTTAGCACCAGGGTATATAATAAGTCAAATATGCTCCAAATAAGTTCACAATGCATGTTTTATGCATATCTGTGATAAGCATATCACATGGTTTCGCAAATATCACTAGCTGATATGCAATATGTCTATTGAATCATATATTGGCCTCATTTTAAATGGATTAACGATATCGTAAAATTATGGTCTTTAGCCCGCTGCCCGTATTACATTTTGACGACCGCATATATATACAAATTGAAAACATGTCTAAAAGTCTATGTGATGAAGATATTCAAAGGTTCAGCAGTGTAGGAACTGTCTTACAGGATTCCTCAGTGAAGAGTGTGGGGGTGCGAATAACCTGCATTTCTACGGTATGAATGAACAAACGAATGAATAGTAGACCAAGTCCAGTTACATGGAAGGGCTTTGTGGATAATATGCACCACACGACACTGTGAGTTTGTGTGAAAGGGAAGAGCAAATTACATTCATCGAGTATTTTAGCTGTTGATGACCTGTTTAACAGTGGTCTTCACCTGGTCCTAGGTTCAAATGGATTGTGACCGAAGTGGCGTTTATGTAAATCGTAGATAAGGTTAGCCTGACGCGGTACACCACTTTACAGAGAGGATGTCAGATGAATGGATAGTACAAGTCGTTGCATCTAGTACGGTCACAACAGTCATCGTCTTTATTGTGACATTGCAATGGTCGATTCAGCGTAATACGAATTCAACCTAGCAATGACAGCTTAAATGAAATAATGGCAATATATATATATATATATATATATATATATATATATATATATATATATATATATATACTATATATATATATATATATATATATATATATATATATCCTATATATATATATATATATATATATATATCTATATATATATATATCTATATATATATATATATATATATACACACAACATACAGTTTCTTACACAATACAATTAGCATACAGTATGTCCAATTTGCAGGACACCTTCACTCAGTTGAAACTATTTTGTATGTTCGATTGTCTCCAATATTCCGTCGAATACTTGATGTTTTCGACGTCCAAACCGTCAAACGGCATGGATGAGAATATGCGCATATGATAGACCTATTCAATGCCACCGGCTCTTGATTTATGATTAGTAGACAACTAATTATTGGCGGTATAGACGAATTCAAAATAAGACGGTATAATCGAATTCAAGATAAAGACGCATTTTTTTTCATGGTGCTGATCTGCAATATATACATATATATATATATAATCGAATAGAGGGAGATATATATAAGATGAAAGTCATTGTCGCATATTTATGTATATATTGCTGATCTGCAATAATATTATATACATATTGTAGATTAGATATATATATATATATATATATATATATATATCTCTATATATATATATATATATATATATATATATATATATATATATATATATATATATATATATATATCTATATATATTTATATATATATATCTATATATATATAGATATATAAATATATATATATATATATCACTGTATATATATTATATATCCCTATCTATCTTATATATATGTAATATATCAATATAAATCATATCTATATATATTTATATATATATCCCTATATATATAAATATATCTATATATATTCATATATATATGTAT
Source organism: Urechis unicinctus (assembly GCA_034190875.2). Lineage (NCBI taxonomy): Eukaryota > Metazoa > Annelida > Polychaeta > Xenopneusta > Urechidae > Urechis > Urechis unicinctus. The sequence continues at coordinate 58,799,207 of CM067346.1, read as the reverse complement.
TCCCCTATATATATATATATTCACTGTATATATTATATATATATCTATATCTATATATATTTATATGTATATATAATATATATAGTATATTTATATACATATATTCTTATGTATATATATATTCAAATGTATATATATATATATATATATTTATATGTATGTATAAATATACTTTGATTTATATGTTTAAGTACGTATGGCTTGAGTCGACTTCAGGCATGATCTTGCATGACATGCACATACATGATTGTCCTAACCATTTGATGCTCTCTGATTACCATCTTAACTTTAGCTTTTCGTTCCGGTCCCTGGAAGTGGTATTATTTAATTCATGTAACGACGGATGCGTGAAATTAGCATCGTCACTATATGCGAGACGGAAATTCGATTGTAGTTTATTTTGTGCGTTCACTATTGGGTGAAGTGTGAAAGAGCCCACTTACAGAAAGTTGCATCGTTCAGTGCTCAATAAATAATTCATTATCAACAGGGACCAGTTAGGGGATGCTAGCAAGACTCTGTGCATTACTGACCACCGACACACTCCAAACATAACAACAGCTCGGCTTTATTGATGGCTAGATAAAATAACGTTGTGCCATAAAGCGTCTGAATAAGGCGGGGATACCACCATCCAGGATTTTAACGCATAACGTTAATGATTGTAACATGGAAGTGATGTTTTATACTCCAAGTTACTATATTGATTGAGCGGATATTACATGAAAAGGAAGCCATATAGTTACCGTTCTTTAGTACAATAAGATTGATGTCGTTGTATTGCTGTTGGTGTACCCATTCTAACATTCGTCAACTATATATCACCTATGATGAAAGGAATACCTGTGTTATGGGTTGTATTTCTGTAACGGAGGATGTGTGAATGGGTGACGTGACGGGAGCGACTGCTATGGCTATGTTTCCATTTGAAACGATTATTTAGTTTGTCGATTAAAGGGACTATATAATTTAATATATTTAGTGTGTGATATTCTGCATTCCCCCATTCAGTAACATTGTTAATGCATAAGTGACATCCTATTCGGATGATGCTGGTGTAGCCAATGCATTTAATGATACAATAAAGATCGATTCAAGTGATAGAGAGTAGTGTGTTTATAAGAGGCTCCCTAACATACATAGATATATGCAAACATACATACATACATACATACATACATACATACATACATACATACATACATACATACATACATACATACATACATACATACATACATACACATACATACATACATACATACATACATACATACATACATACATACATACATACATACATTCATACATACATACATACATACATACATACATACATACATACATACATACATACATACATACATACATACATACATACATACATACATACATACATACATACATACATACATACATACATACATACATACATACATACATACACATACATACATACATACATACACATACATACATACATACATACATACATACATACATACATACATACATACATACATACATACACATACATACATACATACATACATACATACATACATACATATTTACATACGTCACGCATTATTTTGCTTATCATATTTGCGATTTTTCTCTTTTATTCACAACGGTTACCCTAGCAGGCAGAAATTGCTAGGTAGCTTTTTTGGCGATTTCGTTTGCTGATGATTTCCAAGAAGATAATTACAGTTTTCACTTCCAATGTATGGCAGTGTGAATTATGCAATGCCTTTAACTTTACTGGGAAATAATATGTGGCTGTTCATGGTACTTGCCACCACAACCAGGAAATGGTGCATATAAAGATTGACCAACCATCAACAATGTTTATCACTCACCTACTTTATGTGACACCTGTACCTTGCCCTGTACATCAATAAATTAACAAGACTGGGCTCCAGCAATTGCCCTTTTCATAAATTTAGAAAATCATTGTTATTCCTGTAAGTAGTGGGTCCATTCGAGAGCACTTGGAGCAGCAGTTAGTGTACAAGGGAGCTGAATATTATGGACTAAATTTTGCCTGATGGAACACCCTATATTGTAAAAAACCCTGCTATACTGAGCATTATTGAGGTATTATCTATCCTTTACACTCGTGATGCACTAATGTAATACATTTTATAAAATTATTCCGGAGTTTAAATCATATTCAAAGTCAGCAATTATGAGACAATATTCAATTCAGAGTGCAAAATTTATTAAGATTATATACAGTCATGAACAATGCCTACTATGGCTGTCGCTTTAGAGAGTGAAGTCATGGCGATAACAACGTCATTCATCACTTAGCGATGAGTACTATGCCAGGCAATATTGGAGCACGTGCGTCACAGCATGATAGATTGTCTCTCCATTGTTTTGGTTCAACAACGATGATAACAAAGTGACAGAGGGGCTTCTGGCGTACACGTCCCGAAACAGGCTCGACATATCACGCATAATATATGTTTGACACCATATGTCAGGACCAATACGCTTGGCTTACAGTAGGGCATGAAATGTGTCTCGTAGTTTATGTCAAATAACAACTATATTATGCCTTGTATTGTGTTGGAAGAGCCTCCTTCAACAGAGTTGGTCGAGTGTCCGCTTCTGCCAAGTTACCTGTCATTCATCATTCAGAGCTAGTATGTTCGTGGTAAGTTTTTACTGGACAGATAAGTAGTGTCCTTCTGTGGTCGTATTTTAGAGGACGCATTTTACGGTACGCTTGCACTCCCGCCTTCTATAATGATATTCTCACGTTATAACGTCTCACGAGAGTAGCGTAAATAACTCTTCAGTAACATTATTGCTTGTGTTGTTGCTGTATCGTCGCCGTGTGATAGTACATACATAACTCTTCAGTAACATTATTGCTTGTGTTCCTAATGTACGCCGTGTGATCGTCCACCGTCTTGTGTAACTATGACGACATATCACAGGGACAGCAGTGAACATGCCTCTTCAGAGATATATCTTCCCCCAAATCACTAGTCGCACTGGCTGATGCGTTCATCTGTGATTTCCATGGATTCCTACTTATCGACTTGTGACTCATCAATGTGAAATCAGAATAAGAGAAATGGCAATAACATATTATTCGGGATGAGAAAGAAAAGTGTTGATCCAACAAGGTTCAGTATTGTTGCGAATAATGGTTAATATCCAAATGGTTAGACTGGAAAATCGAGTGTATTATGTCGTTATAAATACAAATACAAAACATCATTTACACATTGAACAGTTCGAATGCGTGCACCTGCACTGCCACTTAGTATAACAGGAATATTTTGTCGTGAGCGCGTGTCGTGTCGTGTATGTATGTATGTATGTATGTATGTATGTATGTATGTATGTATGTATGTATGTATGTATATGTATGTATGTATGTATGTATGTATGTATGTATGTATGTATGTATGTATGTCTGTATGTATGTATGTATGTATGTATGTATGTATGTATGTATGTATGTATGTATGTATGTATGTATGTATGTATGTATGTATGTATGTATGTATGTATGTATGTATGTATGTATGTATGTATGTATGTATGTATGCATGTATGTCTGTATGTATGTATGTATGTATGTATGTATGTATGTATGTATGTATGTATGTATGTATGTATGTATGTATGTATGTATGTATGTATGTATGTATGTATGTTTGTATGTATGTGTATGTATGTATGTATGTATGTATGTATGTATGTATGTATGTATGTATGTATGTATGTATGTATGTATGTATGTATGCATGTATGCATGTGTGTATGTATCGATTTATGTATGTATATATGTATACATATATATATGAATGTATGTATGTATTTATGTATGCGTGTGTTTGCATGTATGTATATATGTATGTATGTATTTATTTATATCTGTATGTGTATGTATATATTTATATACGTGTATATGTATGTTTGTATGTAAATACAAATATACATATATATATATATACATATATATATATATATATATATATATATATATATATATATATATATCTAATATATATATATATATATATATATATATATATATATATATATATATCTATATATATATATATATATATATATATATATAGATAGTTGTTTATCAGCAGGTATAACTGTATATTTGCACACGTCTGTGTGCGTGACATAATCAGGTGCAAGATATATTGCGTTATCGTTATCCCAGCTGTAGTCATTCGTGAATGATCATTTATCGCCGGGGATGGTTGTTTTATTTCTTTGAACTCTCAGCGGCAGGGAATCAATCATTTATTAAAGGGAGCATTAAAGAATCATTGGGCAAAAATGGTGCAATCATCTCCCGTTCGTTTTCAGTTTCATTAAGTCATTGAATATATATGATAATCTTTTCACGTGCTCATAAATCATGCACTCTCCAATTGACTAACATTAAAGGTATTCCATTTCGCTTAATGCAACCACATCTTTTATCAAGCATAGATCGATCATAAATGCACTGTTTAATCTCCCAATGTTATTTTCTTTTCGCCTTTGTGTAGCCGTAACATAATAAAGATATAAAAGAAACTCATAAACCAAGAAATTCTGATAAATTTGCTACGCTGAATCAACTCCATAAAAGCATGAAAAACAGCCATTCGTCGTATCTTAGCGTGAGTGTTTAACCATAATTTTTGGTGTCATATGCATGTACAGACTTTGCGTTTCAACTAAGACCTTTGGTAACATAACGGATGACATGAAACCACCGTCAATAACCTTTTCACCTGTTCACTTTTGTTACCATTGAATAAAATGTTCGACAGAAGAATGTCAATTGGCGTCGCCATCGAATTATACAACAATAGAAATGCGCTTACAATGACCGCAATCGAATGAACGATAGTTTCCATGAGTCAAGAAAATGGACCAGAAATGGTTGCGATATATACTCGCCGTTGATTAAAATGTCCCGTTGTCGTTTGATGCTCCTGGAAGCATGAATTGGACATGGTCTTATTATGCTGTCGTCATTTCTTGCCGGTGAAAGCACTATGCTGAAGCGGGATGTTAATATTTAAAAGGTATTCAGTTAGTAATTATGTTGTGTGAGGAAGACATTTATCAGAGCAATTATCGCGACATTCGAATGCGTGATCACCATATCGTTGGCACAATGGGATTTTGGCTGGATTGATGTATGGACGCCAATATTAGCCCTGTCATCTTCCGAGGAAAAGCAAACAAGACGATGCATTATTATTGTAAATCATGTTGGCATCCCAGCGTAAACCTTTTTCAGGTTCGGGCATTTGTAGCAATTTGTATATCGGCCATGATGGCTAAGTGGCTTTATGTTGTATTTGGTACACACTTCCATGGCATTGTTTTGCTGATGTAGGGCATTGGTTACCAGAGGTTGTATAGTCTGATCGGAGCTTAACTTTCCCACTCAAGCCCAACTACAATGCGTTTGCAATGGTAGATATTTGTTTATTTGTCCGTCATGACGGGCGAACTCCGAATAAAACCTAATGGGTGATGGCCGCCTTTTTGTTAATGGGTCTCCGATCCGGCTAGACATTTTTGAAGTATGGCAAATCGGTATTTATTCGAAATTTCCTATGACATCCCACTATCAGTTGGTTGATTGACAACTAGCATCACCACGCATTGCAATATGTCAACATGACACCATACGCAAACGTCCGCCCGCTGTTCTAAGCACAATACATTGCGGGATAACGTAATTGGCAATCCCACACTAAATAACGAGCATACATGACATACCGAACGAATTGATATTGTGCTAAAGTTGTACTTTGTGTTCATTGCATAGGGAATGAATGCGGTAAATACCACTGTATGAATGTCGGCATAACAATTTAAGCTAACCGATGTACGCAAATAATGTGCATTTTATTGGCGACGACACTATAGAGTCCGTACCAATCATAGTGTCCGAAGCAATATTCGTCATCCATTACCCCAGTGGCTCATTTTGTGTTCATTGTGCGACAAAATAGACTGTAAGCAATCAACTTGACAAATACTAGTATATTTGTTCTAGAACACTGTGTCTCAGACGACAGAGCACAGGCCTTCTAACAGAAACACAAAAATAAAATCACTTCATGCGTTATAATTGCTCTATGAGTATTCATTTATAACAAACGGAAATCTAGTGATGTGATGGATCGCTCAATGTTAATAATGCAATGCCCACCCAATATTGGTACTTACGCCGCATTTAACTGCATTAAATTTACCAAAACACTATTTTCAAAACAACCAATCGTCCCACCTACCTCTTTGTAAAATGATAAATGGTATTTGCAGGCCTTTGATAAATGGAAATCACACCATACCATAAATAGCCACATTTACATGGCATATTGAATTACAGCAACGATAGCAAATACTCTTCTGCCACCAAGCAAATATAGCTCAAAGGAACATTTTCATTTATGCATGACAAAAACAACGACACCGGTCAAACGCTTTGCGCTACAAAGTGAAGTATTAGCGAATTATCTGAGACCACGTAATTATTTTGGACTACCCAATATTCATGGAAGCAAGAAGCAATATAAAGAAATCTTGATGCAATATGTCATTGCTTATAAAATGCCACCATTCAATTAAATGAGTTTCACAGGAAAGCTGAAATAGGTTCCTATAATGGTATCTCTAATCAAAGCTCAAGAAGTGATCAATCTAAATGTCAGTCAATATCACGTCGTATTGTCAGCTCAAGATGGACTGCTTTGAACTATTATGTAGCTAGGTAGGAGCTGCACCGTGATGCCTTTCAATAGGAAACATATTTGCCTTGCTAACTGGGAACAGCATGAAGCACACTTAATATGAACAACGCTAATCACGAGGAATGTCAATATCATGAACCAACTGCGATTAAAAACAACAAACATGATATGAAAACGTTACCCAAACCAAGATATGCTTAGCAGCTCCGTGTTATGTAAGGAATTATTACCAAGATCGTTTTTGTCACACTGTCATTGAGGTAACCGTTGCTTATATACTCAATCGATAAAGTGCGGCCCAGAGAAATATGTTGATAAATATGTCACTATGAACGCTCTCTGTACGGTACATGACTCATTAGAATACAAAATCATCTCACGAACTTGTTTATATGATTGTCAAAGTCCTCGCCACAGCACCGGATTGAAAGCAAATAACTATATTATTTCTTTCTTATGATCTAAAAACTACCTTCCCGAAGATGACCAAAACATTGGTCTTTTCACTACACGCGCTTGTTCCGCATAGTGCAAGAGGTTGTAGACAATGATAAGCAACGAGTAAACATTGTGATACCATGGATAGCTGTCAACAAATCAAACCTAAACAGCAATACAGGCATCCTGCATTTTTTGAAGGACATTTATTCAGCCATTCTAAACCAAACGAACAGTTGTTCGCTCCATTTATCATTTCTCTTGTTTTTATTGCTTTGTAGCTGTTGATGGGAGTTATACAAGAATGCAAACGGAGGTCAGATGTAGACTTTTTTCACTGATACTCGTCTTTGAATTGGTAGTTGGAAACGAGCTAAGAAAATAATTCACGTATCACTACCAGTCGTAAGTACAACTAATGTACACATCGATCAACTAATAAATTAGCAGAGACAACTATATAGTAGGACAAATGTACTCCGAGTGATTATAATGAAGCCACATGATTCATCATGGCCATAAAAGAAGACACGTCTACATGGTGTTTATGGTTATTGAACAATGAATTATGCATGACTGCATGTCAACACGCACATACACCATCCGGCGCTTCGTGATTTTGCTAGCTACCAGAACTAATTCACTCTGCACATATAATGGATAAAATTGCATATGAATTGGTTGTGCCTCTCTGATGAATGACTTTAAAACTAAACATTTTCTTGGCTTCATAGATATTGAATGTATTTTCTACACGAAGAGCCGTTAGCTGTTAGCAATTCAGATGCATAATGTATACAAAAAGCAGGAACAGTAGGAGGTCCCGGGATCGCTCAATGTAGCTTTATTGCTTACGTGTGTTTAAAGTGCTGCTCGCACAAAATGTCAATTCTACTGACATTTCGGAAGATTGCATATGGTACGTTAAATTGCATCGGCTGATTGTAAGACAGAACGAGGTTACCAATGAACATCTACGTTATTATGCGGATTGACTACCGTAACATAGCAAAACGGCAAAGCGTAGCGGTCTGGAGGTAAGAGGAGGGTACTATTCTATTATTAATCTAATTTCTCACTCATTCAAGCCACATAGAATGTCAATCTCTTTCACATTTGAACGATATGGTTTATTGTTATCGCATCGGATGTCACTTGTCGGGCAACCTTTGCTACTGATCTTCTACACACAAGTCGTTAAATTACCATGGTTGGTAGGTTAATTCAAACTGCTTAACCATACTCATTCACGTATGCTTCGAGTGTGATTGCACCTTTGCATCTCTACTATGGATATCATAACCGTTACAGGATAAGAGGTACAAGGTTGAATCATTCGAAACATTGGTCCAAAGCAAACAATGTCCCATCGAGAATACGAAAGGTTCAATGAATGATCAAATAAATGCCATGTTATGTAACATGTCTTACAATGAAAGATGCGAATGGCCTGGATGGACAGCCTTGATCGATTGGGCTGATTTTACGCAGATGACATATTAGTAAGTTCGAATTGTCGAATTTTGCGATAAAGACTTAATCCACAAACACAAAATATATGCTGATACTCAACTAAAAATGGTAGGACATGGAAAGCATAATTCTTCATTTGTCTAAAAGAGGCCGATTTGAAGCTCATATCGCCACAGTCTGTATACTAAAGATAGACAGCTAATACCCGCCAGGCAATCGTTATTGTGTATTTGCACTATCGAATCATTGAGTACTGTGAACATTAAAAAAATCACGGAAAACAAGAAATAAATTTCTATATGACAGTGAATATGCATATAATATTCGTTGCCAGCAGGTATTGTTGTACAATAACAAAACAATATTATAACTTCGATGAGAAATGTTATAGTGTCAATTATAGATTTTTACCGTTTTTATTTCGATATACTTATGCAGATTCGTTTTGCTATGGGTTTTCCCTGCTAGGTTTCCACCAGATTCGATGCATCGATTTTGTCTATTTCATGGTCACCGTAATCCGGTTTAATGGTTGTTGGATATGCTGCGTGGCATGTCCCTCGGACCCATTAAACTGGTTAAAATGTGCACAATGCATCACAATAAGCTAGTGTGCTAATGTTTTCATCGATCATTTATATATATTCTAGACTAATCACATATATTTGAATGAACAGCGACATAGGAGTGCATTTTATGCGAGCGTTAAGGGCCAAAATGAAAATATCACATGATGCTTATCACTACCACCGTGCATAATGAACAATAATTGGTCATTTTGAGATAATCAACATTGGCAAGAAGTAATTAGGAGAATTGTTTAATGAGAATTCGTAATCGTGTGATGCTTTCGCGGCAGCATTTGTGTTAATGGTCCGAACATTGTACCTAGGATATAATCGTTCAATATTTACATTCTGATGCGTATATTGCTTTGCATATTTCGCATACTGCGGCGCAGCAGTAAAATTCTTACAATGTTATATACAAAAGAGCGTACAGTGTACATAGTATAGCTATGTAACTCGTCAAGTCGTACGCTTGAGTTTTTACCTGTATGTTGGTTTTCAAAAAGATTGCCATCAAGGATGCGTTGGCCACTCATAACAAACATATTAAGATTGGCACGGAAACTCATTCGCGGCAAACAAGTGAACAAATCTGTGTGCCGACCTTCTTGACCAATTTAATGTACTGGGATTGTAGTGACCTAGTACCTATTGTACTGTAGTGACCTAGTACCTATTGATCGTGTTCACAGAATAAAGCTCATCTCATGTTAATGACTTTCACATGATAATCGCCCTCAACCGTGAAAATGCATGATGCTATGATTTAAGAAAAACTTTAAAAGATTGTATTCCAGTGAATAATCGATGCGAGTCATAACAATCAAATAACTATTAGTTAGATAACGGTAACTACACTGTGTTTGACTGTCACCGCTGAATAAACTATCGTCACACTTGACGGCTGATCCATATCTAACGAAGCTGACGAAGCTATCGTTCGTGTCTAAGGTCGCTGTTAGAGGAAATGATAAGAACACTAGGGTACGTAATAAATAAAATATCCTCCAATTAAGTATTAGAAGCATGTTCGAAGCATATCCTACGGTATGGGCATTCTCACCAGCTGATATGCAATGCAAGTGTGTGGATTCATGCGTTGGCCTCATGTTAAATGGATGAAGGATATTATGCATCGTAAACCTGTTGCCCTAATATTATTTAACGACCGCAAATTGAGATAAATTCGACATCTTAGATTTGACTAATGACTAATGACTGATTGTGGTTTGTTTTTACTGAAATGTAAAGACAAAACTTCAAAAACTGTTTAATGCTGAGATTTGCAGAATATTTCATATATTGCTCATCACAATACGTGAATAAATATGTGAGGGAGGAGTGTTGGAGAGAGAGTAAGCTACGTATGTATGGTATGAATGAATTCACGAATGAATGGCTGGCCATGCCAGGGTACGTGGCAGGTCTTTGTGGATGTTACACAGCAAAAGAGCGGGTCATTATTTGAGAAAAGCAAATATTGGACAGGGTTTAACAGTTTTTGATCGAAAAGGCGCTCATATAAATAGATATAAGGTAGCCTATCACGGTACACCACTTTGCAGATAGGTAGTCAGATGAATGGATTGTATATCGAATGTAGTTATTAATAGCCATTGTGTTTATGGTGACATTTCAACGGTAAATGGTAAATCAAATCGCAATACATGGCACAGACACTTAATGCAATAAATGGGAATATATAAGTTTAAGTGCGTTCTATAAATTACAATACAAAGCATTATAAAAAGGCTGACACGAAGGGCCAACCGACCGTTTCATATAAAACATCATCAACCCCTCTATTGCTGTCATCTACATTATCAGGTGTGGGAGGATTTAGACGATTCCATGCAATAGTGTTGTCTTGGTGTCAGAGGTGAATGAGATATAAGTTGATCGACAGCCTAGCATAATGCGTGTTGTTACATAAGCTAGCAAGAAGCAGCAGAC
>CM067346.1:58733028-58783028 GCA_034190875.2 Urechis unicinctus | reverse complement strand
AATATATTAGAATGCAGAATTTTCACGAATCTTTCAGATCAACAAATTGTTAATCAGCCGTTTAAATTGTTATTCAGAAAACATGAAGCACGACAAGATTACCCACATATCACACAATAATTATCAATTAAATTTTTGTATTCGCAACTGGCAAGAACAAATAAATACGATTGTTTTGTGAACAGCGAAAAATTATCCCCGTGACATTGCGTCAACTGACGACTGGGTATGACGTGAACCAAGGACACGAGACAAGGGCTATTGCGAAGAAGACGTTAATATAGGAGATATTGTTTGTCTCAGTGACTTCATACAACGCTGATATCAATATATATATATATATATATATATATATATATATATATATATATATATATATATATATATATATATATATATATATATATATATATATATATATAAATATATTTATATGTATATATATACATATATTTATATATATATACATATATATATATATATATGTATGTATATATATATATATGTATGTATGCATATATATTTATATATATATATATGTATATGAACAATATATATATTTAGATATATATATATATATATACATATATATGCATATATGTATATCTCTATATATATATGTACATGTATATATATTTATATATTTATATGATGTATATGATGTTGAATGGTATATATAGATATATGTTGTTAAATGATAAAGGGCTCCATTAATAGACATTCTGTTACAATTAGTCACGGGTATTTTGTGACCAAGAAATATCATGTTGACCCGTATTGGTAATAATGAGACTACCACTTATCAAAGGTGCACGCATGTAATCCAAGAACGTGAATCGTAGTGACAATAATGTCGTGTCTCCCTTCTACAGAAAAGCGATGGATAACGATAATTAATTGCATTCTATTTTGGCTGTTAATTATCCTTGTTGATAAATGCAATGATGTCAGGTGCATCTAAAATGTGCGACTTTGACAATTGTGCTTCATGCCAACCATTATCTGAAGCACAGCGATCTGTAATGGATATAAAGACTTGGGCAGCAATAAGAGCAGCAGTAGTCGATTATGTGCATTTACATATTGTTTCCCTGCAAGCCATTTGCTCTAAAATTAATTTCAGTGCATATCGTTTACTGAGGCGCCATTTGAGATTTCAGATTGTCATTAATCTAGTGTATTGCCCTGTGATGATGGTTGGTTTAAAGGGCAAACATTAATCATTGAAAGCGAGGCAGTGGGCAGTGATCAATCTTCATTAACTTGACAGGTGTTACTGTGAACGATATTAAATGTATGGGTCAACAGTCCCGATGTAATTGGTTTTACGAAGATAGAGCATTCAATGCAAGAAATAGGGTATAGAGAGATATATACATAGATATAGATATAGATAGACAAAGATAGAGAGAGATATATAGAGATAGATATATATAGATAGAGAGAGAGAGATATATATAGAGATAGATATATATATAGATAGATATAGATCTATATATAGAGAGAGATATCTCTATATATATATATATATATATATATAGAGATATATATATATATAGATATATATATATATATATATATATCTCTCTATATATATATATATATATATATATATATATATATATATATATATATATATATATATATATATATATATATATATATATACATCCCGGTGTGCCGGTATTTCTTTTTCAACAAACAAACACCAAAATAATAGCATCGATGAACATCGATTTTTATTAGTCGAGATTGCTAATGCTGCATATTCATTCTTCAGGGCGTTAACGTTTGTTGATACGGTCACAATCGTAATGCTATCGAATGTCGAGTACACTAACGATGCATTTAGCCAATAATAATAACTTGTAACAATGTAGTAATGTATGACACTAAAGTTATAGAATGCGAGCATTCATATAGACAGCTATACATCGGTGTCTTTCAGTCTCAAAATTGAGGTTTAGCTGCTGTTGTTCATTCGAGCTTGAAAAACCGTCTCATGGACTCATTGAACAGTGATAACAAATGGTTTTGCAAAGTGTAAGAATGCCTACGTAGATTTTTCCCAAACGCTGCATTTTTGTGCTTCCAGTACGTGATTTACTCCAAGTGTCGTTATTCGCCGAGATCTTTTCAACTAGCTGCAGGGATACATCAGCAGCTTTTCATTCTATTGCATTATTCATTCGGACAGTAGCAGTAAAATAGACCCTTAAATAGATTATATAGTCGGTCACGACTTTTCTGACATGCATTATGCTGGAGCTTGTGTCTATTATCCTTGATAACGAGAGCGTGGCAACAGTGAGTGGTACCAGTAATCAGAGCTAAAAGAAAGATCAATCTTTCCGTCAACCTATGCTATGTTGGTCGGTCAGCTCATTGTGGATTGCATTACAGCACTACGAAGGATCGGTAGGGTGATGTCGATCTTAAGGAAACGCAAAGGCTTTGCCATAAGCACACTTAAATCATCATATTCCATTTGTAACAACATGACGCGAAATCTATACGGCAACAAATATACATGTAACAGGTCCATATTAAGGAATAAATTGTTGCCGAACAAGTTTTATTCAAACTCACTTGGCTTGTTTAGATATTCCTCGACATATGGCAGCCTTGATGAATATGGTGCAAACATTAGTAGCAAAAGTGCATCATGCCATGTGTGATGCTCAATGCATGTTTAATTCAAACATTATGATTATATTTAGGCCGAATCGATATATCATGTATCATACATAAACACATTGATACATACCAATCTACATCAGCATTAGGCACTGAAATTTGCATAACAACATCCGCCAAATTGTCCTTAACGCAAGACTGTTTAAGTGCTGCATTCGGCTATCAACGACAGCGACGGACACCGGCGTCAGATACTGCGACTCAGAAGCAATTGATGAAATAAGTATATTGGTGCACTGGATGAAACGGAAGGTAGTTTGTCGTAGACTGCTCATGAAATGGCTCCTCGTATAAATGGAGGCATATGTTTATCCCAAGCAGGCGGATTTGTAGTGGGCTGAAATCAGTCAGCGAATAGCCGTCAAGCACAAACTGTATATGGCTTCCTGAATTTGCATTTTGTGTTAATGAACCAAGCATTGCACCTTTAATCGTTATAAGCAAGTAGTCCCTCTAATGAGTTACGTTATAGGGATGTGCTTGTCCAACTAATCACGCCAATCATGACGCTAAACCCGGGTGCTAGCAACTACCGGCCAAGTGGTTGCAAACAGATTGGATGACGCGCGATGCTGCGATGTGATATATCCGGATAATATGTGGGGAGTCGAATACGTACCATGAACATTATGTTGATGATCCAGGTTTTTATTTGCCATTGCAGCACAAGGACTGCAAAACTCTGCCCCATATACACACATTTGTGGTGTGAAGAGAACATTCAATGTGTATACGGTAGAGATATCCATATCATTGTAATCACTTCACCTCTCTATCCCTTCCTATCCAGTTTTATGACGTAGAAGTCAAGCCGTCATTGTCCACGGTGGCATTGGACAAGGTCGACAGCGTCGTTAACCACGTGAATCTGAGCAGCAATTTGTTACCAACCAGTATTAATGGGCAAAGTGACACCAAAGATGGAACAAACGGCTCACAGATATCGCTGTAAATGGCTACTAAATCTTAATGGAGGCACAAGGCAATCTCCAGTGGAATTAAATCGATTAATAAATTGCCGTAGAAGGTATATTTATATCAATCTGTCTCCGATTCTTCATTCCCTGAAATAAGACGAGGTGCCGAGTACACATTTACCCCTTTGTGCATGTTTGCTGCCAAATATCACATACATGAACTGAATATACGCAGATATTCTGCCTTCGGATACTTAACCAATACATATTTAGCGTAAAGAAATTATAGGGTATTCAACAGCGGTTGAATACCAATATCTGTCATTCATTGACTTTGGCATTTAGGATACCGATCATATATTGTTTTGCAAAAAATATTCAAATATATGAGCATTGCAAAAAAAGAGATGAAAAGCACAGTTGTCTATGTGGCTAGTATTGTGCCTTGAACACTTGCATATTACATCAATAGGGTCAGGCATAGTATCTTTAATATGTTTGTCATTAGAAGGAGCCAAATTGTAACTCTTGACCTGACTGCACTTTTCAGAAAATTTTAAAATGTTTTGGGATAATGAATAGTTACTACTAACATGAATTTTGTTAGAACATTAAAATTTATAATACCCGTTAATGTTTACTTTGTCATTCACATAGTTATTTTATGTAGCCTGGAATTGAAACAAAAGTTCATTCATGCAGCACACAGTGACACCATGCTTGCCAATCACATTAAGCTACGACCACAATTATATTGTCATTTGTTTGTAATTAAATATTTGTCCTAGTCTACAAACTGAGGCTTTTTATAGAGAAAAGTTATTATGTTCGATATTACACGGGTCTGAAGACTTAATTGTAACAACTGGGGAGAAATTGCGCAACGCAATAGAAATGAACAGTTGTTGTATTACATTGCAGGCAAATTCTTATTGCTGTGGCCATTAAGTTGGCAAGGTCGTTCCGCTTGGCCTAAGCCTCCCTGTTGTTTGGGTCAGGTAGGTCGATTGCTACCACTTAACCCACTTCATCTTGCTGTACCAACACCTCAATATCTTCACTTACAGTTTCATTGTTGATGATACAATTGTGAAGCACACATGCAGCAATGAGGAAGACCGTATGTTGTCAATGCTGCTCATGTCCAGATATTTAAGCCGACGGAATTTGCATTTGAGCAATCCAATTGCCTTTTCGACATCAACCCGGGTTGAGGAATGCTTCCTGTTGAAGGCTCATTTAACATCCTAACCGAATCGGTATAATTTGCAATTCGACAGGACTGCACGGGCTCTGCGCGTCTACCCCGGACACTACAATAGGCCAAAAGATTCTCTGAAGGAATGGAGGTAAATGCAGATGCGGCCAGTGGAAGGGGGTCAACCCAGTAATCAGTGAATTCTTCCAAAAGAACAAGAGAAATCAAATTTTTGATGCTTGTCACCATTTTGAAAACATTTTCAGTTCGTGAGCGTTCAGTGCGTATCATAGTGTCTGGTGCGAACGCTTGCGAACGATTTGTGTTACTGAACGCAGTGCTGGTGCTGCCGAGACAAGGGGATGACTTGCCCTAATATGTCACATTAACTCTCTAGGGTTTTTGCAATCAGTCATAAACGGCGTGTCGTTCATTATATCAAGTCTGAAAGGGGATCAGTCGACCAGCCGTGGTCTTTGCTACAAAGAGCAATACATTTTAAAGAGTAACTGCCTCCAAGTATGCTTCTCCGTTCACTTAAGCTTACATTAAAATTGAAAAAGATTGCTTCGTTTTACAAATCGCTATACAGACCTTACAATAGGAGCGGGAAAATGGTCACAGTTATGTTTAGTTCACATGTATTTAAATGGCGGCAAAGAATAAACAAAAGCGCATATTTGATACAACGCTATGAATGTCAAAGATGTAGCAAGACTAATTATGCAGCAGATGATGTCAAGACTCTCCCTCGATTGACCGGCTCAACTCTTCAAGAAAGATAGCTTATGGTGGTAACTCGCTCATTGCAACGTACTTAATGAGCAAAATGTAACATATAGCCTTTTTTATGTATAGACTGATATAACTTGATTTCATAGATTCGCGACTTTACAATAGACAGCGTAATGTTGTTGGCACTGACGGAACTAGTTGTACCAAGTACATTGACTTGTTAATGTCATTCTAATCCTTACAGGCAGGCTCTTTATGTAAATTACTGAAAGGTCGTCCTGTTACATGATTGTCTGAACTGGCAGCAACCTGGCCAGATGAGGGTACCTCGACAGCCTGATCATTCACGGCTTCGCCAGGCGTCTGCTGATTCACACGATGCAATCAAGACAATGCAAACAATCACGCTGCTCAGATATGAAGCCCTCCGTCTATTATATTTGTTTTGGCGATCGAAACTTTATATATATATATATAGGATAACAGTGTACATATTATTCCGAACGAGGATCCTAGTATATATGAAGAGCCCATTGAACAATTGAGATCGTAGATTTCAGATATCAGTTATACCTGGTGCAATGAATAAACACCCATCAATGCCCCTGCGCAAACAGCGGCTAATGACAGCAACAACAAGACGTATTATCAATCTCCGAAAGGTTGTGTACATTGATCACTTTGAACTCAATGTTTCTGTCAAATCCAATGATAACTTATCCATTCTCTGTTATACGTAATACGCCGTCATTGAGGTGTAGCGACATTGACCCAGGGGGTATAAATAAGTTAATATGCACATGTCCACAATATTATAAAATCTTCGGTAGTTCTTAAAAACCATGATAGATATTTTTATGTTTTGTGCGTGTCAGCTCTTCGAACGCGTTTACACACCCGAGCATCACTAGAAGTACATGCAGTATTTTATTACAGTCTGCATGGCTTTATTGTATTATCATAAAACCTCCAATTGACTTAGTCCCTCACCCGGCTAATGCGCACTTTCAAAGCCATTGATTACCTTCGCGAGTGCTTTCCCCTAAACCAATCTTGTTACCTCGCAGTCGACTGATGCTGAAGTGCTTCACTCTCGCATGCTTGTGTACAGTGATGAGCACACAAACGACCGCTATCACGTAGGCCGTCAGTATACACGTGTTAGACACCTCTATTAACACCACTGTGGTTCCATTTCACTTTAGCTTTAATGGTAAATCAAGCCACCTGCAACTAATAATGCCTCATCTGGACTTTGGTTCAGGTACTGCACTCACAGTTCAAGCAGTCGTCCGTTATTCACAGCGCCAATCTGGCGTTTCAAAGCGGACACAGCTGCGCCATTCCAAGTCCATATCAGACGGAAATAATAAGCCACAGGAGGCGTCATATTTACAGCGGACGTGCAAATATCCTAACTCGTCTGCCTGTCAAAGTAACGAATATTAATGCATGGGAATCCTTGACTATCCAGTTATCAAAACATAAAATATTGTGTTTACTCGGAAATTTCGAAACACATATGTGTCTATATGTACGTATGTGTATGTATGTATGTATGTATGTATGTATGTATGTATGTATGTATGTATGTATGTATGTATGTATGTATGTATGTATGTATGTATGTATGTATGTATGTATGTATGTATGTATGTATGTATGTATGTATGTATGTATGTATGTATGTATGTATGTATGTATGTATGTATGTATGTACGTACGTACGTACGTACGTACGTACGTATGTACGTATGTACGTATGTATGTATGTATGTATGTATGTATGTATGTATGTATGTATGTATGTATGTATGTATGTATGTATGTATGTATGTATGTATGTATGTATGTATGTATGTATGTATGTATGTATGTATGTATGTATGTATGTAAGTATGCATGTTTCGTCGGCTTGGTTTTCTTCTGGGTCAAGTTTGGTAATGATAAATTCAATGTAGTAGCTATTAATTTTCTTTCTGTGCAAATGTAGGTAGACATGGGTATCAGTGCATAATTCACGATCACTATCCTTCTACTATAAGACGTTTTAATGTAGTATTAGATAGTACGTGACGCATGAACCAGTATCGTATGTTATGACCCATGTCTTATTCATACTATAATTGAATATTACCATGTAATTATTGTCTATATTCATACTGAAGCTGCTTTCGGATGATTTGTTCAAGAAACGTTTATGCGTCAGCGATGTAAGCCAGTTTTTTTCTGGAGCATACAATGCTGTACTGCAGTGATGCACAAAATATCTATATTGCCATATCGTTCAACAAAAAGGCGAAAAATCGGTGCATGTCACATGTGAACATTGATCAAACTATCCATAGACAAGAATGCAATGGAATTAGGAAAGGTTAGACAGGTCTTTTCATAATGTACCAAACTTTAAAGGTTGAGGACTGTGTTTCCCTACTATTACTATCGAGCGTAACTGTTAGACTGTTTAAATGCAATCACGTTTCATGACCATTGAATATAGCAAGGTATGTACAGAAATTATGTACGCTAAGCGTTGCCTTTCTGGAACTACTTTACATTGTCGATAAAGACGATGTAATTCTAATAAGAAACTTCCACTTACTTCCCTTGATTTTTCATAACCCGCAATAGCATATGGATATCCAATATTGATAGCTTTATTTCGCGGGAAGAACATTCATGTTTTTTTATACTTTATTTGTAAAACGCAAGAAGTTTGACTAGCTGATCAATTTCTTGCTCCACTTCCTTTGGCGCATGTTTGAGGGACAGCTTGCATATCATGTGAAAGACGGTTTACAAGTTAGACATACCATCAAAGAACAATACCTACCAGGTACACATTTGACACTATTAACGCTGGTTTGGCACATGTGATATCTTGAATGAGGTATCGTATTGATACCTTGATTCACCAAAGACATAATGTGCTTTAATGCCAAGCCGATGGCACATAAACAGCATATGTTACACTATGTAGTATTTTGCCATACGTAACATATATTGCATTGATTTACAGACCCATGTGTTATTGGCTTACATATATGAACAGTAATCCCGCATAGTTATCCTGATAAAAGGAGACTGTACACGAAAGCTGAAATGTAACAAGTGGTTGTCGATCACAGTTGTGAACAAATTATTCAGGCCTGAAAATTGGTTGACGAGCCTTTCGACAGTATCACGGGGGCCAAAACATGAATTTCGTGAATTGTAGTATAATACAGCATCTGGGCATGGATTAAACAGGTTAAAGATTTTCTAAATATCAGCTACACCAAACACATCAAATGAATCCAGGCAAATTACCTGTATTATCAACCATTACGATTTGCATTTCAGCTATCAAGACAACTGCTAGCGTATGTTGCTTTTATGCAATTGTTATCTATTCTGTTTTGCATAATCGACATGCTTGGTTTGTATAACAAGTATTCAACAAGTCTGGTTTAGGCAGAGGACGAGGAACTGGTTGTCATTTGGTCTTGTCATGAGCAATCGCAAGCAATTCAACGCCCGATGCCACGCATTGTAATGTAAATATAAATATACTTTCGAGCCGAGGCTTTTCATAAGATAAACCTTCAAATTGTCATTATAGTTTTGACAAGTTTGACAGCATGGCTGCAGCCGATATACACTTGCATTAGCATCATTCATAAATATCATTAAATAAAACCTCGGCGTAATTAATTTTAAACAGGTACAATCGCATGAGATGGTAATACGGTACTAACGTTTTAAACGATTGATGATCCAGTTGCTTCTCAATTCGATTTCAGATTAGTTGTCACTTTAACCCATCATATTGTATGTAATGCTTTTTCACGAATCTATGCGCAGTTAGCTAATCCATTTTTAAAACATAGCATTTAGGTGGAATCAATGGCACTTGCCACATAACTTGCCTCAATGATGGGCATGGTTCACGTTCTATTGCAACAGCAACAAGTTTAATTAAATGGGTTGCTCTGACTGACCTGCGATATTCAGGGTTCTGACGAGATGAACTAACTCGGAATATCTTGAGTGTTGCAATGTGTAACTTATTTGGTAGACACAATGGTGTATGGGGTCCATCTATGTTTAACACAAAACTACACTCGGCTACCTCGTGAATTTAATGCTTCAGTCCCATCACACTGTTGGTTTGTATCATTCTATGTGGGATATTCAAGCTTGTATCACATAACGGCGGCAGTCAATCGCTGACCGGAACCAAACGTGTCATGAATGGTGTTCACACATAATGGGCTGCTGAGATTGGACAACGTGCAACCTTCCTATGTCATAAAACTCTCCTGGTCATAACCGGCATTTTGATTATTCCAGTTAGCCTGACAGAGAAAGAGTCGACCACCCCTGGTCGTGTCAGAACCGTTTCTCTTCAGCATTCAACCCGGTGCGATGAAATTAAGAGAAGCCGGCGAAAATTTTGTCCTTTTTGTATCAAGCTGTAACGGCTGAGGACTGCAATGTTTTGCACTCATAAGAGATCTGGACTGTTTAAGTGCGATCACGCTTCATTTACGAGGTGACAATCATAATTTTAACTTGGCATGAAAAGAAACCACTTCCGGGTAATGATTCTTTCTCAGCCGTATAATGACCTTGGGTATGGGTTAAAGCAGATGCAGATAATTTTACTTTATTTGGTCTATAATGGTAAAAGATTAAGCTGGCAGGAGTCTTCCGGGCATTTCCCCCGACATAAGAACATGAGAATCCAATATTTACAGTCTGATTGTTTCAGAAGAAATATGTGAATGTTGTTATAATACAGATGCACCATCAATTTGCTGAAGCAGCAGTTGTTTGAGGGATCTCTCTAATTGGCTTATGTGGTGAGCGTTTCCGGTGATTCCAACACGCCGACACTAACCCCAAATCAACAAAAGAACATCGGATTGTCGTTTATGTTGAAGTAATGGATCCATGATATTGGTCAAGGCGACTGCGCCTCCAAATTGCCATGCGGTTTTAGGACATACGCTATGACAAACTACGCGCTGGCACAGAGGTGGCGGTTTCACGTATTTTAGTTGAAAAAGAAATCTCTTAAATAAGCCACAAGCTATTTGTTTTTCAGGCGGAAACCAAGGCATCCCTTATGGATGCAGTATAATCACCAGATTGCTGACCTGAGTGTGTTTGTGTAAGGAGCTACTTTTAGACTAAGCACATAGGCAATTGTAATTACATGTACCAAACAATCCACTCCTGCATGCCTGGTAAACTATGATTCGCCAACGTATTTCATTGTAAAAGGCATGCTAGTGAAAGCTTTGGGTTATACTCAGTCATTACTGCACTATTACACAATTGGTGCAAACTTGAATATCAATTGAGCGAGGCAACTTTGATGGGCGTATCAGGGACCAATAACGGACATGTATTGAGCATGGACCATATGGTGAGTGTGCCGTCGATTTACAAACGTCGCAATAACGATAACCACGATAACGCTTCGAATCACTATCAGCGCGCTAGGCTACTCAAATTGTAAAGGTAATTAAGTGTATGGAGATTTGTTCCGCGACAAAAATGTCATTTGCAGTTCAGAGTGATGTCGAATGGGTTTGTTTCGGCGGAGATTTGAATGTTGTTCTTCGTAGAGATAACTCACGCACACCACACTGCTTAGGACATTTTTTACGGACACAGTCTGAACTGAATACATATTAGAATTGCAATAAGCCTCTTTGTCTGCAGTAGCGGACTACCCCATGCAAAGCTAAATGTAGCGAAGTGGTCAATCGATCAGAAACTGTTCATTGCTTAAACTACGGGACTATGGTTTGCGAGCTAAGTTTATAGGGCTCAACGGCACAGCATCACAAAGGTGTTATGTGGTGCTTACAGAAGTACAAGTATGATTGACCTGACTGAGCAGTCACCTTCTGGAATTAATGGGTGAAAAAGTTACAATCGAAAGGCTATTCCAGGGCATATCACTACCAGCAGGTTCACTGGACGACGCCCTTCCAGCCTCTAGTCTAGGTGTAATCCCCCGATACGAGTCGTAACCCGCGGCAATAAGGATGCCCCTTATCAGTAGCCTCTTACGACAAGCAGGAGTTTACAGAGGGCCATTTGCACACTCGGACCCCCAAGGAGCAGGATCCGGCAGATTATTACCTTCGGGTTAACACTGATAATCGGTAATACAATGATAGTTATTGTCGTGATACTAAAATGGTCAAAACAATCAACAAACGACATTGAATTTATCTATGTATACTTAGCCCGGTACTAGACTTAACTATCACTGACTTTCTCTAAGTCCAGTCAGAAGTGTTTGGGAATAAAAGGTCGCCTTATAGACTTTGACAGTGAATTACATCTAAAAACAAACCATCCCTGGATATTTTTCAATATCTTACCGTGCTGATTTATTAAGATCGTCATTGCTTAAACTTATATTTACATTGTCATAAACAATATGCAATATATCAACCTTAGTAGAGTGGAATAGTTAAAGAATTGCACAGGTTGTCATACAAAAATGAATTGTGTGCTCATATGAAAATTTGGATGATCATTTTGATTTTAGCGCTTTTCTGCCCCACAAAACATAGTAGAAGAATCAATTCTAAAAACTCATCAGCTTCGTTGTCATCAAGACATGTTTATTTCTACGCTTGGAATGTGTTTTCTTTTAGATATTTACACTCGATATGAAGTGTTGTTACGATATTGTGACAAATGGTTAAATTCCTGTATGCAAATAGCCATTGACTCAACTTGGTCCCGTGGAGTATCTCCTGCATAGGGGGTAACAGATGCGTGTGTTGCACGAGTTCTCAAACCATTCTTACAGTTTCAGCTGCCAAAGAGCTATCTATATACACATGTACACACAAATAAGTCTATATATATATAGGTACATATATGATTATATACATATACATATATTTGCATCAGACTTGCTACATCTCATAGATCAATATATAATGAGGCTCCGTGAGACAATAAATGTGTCTTCTGTCAATATTGTTTAATATTTGTCATGCGTGTGATGACAAAATGATCGACATGATTTGTGGAATTGTCACTAACTTGTGCCAACCAGAAACTCAAACAAAGATTCTTAAATAAAGGTCGTTGTCCGGTTTGTGAACAACTCCCCTAAATGATATTTCATCCATGTGTCGCATCCAGATGATATATGAGCACATGTCTTCCAGCTATAGCTCAAGCAAGCATTGTGAAGCGCAAGCTGTGTAGGGCATCGCTTATTTATCAACATAACTGGATGTTAATGACATTCTGATTAGGCGACGTATCACCTTGCTGTGTCACTAAAGCGCTCGTGGGTTCCCTCATCTATCCATGGCCGGCGTGTCGATCATTCCACCCAACAGACAACCCGTGATCTTATTCACAGGCGCTCGGTTCCCGACGCTAAGCCGCCGAGCGCCGAGTCGCTATCTACATGAAGCAAGAAGGTGTGAAACAAATGACGCATTGCGCATTACCCTTCCCTCATCCTCACACAGAAAAGTGTTGTGAGCAACCCTAATGGGTATATACATCCTAGGCTGTATTTGTGGAAGAAAACCCATACCTTTGTATGAACCAAACTGGGTGGGGTTAAAACCTACTGTAAATCTTGTTGTAATCATTTCAGTTCAGCCAACTCCTTTTACACATCAGAATTACATCTTAGTATCTTTTTAGGGTCTGTTAGGTTTCAATGTAATGATACAAAACACCAAGTATTCGCCAGGTTGATGTCAAAATCATTCATGTCCATATGTTCGAGTGTCCTGAGCTCTTTACGAGAGTATTCCCCTTAATGAATCTGCTTACCTCGCGGCCGGCGGATGCTGCAACGTATCACACTCGCCTGCTTGGGTACAATGAGGAACCCTCTAGCGAGAGCTATCATGTAGGCTTTCAACAGTTATACAGTGAACAAGACAGAGCATATGGTTCAGACAAGCTTTGATGGTCCAATGCTTACTGCTTTAATTGACAAATCCACATCTGGGCCGATTCATTTGCAGAGCTCGTTCATTTTGGTGCTTCCAATCGGATGTGTCTGTTCGTAGAGAGAAAAAATAATCAACAATAGGCATCGAATGGTCAGTCGACCATAATAATT
This sequence comes from Urechis unicinctus, assembly GCA_034190875.2. NCBI lineage: Eukaryota > Metazoa > Annelida > Polychaeta > Xenopneusta > Urechidae > Urechis > Urechis unicinctus. The sequence continues at coordinate 58,769,374 of CM067346.1, read as the reverse complement.
TATTTTCCTCTCAAACAATCAATATAAAACAAATAATATAAATTAGAACCCTTGGAAATGTGGTTTCCTTTCCATATATAAATCCATGCTGGGAATTTGCAAAAGAGTGTATGTATGTATGTATGTATGTATGTATGTATGTATGTATGTATGTATGTATGTATGTATGTATGTATGTATGTATGTATGTATGTATGTATGTATGTATGTATGTATGTATGTATGTATGTATGTATGTATGTATGTATGTATGTATGTATGTATGTATGTATGTATGTATGTATGTATGTATGTATGTATGTATGTATGTATGTATGTATGTATGTATGTATGTATGTATGTATGTATGTATGTATGTATGTATGTATGTATGTATGTATGTATGTATGTATGTATGTATGTATGTATGTATGTATGTATGTATGTATGTATGTATGTATGTATGTATGTATGTATGTATGTATGTATGTATGTATGTATGTATGTATGTATGTATGTATGTATGTATGTATGTATGTATGTATGTATGTATGTATGCATGCATGTATGCATGTATGTGAATATGTATGTATGTATGTATGTATGTATGTATGTATGTATGTATGTATGTATGTATGTATGTATGTGTATGTATGTATGTATGTATGTCTGTATGTATGTATGTATGTATGTATGTATGTATGTATGTATGTATGTATGTATGTATGTATGTATGTATGTATGTATGTATGTATGTATGTATGTATGTATGTATGTATGTATGTATGTATGTATGTATGTATGTATGTATGTATGTATGTATGTATGTATGTATGTATGTATGTATGTATGTATGTATGTATGTATGTATGTATGTATGTATGTATGTATGTATGTATGTATGTATGTATGTAGGTATGTATGTAGTATGTAGGTAGGGAGTACGTTTGTATGTATATAAATATATAGGTATATACGTTTGTATGTATATAAATATATATTCATATACATTTATATATATATATAAATCTATATATATATCTATATATATATATATATATATATATATATATATATATATATATATATATATATATATATATATATATATATATATATATATATATATATATATATATATATATATATATATATATAAACGATGCCATTTTTTGAATAGTCGCAGACTATATTGTGAAATATCTTAACGAGTACTGTCCCGAATTGTTATATGTTGTACATGTAGATCTTTTCACGAAAATATAATGTAAATCTACGCAGAAGACACTTTTATTGTGTCACGGAGGTCTACTTAACATTGGTTTATGTGAAACGGCTGTAGCAAACAGTATCGGGATATATGGTGACGCATAGCGGTCAAGGTTAGAGTTGGCATACAACCCCAACCGCTCACACACATCAAGCTGGCTTTATATATTCTGCTTGTGGCCACATGATATATCAATGAAACAGTGTGGCAGACTAGGTGAGCAGGCGAGATTTCTATTTACTGAATTCTCTTTAAGCTGAGATACCAGTCGTAAAACATTCTAATGATGAATGAGGTATAGTATTATCTGTATGATACGTCATTGAAAGTGATACAATTGTATCGCCAGAGTATTGTCTTTTTAATTGTTCCGCGACATAATCAGTTCATGAAAGCATCCTTCATATTTCTCATGCGAAGGGAAGTAATCCAGTATTGCAGTCAGTATTGCATTCAGTCCTTTCCTCAGTAATAAAACATAAAAGGCATCACTTTGCCTATACCCGCTTCATTAGCCGCGTAATGTTTAACAAGAGTGGCGGTAAATGATCATGACATTTCCATATAATACCCTGAATCACTAATGGGTCTACTGACAAACTTTGCATGATCGCATAATGACGGAGACCAATGTCCATCCCGAAAAACCATGGTTTTAAAAAGTGCGTGTTGAATAACACCCTCAGACAAGCAAATGAACCCTTATATGTATATATATATATATATATATATATATATATATATATATATATATATATATATATATATATATATATATATATATATATATATATAAATATATATCTATAATCTGTATATATATATATATATATATATATATATATATATATATATATATATATATATATATATATATATATATATATATATATATTTTTATATATGTAAAACAAGAACACTGAAGAGCTTATTATCGTTATTGGGTTGGAACACTGCTTCCGCGGTTTTGCACCACAAAATATTTCCATTTTACGTTGGTACCTAAATTGTGATCTGGTACCATACAAACTGCTCCATAGACTCAACAAATAGATTAGACATTGGCTATATCTGATATCATGAATTTTCCTATGTTTAATTACTTACACAGTTCGAGCAATGCGATGCCGTCGAGCGAATATCGGTTATATAAACATATAATAGTGGTGTCGGCTCTAGATAAAAAAAATACCGAATAAGCCTTATCAGAGGCTGACTAGATTTGCCGACATTGTTCGGGGTACTTCTTACCATGCCGGTTGTCAACGTCTACATAGATTGCGCACGCGGGAGTGGAAGATCGGTCGGCATTATATTGCGTTTAAATCAGATCATACAGCATATTTCTGTAGTGGATTGAATCATTCAGGTACTGAAACTGTTCATTCATCGGGTATTTAAAAGAATAGGTCGCACATCGATTTCATTGTGTTGTAGACCAACAAATGATCACGAAGATTTCGCATCGAGCACCGACTCACTAATTAGATGCGTTCGTGATATCTTCTTGTAAAGATGTAATATGCAATAAAGTAAGCAAGCGAGAGAATGTCATTGATATATAATTTACTTTTCGCAATATTCATTCTATTGCGCGATCTCGTTTTGTAAATCACTGGCTGATGCTTCCATTGCAACCATGTACAACATTTCCATCCCATTAAGAGATGATGAAATGTATGTAGGTATTCTTTTCTCAGCCAAAAGTAATCTTTAATCAACAATATGAGAAGTCCGCTTTAGTCTTATTTTACTACTACAGAAGTTCAGATAAAAAGATGAATTTCCAAACGCTATGCGAACGACTGCACATGCCTCTGTAGACCGATGAAGTGAGTGAGCGATTAGGTCTACAGGGGCCTTCTTTTATACGGCTCTTCTTGGCACGAGGCCAACTTCCGAGCGGCAACCTAGAATTCAATGAATTTCACATTTTAACCCAATATGGTGTCACAACATACTTGACCAGCGGATTGTATCACCGCTACGCTAAGAATCATAGTCAAAAGTTTGACAAGTGATGTCAGACCTGGGTTACAATCTAACCTTAAATTTTGACTAACCCTCATTGTCAAGTGTCAATGTTAAACTTTACACACATATGTGACGGCATATATGGCAAGAGATTTCATATGAATTTCGATGTGTATGTCATAGCTAATGCCTTTTCACCAGCTATGCCAATCAGTCAAGGTTTTAGCTGTAATTCCTTGAAACAACCAAGTTTTTTTTGAAGACGGGCTGCCTAAGTATAATCAATATTCCTGAGTAATCTAATATTCATTGAGTTCAACAAGACAGACATAGTGGCTATTGACATTACGAGCTGCTCTGACAAGAAGCTGGCTAGTCACTGGCATAATATGTCCATGAGGACTACTGAACGCAGATGCTTAAGCTTAATATCATATGGCTGATTACTGCAATATATATTATTACCCTGTAGGTCATGCTGCTGCGTTTGGTATTCATATGATAACAGATTGATAATTTAGATAGCAATAGGTACCAACTCTTTGTAAAGTATCGGAAGATTTTGGGGTGTTAAGCACTGTCTTCAGGGTTATTCAGCCCGATCAACTAGTCAGAGGCCCTATTTTAGATACTGATCATTGTATGAATATCAGCTTTTCCTCGACAATTGCCCATCTACACAATGATTGATATAAATGTTGGCGTTGAATCAACCGCCTTCTCGGAATACATTTTTGCAGCTATGATAAGAAAGGCTGTCTTATGTCATCTTTAAAATGTGTTGGTACTATAGAGGTTAACAATCATCATCACTAATGTCCATATCTGTTATATGTGAAATTTTAACGGTCTGCAATAGAGCCATTATGGCAGTTCAATGTATCACACGCATTGCCCCTCGTGTTTGCTTAATTTCAAATCGGCTATTTGAAAGAAACAAACCATTTGCGTTCAGTTATCAACAAACCGACCGGAATAGCCTGGTAACGGAGGATAGTGCAAATAGTGATCCGAGCTCATGTTGCACACCGCTTTAGCAAATGCTTAACGTAAGTTACTAAACTGCACATAAAAGTTCTGACTACACAATTTGTCGAACTCTGTAGATGTGTCTGGGCTCCTTTTGCATCTTAATATCAGTCCAAAAAGCCCAAATTTCTCGCACCAAAGCAATGCACAGTCCTTATCGCATTATTAATCAAACCAGTATCCTCTTTAACAGCACTACATCACCAGGGAAGGTAGTCATCATAAACTTAAAACCCAATCTTGTTTGTAATAAACAATCTTGTTTGTATATAAACATTTTTGCGATCGTTAACACAAAAATACTCCGAGATTCTAATATTCCGTTGTCTAGTTGGCAAGTTGTATTAAAAATTATGTAATATTACGCCTGACAAGTTACACAGACGTGTTGGACCAGTATGTAAGTGAACAACTCCTCGCTGGCTCGTGTAAATGTAAGTTAATGGTGCAATATCAATTAGCCATGTACGACAGGCAATGGGCGTTGGTCTGTAACAGAGCGTTTAATGCCCAGGAGCTCGTCGTATTAAGATTAGGTCTTTTACATCTCTTTTTAGAGATGGCATCGCCATTTTTCTATGATATTCACGAGTAACCAGCGCGGTAGTCACACCTTTCATGCACTTATGTAAATCCAGCGAATTTGTCCGGACATGTGGTGTCAAACATATATTCAGCTTCATTTGTAGAATGGGTTCTTTTTAAATCATCAGAACCATCATCACTACCATTATCACAATAGCAATCGTCATCATCAATACTATTATCACCATTATCGATGACATCATCATCATCATTTTTATTAACATCTTCATCGCTGCCATCATCATCATCATCATCATCATCATCATCATCATCATCATCATCATCGTCACCATCGTCACCATCGTCACCATTGTCGTCACCGTCTTCGTCGTAATAAACATCGAGAAAATACCACTGAACCAACTTATTGAGGCTAAATAATCAGCAAGGTACCATAGGGTCAATTACTCCGCTTTCGGGCCTTTTAAGCATAATCTTACATTATTGCATTTTAAAGTTTGCTTCTTATCACCTTGGTAGCCACACCAGGCTAATGTAATATAATTTACTATGTAACTGATCAAACGCAAACGCAAAAGTAGCTTCTTTTTGCGGTTTCATTTGTTTGTGATTTCCAACGAGATAATTCAATTGACATTTTCAGTAAATGGTAGTGTTGATGATACTAACGCACCCCAAATTGGGAAATAGTTGACGATAACGCGGACCACATTAGTAACCACTTCAGCCTGTTGCACATTCCAGCACACTATTGGGAAATATGTTGATACAGCTAACAGCGTACACATTATAACGCTTCGCTGTTTGTGGTACTGGCTACTGCAACCAGGTACCAAAATATAGTGCATATACAGATTTACCAACCAGCAAGAAAATAATGGCTCACCTTCTGAAAGTAACCCCTGTCATCTGCTCTGTCCATAAAACCGTTAACAAGATTGGGCTCCAGGAATTACCCATGTCAAAAACTTCGACAATCATTGTTATTTCTGTACCTTATGGGTCCATGAAACAGCACTTGAAGCAGTCTGTGGAACAAGCATCTACTATCAATAGCGGTTCCTGCATAAGGGAGATCATAGACTATATATTCCCTGATGAAGCACCCCACATTGTGAAAGATAAGATATTATCCTTTGCCCTCACCACAGCATTAAATTTGATCAAATAGTGACCAACTTGCCATTCAATATTGATTCTGACATTAATAATACTCAAAGTCAGCAAAGCTGGGACCATATACAGCTCCTATGATAATATTCATTAAGATTAAATGCAGTCATAAACATAACCTACTATGGCTGCATTATACGTTATATAGTAAAACATACACAATAAGGGATAGGTTAGCAAAGGGAGTGTAGCCTGATACGAGCTTTATTATTCCCAAGCGACAATTCGTTTAAGATATGTTTATATGTCAGTCACGACTAAAGGCCTTCCGAACTTCAATCATTAACTGCTTGAATCTGCATAGGTTATTTAACCCGAGTTTGTCATTGGTCAGTGGTACAGCATATGCAGCATGATTAAGCAATTGATTCAAGCACTTACATTCGTGTCAATACAGAATTAGTGATGGTTTTTCGCGATCATGTCTGCCATGCTAGAGCAATTCTGTATTTGTTTGCACCTTAACTAAGCTATATACTCTGCAGAGTGCTCTTGTGTTCACTGCTCTTTAATCAAATGCGACGTCGAAAAATCTGCATTTATTTCTACTTAGGCATTAGTAATTGCAATCGAATCTATAGACTATAGCATCTGACTTTAAAGGCGCATAAAGATATAAGAAGCCTCGCAAAGCATCACTGTGTGACGTGTAGCGTAGTAATGCATGAAAAGAGCTAGACTCGGGAAAATATATACGATTGTGAAGCACAGAAGTATCCCATGATATCGCATTAGACGGCGAAGCGTAGCGAACTGTAGGTTAGAGTAGGTTACTGTACTATTGATCTAACTTTAAGAAGAGAACAATTTCTCACCCGTGACAACAATACATCATAACATGCTGTTGTGTTTATGCTTTCGCTAATCATTTTGCTATATTCTAGACCAATCGTTTATCTTTGAATAAACAGCGGTATCAGACTTTAATCCCAAGCGTTAGAGGCCAAAAAAAAACAATATCACGATGGAATGGTGAATGGTTACAGCTTTTAACTACTGCTTAACACCACCACCTTGCATGTATTTACATATAAGGTACTAAATTGCATATCCCATATATTTGGCGGAGTAGTTAAATTCTTATTTACATAAGATAGTACAGTGTACACATTATTGCAGTATGAAGCTCCGCTAGTGAATTCCCATCAAGGGTGTGTTGCCTACTCATAACACACCAATTATGAAGCAAGATCAATGATTGCAATTATTTTAAGACCCAGTAGTTTCAAACACGGTTCAATTGCAGCGACATGGGATGAGTTTTTGTTTAAATTTACTGTTTCACTTTGCTGTTCAGGGCTGCATGGCGATAAATCCGGATAATATATGAGGAGTCGGATAGTTAACCTAGCACATACGGTGTCCATAAATGTCTTTTTAAAAGTTGAAGAAAGTGGTCATTAATTAAGTAATGATTTACGCATGGTAGTGTACACCCTCACCGATGGCATGTATCTGCCAATGTTGCTTGTCATGCCAGCTAAAAGAAATACTGGTTAGTGTTGACAACATTCAATAAATACCTTAAATTAAATTTTAATCATCTATTATTCGACCTCAGCCAGTGCAATTCAATAATGCAGGGCTCAAGTAAACATAGTCATTTGTCGCCTCAGACAAAGACGATAGCGTCATTAACTTCGTGACCCTGATGAGCAATTGAGGCGAGTTCAAATAGGCATAGTGAGGCAAAGGGTAAAAATAATAGCTTGTAGCTTTTGCTGGCGTTTGATTATAAATCTTAAAAAGAGGATGCTCGTGGCAGTCCTGTGCAGACGGATCTGCAATGGACTGATATCGTTTTCTGACTTGTCATCACGTAGGAGGAATATAAACCAATCTGTTGTTTTCCCTGTGATAAGACGAGGTGCTGATTACAAATTTGCCCCGGCATTCACTTTCCATTTATAAGTTGTCACGGCTGTGTTACATGAGCTGTCATGAACATGAAAATATTCAGGCAACCTATGCAACTGATTCCACTCTTGGAAAAGACAGAGAGGGTATTAGATAAAAAATAAATACCATAGTATTCTATTAATAAACAGTTCACTGTGACTAGTAATGTGGTGATATTTTAAATGAACAGTTTATTTGTGATGATATCTTACCCCCGCTTGTCAATATTAGGATGTGTATGCACGTTAAATCACAAAAGTTCGCATTTAACAAAGCCAATTGTTGATTGAATTGTGCAAAGAAATAAAGGAGCTTTGAGGTGTTCATGGGTGTTCACTGAGCAATACGTCTTATCTAACCTTATTGTCGCACTGACATATCGGGACGCCTAATGCGAACTGAACGACTGCTTGCTAAAGATATTGCCATAATTGCCAAACTATCTCATTTGATTACGACAGCGTCCATAGTATCGTCCAATAATAACTCAGTTCAAGGCAACGTTACTAGACTAGGTATATAACTAATTTTTTTTATTTAATAGATTTGACAATTTGGAGTAGCTCATAATCAGCGGATGTTAGAGTAATATTAGCAATAACTTCATTCCAACTCTTACCAACACTCTTCAGTCGACCTTTATGTGGCCCATATCTCAATGATACCAAATATGACGCAAGGAACGCACGCCGCGAAGTTTTGTGGGGGTACATAATGAAAGGCAATGTTGACTTATCATTGTATTAATTGACGAATTAGAATATTTTCACTCCAGTCTCATGTTTTTACAGATCGATTTAATTCAATTTGGAGCCGTTAATTCCTTATGCCGTTGCTACGAAGGAATACGCCATCACCTCAGTCGTCGACATTGGAACAGAAACTGATTCCTAACAAATAAGTGAAAAATCTGTGTGCCGACCTTGACTACCCAATAAATACTCTTAGATTATGATGGCCGTGTGGACAAATTGACAGTGTACACATATATGAAGCTCGTCTCTTGTTAATGACTTCCATCCGATAAACGCGCTCAACCTCTAAAATACGTTATGTTATGATTCAAGATAAACATTTGTTTTTCAATGATTTATTTATGCGAGTATAAATCCGAAGGAGAAATATTCACGCTCCCTCATATGTAAGACGACACATTCACGCAATCCTAGAACTTGAATCGTAGTTACAATAGCGTTTTATCTTCCTCTTAAACATCCACAATACATTAGTGAGATAACTGCTGTCGAAGCCGTTAGTACATACTAGACGCTGATATTTAAGTATTTTCAATATGCAATACTCACGAAGCGGCCAGCTATTGAAACACAGCGTAACATATATACACATGTGGTTGATATGTTTAATTGGAGGTTAATCTGATATGCAAAAGCGAGATGCCTTCGCCATGGCTATTTCATCATCCTTAATGCACCTGTACTATTGGCGAAAGACCTACATAGAATATAGTTCCAATCAGCTGGACCAGAGCAATCCTAAGACACAGCATTTGTGGATTTACTTTATTCAGAGTAATTAGTGGTCTTTGTTGTTCGTTGACACCATCTGTTTTGTATAAAGGAGCAATTACACATATCCAAAATTATTAATTATTTCATATCTGATGTAAGACAATCAAAGTGATTGTTCTTCGTGCATGAATTGATCCATGTGTTTTCAATGTAGAATAACAGATCTACACAGAAGGGACGTCGTCGTGCGCGATATATAAGAAATTATAGGAATTTACCACGTTTGCACATCGTTGCTTAGTCGCCTTATACAAACTTCTGATATCCATTATTATCTCTATGTTGATTCAACCCTGCTATATTTAGCTGTTATCCTAAATACATCGACGCCGCAATTGAGAGGGTGCAATTCATTGCAAAGATCCAACACGTCCAGCATGTTCACATCCAAAAGCTTATGCATCAATAAATATAAGATAATTCCTTCATCTGCAGCCAAAAACATCGCTGTAATATTAGAATCTTTTGCATCAACAAATCGCAGCTCTCAATCATATCATAAATCTAATATATACAGATCCGCAATATTGCTTAAATAGAGTAAGTAATAAATGCCTTTATAACAACAACATTAGATTTTTGCAATGCTCTTCTCTATGGCGCTCCGGCATTCCTTGTAATATGCCTGCAAAATGCAAAACATCGTAGCCAAGCTAATTACTAAAGACCCAAAGTGTGATCACATCACTCCGGTTCTGTATTCGCTTCACTGGCTAACAGTGACACAGCGAAACAAACTAATGATTCTGGTACTTTTCTATAAATCCGTAAATAAGATGCCACATATGCAACCCCGAAGGCCGTATTTTTCCCTATATTCCAGAAAACGAAATCGGCAAACGAAAGCTTATTGCATGTTTCTTTTTTGGCTGTCAGTAGCGGGCAGCTACGGGCGTCTGGTGTTGCTGGCCCATTTCCCCGAATTAATATTCCAAGATCTCTAAGACATACATATAATTTATATGTATGTCTTATACATTCATATATCAATTTATAGATTTATTTTCGCCAAACATTTCTAAGTTAATGTTAGAGCACTCTTAATGTGCAATTTAAGCTTTATAAAACAAATTATGATTACTATAATTATTATTTGTATTATATATTTATGCAAATATATTCATACATATATAAATATTCACAAACACACACACACATATATATATATATATATATAAATACAAATATATATAATATATACATATATATATATATATCTAGATATATACGCATATTTAAATATACATACATATATATATATGCGTACACACATATAAATATATATATATACATTTATGTATATATAGGTGTATATATATATATGTTTATACATATCAAATGCATAAGTATATGTCGACATTTATATGAATATATATCTATTCACATAATTATATATTTATGCATCTATGTTTATATACATATATATATATAATTATGAAACATATACAAATATACATATATATATATATATTTAAATATGTATATTTTTATATTACCATATATATTCTTTAACATTCACGTATATATTTATAGATGTATATGTCTATATATATACATAGATGTTTATGTAAAAATGTGCGAATACAATTATATATATAAATATGTATATATGTATATCCCGAGACGGACACTAATACAAAATGTGAGACTGCACCTGACTGATTACACAGAATGGAGCTCACAACATATATAAATTTAAATATATCTATGTATACATATATGAAGATAAATATATATTTGGATATATATATATGTATATATCTATCTATGTATCAATATGAATTTGCCAATATATTACGCAGTAAAATTGATTTGATGAGAGACAATTGATTACTCTTAATACACTCGTGATTGAGGTTCGGCGGTAATCATATGCTCCAATGCTTATGACAAATTAAGCATCTATCACTTCGCAACAGTCAATATTAGAACATGATCCATTTTGAACAGCTCATCAAAAGTTTAGTAGAATAACTTGCATTTTGCGATTGTATATCTGCATTAACAAATCGTAAACGACCACTGTGGGATTGTCTATTTGTGACTACAATAGGTAATTCTCACCACCAGCATTAGGCGCAAAGTGGAATCGTCTGTATTGACTCATATTATCGGTCACACACCAAAACGTACCTAGTTCTTGAACGACCATAAGAATCGAGGGTTCAGCAAAGTTTCGAGTTGGTTAGTCGAGGCATATTGTTTTACGGCAATAGTTCGTGATTAAATAACAAAAACACACCGTGAATGGGACTGCATATCGGTTCCTGAAATGGGTGAATCGTAGCGGTCTTGCATGTAGCAATAGCGAAATGCGATCTTATTAAGTAGATGGTTAAGATATATTACAGGTGTAATGAATAATGTAGTCTGAAATACTTGATCTGGCCACGGTCTACAAAGCGACTTAACCATGACAGGTGAGGGATGATCAGGCTCACACCTTGCTAGTGTTAAGCGGCTTGTGGGATGAATTCTTTATTTACGTTTTCAGAGTATTAATACATGTTGATGCTACCATGTAAACCGCTGTCAGTAGCGCTATAGTAACCTCCATGTGTCCTCTTTGCCCTTTTCTTCTACGGTCAAGAAGAGAGATATACGCAGGGAAACAAATAAATCAATCACGCATTAACATACAACTACCTAGTCTTTGGCCAATACACATGATGTACCTTTCTACTAAATTGATCACATTAAATCATAAACTCATGTATCATGGCATTTGTGTACGATTCTTGTGTGAAGTGTGCCCCACCTACACATATCAGGGATGCGCAGTTATTGACCTGTCTTTGAAGTATCCCCATTCAATAAATAATGTCAGCCCATTTCACTGTTACAAACTGCATCCACTATAGACTGGCAGCCTTGTTCTCAGGCAACTAATGAACGCTTTTCCGATTTTGTCCGAATCGTCGCACAACTTGACGCCACGACGCTGGACCGTGACGTATATACTAAACAACGAGATCTGACTTTCTCAACTAGCAAACACGAGCACAATGGCGCCCCAAATTACGGGAAAGAGGAACTAATTTATGGTTAACACGGGTTTCAGTGTCATGTCGTTACATAAAGCATAAAACAACGTAAATCTGAGGAGCAATTTGTTACAACCCCTTAAAAATCGAAACAATAAAGCCAAGGATGAAAAATATGTCTTACAGCTTTAGTTGAAAATGGCTAATGATTCTTAATGGCGGCACATGGCAATCTCCAGTGGACGGAAATCGCCAATAAATTGACGGAGAAAGTATATACATAAATCCGTCTAAGACTCTGTAATAAGACGATGTGTCGAGTACCAATTTACCCCGGTATTCAATTTCCATTTATATGCTGGTCATGGCTGCTGTGCATGTTTACTGCCAAATATCAAAAACATGAACTGATTATACGCAGACATATTGCCTTTGGATACATAGCTAATTAATATTTTGCGTTAAAAAACGATAGGGTATTCGACAGCGATTTAATACCAGTATTTGTCAATCATTGACTTTTGCAAATATTGTTTTGCTACAAATATTCAAATATATAAGCATTGTCAAAAAAAGATAAATAGACAATTGGGCCCATGAAATTCCATTTCATTTGTCTATTTGGCAATTATTGTTCATTGAACACTTACATACAACATACATAGGCTCAGGTGTATAGTAGCATCTATCAATAGAACTTATGAGTTGTTACTTTTTATTAACTGAATAGTCCACATTATCTTCGCCTAATGCCATATTGGCGTGTGCTGTAAACCAAGCATTGCTTGCAATTGCTTGCAATAAGCATTACAATGAGTGGGATTCTTCATATTTGCGCCAGTACACCCAGATGGTCACATACATAATGCAACAACACCTACACCAGAGAATGATAATCACCCAATACTTGTAGGCCACGTTACTAGAATTTGCTTATAAATGTGCTTTAGAGCAATATTTCTCATTTGATGGACTTTGCCATGTACACAGAATGGAGCTCACCATATGTGACTTTGTTTTGGCTCTTTGGTCCACGACTTTTATGTAAGAACACTCATCCACTAAAACGTATGATAAACATTATATCACGCTTAAATATCTATTTGAGTAGTAGCAATAATAAATAAACTCATACTAGTAATCAAGCAAGATGGATGCATGTAAACGTAGTCGCAAAGATGCGGTGTCTTCCTTTTCTCGCGGTGATCAGACGAAAGCTAACTAGTCAATCAAAGGAGTGAGAATATCGTGTAGATATACAAAATCTTATCAATGACGTTGCTTTTCGTTTTGGCTGTGCTGAGAACTCATGACTGCTGGGGCAACCGTAAAAACTATGACTAAGACTGAACTTGGACGAAATAATCGATTAGTGGTCTTATGAAACAGTTTACCAGCCTATATCAGTTGATAGGGGCAAAGTTCACATTCATAATGCAATGCACCATATGGGTAACCACTCAGGGCACAACTAGGCTAGACTCCATGAGTTTGATACGGAACGCGGTGTATATTTGTAAGGGCAAAGTATTTTTTTATAATATTGTTTTAATGCAAATGCATGATCAGCATTCAAACCACTGGCATGCATCAACTAGGCTAGACTATGTTTCCCTGACATCCCTGGTAAATCTTTAGAAAAAATCGATTGAATAAATAGCTTTTATTGCATTTTAGTGCCACTGCTTGATAATCCCGGTTCATATAATTAACATTATACCGTGAAAGTGATAACAAATCAATTATTGCTGTAATCAAGCACCATAGGTGCTTTTGTCTGTTAGCATTAACTGCATATGTAAGGAACCAGAACGTAGCTTGCATAGTATAGGTTAACATTCATGCCTCTATGGGTAACTCTTTACTCAATGGGTTTGGTTCGGGGGCGGTTTTCAAATGCATTCAGCATTCAACATGCATCATCAATAGTCTACCGATATCCCTGATATCAAACAGTGCATAAATTTGTTTGCATATCAGATACATTGATATGATATTATTGGCAAGCACCATATTTATTCTACATGTGTGGCATCTTGCATTTTGCAAGAGATTGGAACTTTTGTAGGTGTTTTAACTATAAGGTCGCCTGTCACCAATCTATTTTTACGCAGCTGGGGTTAGCAGCGAAGGCAATCATCTACATTTTAGTATACGAGAACAGCCTAATACGTCAAGTAATCTTCCGTTGAAATGACTCCGCCATATTGATCTAGTGTTAAATTGATGCATGGATATCATTTGTTTTATGGCTACCAGAACCTTGGCAAAATAAATGTTTTGTATAAACATCATAAACATATGATACTCAAAGTGGCGATTACAACAAAAAAGTATAAAATAAATGTCATCAAACGCCCACGCTAGGAAATGTGTGTCTAACATGTCATGCAAGCTATATATGTTAAATGGAATTTAAAGGGTCAAGTTGAGTGAGAACTGACTGGCATGCACTGCAATGTAAGCTATGTGGATTAAACTTAACATTCAAATGGAGAGTTATATGTTAATAGGCAATAAACGTTATCAAATCAACTACGATATAAGCTGCATCAAAGAATGAGTTAATCATTGCTAAACCAAGCCAAGTTACACCGAATTCGTACGGATAATATACAGCTGACACACGATTCGGTAAATGTGGCAACCAGGCGATTGAGTATTTAAGCTGATGATGACGTTTCCCTTGATAATTGTTTACTGGGCGCCGAACCAACGTAGTGTTTCATGGTAGAGGCTCTCATATAAACCGTAGATAGCGTTTTTTTCCAGATTACAACCGTAAGATAGTGAGTTGCAAATTTCATCAAACCAACCAAATGAAAAATGACACAGGTTGCGGGCAGTAATATATATCCGACCTCTGCACGCAATTACTATGTACACATTAAATATAAGCACCAAAGCCGAACGTTTATTTGCAGGCCTGAAGATATGCAGGTCATTTCATGGCATGGCCACAGTAGATTTATAACCATGCTAAATGCTTGGCATTGCACAATTTCAGTCTTAACACCCTTAAGTCGTTTGGTCTGGTTATCAGGGTACATGGAACGGTACTTTAACATTGATAGAAACGGAGACATATCCGCTGCATGGATGAAGACGCACGGTACAAATTAGGCTCTGTATGGACATTATGCTGCTAGTGCTTTATTAGATGCTGAAAAAGAATAGCAGAACCACGGCAGGGGAATGAGCGAGGAAGGCAATATATCATGTTGGGGTCGAAAGCCAACGATCATTCATTCGATATATATATATATATATAGATATATATATATATATATATATATATATATATATATATATATATATATATATATATATATATATATAATATATATATATATATATATATATATATATATATATATATATCTATATATATATATATATACATATATATATATATCTATCTCTCTATATATATATATATATATATATATATCTCTCTATATATATATATATATATATATATCTATATATATATATATATATATATATATATATATATATATATATATCTATATATATATATATATGTGTGTGTGTGTGTGTGTATTTATGTAGAGAACCATCTGCCGATCTGACCCATCTGACCCGTTTACAGATCCACACATGGGTCGCCCATCTGCGGATCACTTGACGGAATGAGAGCGACCCATCTGCAGATGGTTCTGACCCAATTGCGGATCAGGGCTGCATCGTAATTACACTAAAGTATTTTAAGTTATTCCTGCTTTGTACTAAAATACGAACAAACAAAAATCTCAGTGGCATAGTCAATATGCCAAATCCCATGCGTAACTTTGTAAACATAAGATGTAAAAGAAAATTTTCCACAAATGGTTTTGACGCAACTGCAGATTAGGAACTCATTGCCCAAAAAAATTACAAATGTTTATTTATTTCCGTTACGTGCAACCTAATGTATGCAAATTTGTGCCGTAGTACCATATTCTAAGCAACACAGAGAAAACATGATATAGAAAAAAATAATCTGCAGATGGTTCTGACCCATCTGCAGTTGGTTCAGACCCATCTGCAAACGAGCCAGACCCATCTTCATATGCTTTTGACCATTTCTGAGGATGGATAAGACCCAACTTCAAAAAAGGTATCACGTCATGATTATTTTTTTCGAAATTTATTAATTTTCTTGTGCCACAAAACCAACAAAAATTCTGTGCAAACCACATCCGGAGAAAAAAGCAATTGTGTCAAATAAAAACACAACATAGTATGTGAAAAGAAAATCGTAATCAACATCAATATCAAATCCAACAGATATCATCATTGAAACAGTGGAAGCAAAGGCCATCTTAAAGCACTTAAGAATGTCAGGTGTCCGCATCACAATGCTAGATGGGACTGGAGGCAATTTACCAGCTGGCGGTGAATCCGCAAGGTGTTGTCTGGGTAGATATAGCTTTGGATGCAGGGATCGTGTGCTGTTAGCAGGGTCTTGGCAAACGCAAATGGCAAATACTCGCCAACAATCGCTGCCGTTGGTCTGACGGTGAAAATTCATCACAGCAATTGTTAAATCTTCTGCACTGACGTTCACGTACTTGGCAATCAATTCCACGGTACAGTTGGAGGGCTTCCTACGCAAAGAGTCATACACGCCAACAGTATTCTGAGGGTGGCCAATGTTTGAGATGGTGACCCAGTGGTTTCTGTCTACATGCAAAATTTGGAAAAAATCGCCTGTTGGAACATCCCAGACCAAACACCCCAGGGTGATCCTTAAGCAAAATTGTGTTGGCAGCATCCATGTGTACGTCCATTAACCAGCCAGTTGGTCGTTTCAGACATCGGGTCTCTCTTTCTGACAACTTGGAGGCTGGGCGTGAAGAATCGTTGTTAACATTTATACTGCACCATACCTAGTTAATGTTTATATATATATATATATATATATATATATATATATATATATATATATATATATATATATATATATATATATATATATATATATATATTACACTGCTTACGATGAATGAAGAATTCAATTAACAATAATGGAAGAAGGTATTGATAAACACGGTAAGTAGAAGATATCGTTGAAACATGTACCTATAGGCGCTTTGGCAGACAGTATTATCGACATATACACATGAAAGCTTTTGATACGCAGGCTTTGTTTCCTTGAAACATTGTCCGTAAGATATTTAACATATCCACATGGGGAATATTGGGACGCAGGTTCTGGAGATTAGGGAGATAAATGAATCATGCTCATGTATGTTGCCTGCCTACGTATTACAATACTGGATGATTAATAGTCATATGACTATACTCTGTAGCGTAATAACGATTTCTAATTTTGACCACAGCGAATTTGACTTTATAAAGTTATATTTTGCCTTCCTTGCCGTAGCACTGACAAGATAAACGTTCATTGCCCAATATTAATGTCAATATATTTAATTTGAAGCGTCATTGTCTAGTTATCTGCATGTATACGTTTTGGAATGTAGCCGTAATACATATTTTGTATGGATAGCTGAATATTCTACTCCCCCGTTGCGCAACAAATGTATTAAATGAACTGACCCACAGTATGGCCGCTGTTCAAAGTTATGGAACTCTCCGTCGCCATCATCTCCACCATGGATTGGCCTAATAACTATGCAGTAAATGAAATTTGATATAAAACAACTAATCTTGCATATAAGGCTCAACGTTTACTGCCAGTAAGCGGTATAATACCCAATGCAAATTGACAAGAACCGAACTCAGTTTGTAACATCATCTGCATTACCATTAACAGACATTGCAAAGGGACAGCTCAAATAAAGTTGAGTTGAATCACCGGGTGCTGTTGTTTGTACTAGTTTTGTGTTGGATTTGAATTTTATGTGCGACTCGGGAGGACAATCGAACCTCAATGGTAGGCAAAGGAAAAACTCATAAGACATGATTCCAGGCATATTACTGATCAGTGCTTCATAAAGTATATGCTTTAATCGTTGTCTCGCCATCTGTCATTCAGGTAAGATCCGCAAATATACGTTTCAATCAAATTAATTGGGTCGGTTCCTGTTAGCAAATATCACTTCAATGCAATAATGCTCTGATAATTGAGGAAGTATGTGTAGTTAGAGATTGCATATAACTGCTCGCTAAACCAATCCAAACATCTCATTTACAGAATTTTACATGCGTAGTGTAGCGCGCTTATACTGCATTATTCGCTGAGTAAAGCATTCAATGTGGTTAACAGATATTGAAAAACTATTCTTGTCACTGACGTTGATGGTTTGTTACGGACACTCTATAATGACATTATGAGATTAGTGGGTCATTACGGCCTCACGATCAGGCAATACTTGAATAATCGAAAGGTCTTCTAATTATATGATTGTCTGAACTGGCAGCGACCTCGGGTAATGAGGGTACCTCGATAGACTGATCATTCACAGCTACGCCAGGCGTCTGCTGATTCACACACGATGCAATCTAGAAAATGCAAACAATGCTGAGAAATGAACCCCATAAATATTTGTTATGACGATCGGAACTTTACATGTAGGATTAGATTATATATACTTCTCCAAATGGGGATCCTAGTCTTTATGAAGAGCCCATTATACAATTATATCAGATACCTGCTAAAATCAATCCGAACCACCTTCATCCAGCGCACTCAGCAGCCAATGGAAGCTACGGCAAAACGTATAATCAATCTCCGTAATGTCATGTACATGGATGACTTTGAATTTAATGCTTTTTGTCAAATCCGATGATAACTTATCCATTCTCTGTTATACGCCAGCATTGAGGTGTTGCAAAACTAGGCCTAATGGATATATGAATAATTTGATATACACCATGTCGCAGTATTAAACTATCTTCGGTAGTTCTTAAAAACCATGAAAAGTGCTTTTACATTTTGGGCGTGTCAGCTCTACGAAAGCGCTTTACACACTGGAGAATCGCTAGAAGAGCGCAAACGTATTTGATTACTGTCTGCTTGGCTTCATTGTTGTATTATAAAACACCAATTGACTTGTATCACTCGGCTTATGCGTTCTTTCAAAGCCATTCGTGACCATACATCCGATTGTCCTGAGCTCTTAGCGAGTGCTTTCCCCTAAACGAATCTAGTTACCTCGCAGTCGACTGATGCTGAAGCGTTTCACTCTCGCATGATTGTGTACAGTGAGGAGCCTTCAAACGAACGCTATCATATTGGCCGTCAGTATGGACGTGTCAAATTGAGACGACTTTGTTAGCAACACTGCATTTACGCTTCACTTATGTAAGCATGTATGTATATATGTATGTATATATTCATTTATGTACGTATGTGTGTTTGCATGCAAGTATGTATGTATGTATGTATGTATGTATGTATGTATGTATGTATGTATGTATGTATGTATGTATGTATGTATGTATGTATGTATGTATGTATGTATGTATGTATGTATGTATGTATGTATGTATGTATGTATGTATGTATGTATGTATGTATGTATGTATGTATGTATGTATGTATGTATGTATGTATGTATGTATTCATGTGTATGTATGTATGTATGTATGTATGTATGTATGTATGTATGTATGTATGTATGTATGTATGTATGTATGTATGTATGTATGTATGTATGTATGTATGTATGTATGTGTGTATGTATGTATGTATGTATGTATGTATGTATGTATGTATGTATGTACGTATGTATGTATGTATGTATGTATGTATGTATGTATGTATGTATGTATGTATGTATGTATGTATGTATGTATGTATGTGTATGTATGTATGTATGTATGTATGTATGTATGTATGTATGTATGTATGTATGTATGTATGTATGTATGTATGTATGTATGTATGTGTATGTATGTATGTATGTATGTATGTATGTATGTATGTATGTATGTATGTATGTATGTATGTATGTATGTATGTATGTATGTATGTATGTATGTATGTATGTATGTATGTATGTATGTATGTATGTATGTATGTATGTATGTATGTATGTATGTATGTATGTATGTATGTATGTATGTTTGTTTGATGTATATATGTATGTAATACCTTATGTTGCATCTTCACGGTCATGTTAGGTAATGATTGATCAAATGTAGTAGCTATTATTGTTTTGCCTGTGCAATGTTAGACATGGGTCTCAGTGCGTTACTTAAGATCCCTATCCTCCTATTATAAGATGTTTAAAGGAAGTATCATGTGATAAGTGACGCATGAACTACTATCGCATTTGGCGAATTTGTTGACACATGTCGTATCCATGCTATAATCGAATATCACCCTGTACTTGTTGTCTATGACCACAGTTCATCTGCTTTCGGATGATTTGCTTTAAAGTTATTTCATACGTCAGCAACGCCGGCCAACTTTCATTTCTTGAACATAGAGGTCGTTTCCCCTTGTACCAAACCATAACGTTCGATTCCTTACGTAATTGTTTGTTCTGAAACTTTATTTACATGAAATCCATCATGTAAAATCAATATATGTAATAAATTAAAAACAAAGGAATAATTCTACTTATCATAATTACTCTTAACTTCTAAATTCACTTTCTTTTGTAACCATAACAATGAAGTAAATCATAACACCAAGTGAATAAAATATATAAATTTTATTGCAGGATCCTGAGACTTCAAGCATACAGACAGTTCACCTACTGGATTCATAGCAAACTTGGAAAACAGGTTCAACTGATAATCCGCTCACGCGTCGTTTCCACTATATGACACACAGTCCCTAAGCCATCAAGATAATACAGAGGTTTTTTGGAACCCAGCCAAGATAAAGGCACTTAATGATTTTGGCTGTATGTTAAAACCTTGTAATAACTGCTTTTAAATACTTAATTGCTCTTCCATGCCACATAAATAACAATTTACACAATAATAACACTAAATTAATTTGCTGTAAAAGAAAATGCTCACTCTGTCACACACAAACATCGCTGGAAACCTAACTCCATGGCATCGGAATTTGTAACCTCCCAACAACTGTTGGGGTAAAAATAACACCAGTGTCTTCCCCATTATAGTATATGCCTGATATTGGGCATTATGACCTGGTGTATCATATTGCCCATCCGAAACAATTATGTCACTGACAGCATTGTTCTCCTTTGTAGTTTTGTCACACTAACCGATCTGACTGCCACAAGTCTGACATCTCCTGAAAAAAGTCCAAGTTGTTGTCAAACACCAAATGCTTAGGCTGTAGAATAACCGGTACAGTTTCTTTTCCTCCATCATTCTCAAATCCGACTAACCCTTCACAGTCAGACACACTAGAATCTCGTTCAGATGCCTCATAGGTAGGATAATCAGTATCAGTATCCCCATAACTGACAAAACTGTCCTCACTGGATTTCAGCTTACCTGGTGTTGAACTGAATAAAGGGACAGGGGGTTCAATTTGTGCAGAGGTACTACTTAAAGTGTAGTCGTGTACCTGTAGTGATGGGTCTTCCCGATTCACACCTGTGTCTTTGGTCTTAACAGTTATATTTACATATCCATAACAAAATACAGTTGGATTTTCTGTAAAAGCTGTGACCACAGATCGAAGATAGATTTAGTTCAAATGAAATTCAATTTCAATCAAGCGCACTTAACATTAACCACATTCAGTGACTACTTCTACCAGTGGTCATTCAACATAATAACATCCAAGATATGTGCCAACAATTGAAAAGGTCTTAAAATCTACAATATTCTTCAAGCCAGAAACATCCCCCGCTAAATTGCTTGCAATGAAATATCAAGAAAGCATAACTGGTAATACATGATCATTATCTTAATAGGAGTTTGCGGCTTTTTATATGGGGAATTATTTATATCGATAAGAAATAGAATATATAGACCCTATCGCAAAATGTCCGAGTTTTTTTAGTCTACTCGCCTTTTTTCTGACAGCGTTTGCAGCACGTTGCTAGAAAGTTTCACGAGGAGCTGACTGATTGGAACATATAAACACTGTAGGAAATCAACTTTCTTTTCTTCAACTGTCTCTTGACTGTCTTGAAACCCATAGCGGCTTGCATATCGTGCTCAAAACAATCAGTGGTAAAGCGGTCGCTACAAACGAGGACATTATCGCTGTTCGGAGGATTGTCTCTTCAATTTCGATAACCACTAGAATCGAAACTGGCCACCTTAAGAAGGTAATTCCTCTCTTTTTTTTTTACTATCGTTCTTGCACCCAAAAGCAATGCAGTGCACCATATTGCTGAGCAAAAAGCAGAAACAAAAACTATGACGACAGTTTGTTGCTGTCTTGGCAAGTGCAGAGTTGATAAGAAAACAGCCAGTCAAGGAGTCTTGCGCGGTTGATCCAACCACGTCACAATAAACGCGCACCTACATGGCCGCACCAAGGGGATGATTTTCCAAAAGTTCATGCCTTATTTTAGCTTACTCGGGTAAATTGCATTCGAACCGACTTATCTTCGACAGCTTTATCAAGCCCGTATGTATTTGTATCTTTCCCCTTATGTAAATCACGTATTATGCCGAACTGCAACAACTTCGTCATCCATAAATGAGAATGACAATTCAATCACCTGATCCGATGTCACAAGGGGAGAAGCAAAACTATCGCAATAGAGAGCCTGTGACTTTTCCCTCATGTATCAAACTGTAAATTATTTGGCTGAGGACTGCGATTCACAGGGCTTTTTTAGAGTATTTTGGTTTGTATCATTTATAACATAGTCATGTATACAGGACGGTGCTATCGCTGAGGAACCAAACGTATCATATGGTGTGTTCACATAGATAAGGTATATATATATATATATACTTATATATATATATATAGTTTGTATATAATATATAGATATATAATTGGCGAAAAAACCCTTGTAAACTATGGGCAACAACATGTCGTGTTCTTGTTGTATTTGTATATAAATATTATTTGTCCATATCTTGTATATAAGCATTTTTTCCCCTTATAATGCGTATATATTTGCACACAAATACATATATATCCATATTTACGTTATATATATATATATATATATATATATATATATATATATATATATATATATATATATATACATATATTTATATATATATATTTATATGCATATATATGTATATTTATATATATATATATATATAATACATCTATATCTGTGATTATGTATATAGATATATAAAAATATAATTACGTACATATATGAATATTTATATCTGTGAATATAATATATATAAATATGAATATAGCTAAAAGAGATATAAATACATGCATATATATATCTGTAATTATGTATATAGATATATATATATATATATATATATATATTTATATCTTATATATATATACATATGCATATATAAAAGATATAAATATATATATATATACATATATATATATTATATATATATATGCATATATATATATATGTATATATATAAATATATATATATATAAATATATTTATATATATATATATATGCATATATATATATATATATCTATATGCATATATATATGCATTTGAATATATAGATATATATATATATATATATATATATATATATATATATATATATATATATATATATATATATATATATATGCATATATATATATAAATATATATATATATATATATATATATATATATATATATATATATACATATATATATATATATATATATATATATATATATATATATATATATATATATATATATATATATATATATATATAAATATATATATATATATATGTATATATATATATGCATATATATATTATTAGGCCAAACGCTATTGTGCTCTTATCTATCGCCTTTATTATTCTCTCTCGCGCATGCGATTTATGAATATTGAATGAATCGGGCTTTATGTGTGCTTCGTATTGAAGCAGAAACGACCAATAATCGCTGTTTAATGGTGTATTAATGGGTAGTTTTAATGGCTTTAGTAATTAAGTGTTACGGCTTAAAACCCTTTGTCGTGCTCAGAAACACTAGCCATCTTTCGCATTTTGTTTTGCTTTTCCTGTCAAGCTGACAGTATATCCTACTATTCCTAATTTAGCGCTAATGGACTGTTTTCATCAATGACATCCTTGATATCAGTTACCCGACGCCCACATTGGCACGGAAACGCCATTTGTTTATCTATTTGTATATTTGTTCTGATAAGTGATTCTTCTCCAGATCCAAAATGAAGCAGCTTGCGGCGGTGCATTATCGTTTCCACATGTGTACGGATGAGCCTCTTGTATCAGACACACCCAGCGTTGGGCTATGGATGGCTGTACCATTTGCTAGGTTCTATCATAACCTCATACAGAAAACACCCGGCTGTTCAGTTGTGTGGCTCGTTTACGGGTGATGAAATGCTCGTCGCTCAGAATACGCACAAATACCACGGTGCTACATGTTATGCATCACGGCGATATTGGCATCTGACGTGCTGCATCTTATAGATTGATATATAGTGGGCCTTCGTGAGACAATAAATGTGTCTTCTGTCTAAATTTGTTTTATTTGCCATGTGCGTGAATAGCAAAATGACCCACACGGTATCTGTCATTGTCACTCCTTTCTGCCAAAAGAGAAAACCCAAAAATGAACTAGCTCTAGATACCCTTATTAAGGTAGTCGTCTGTTTGAATACTTTATGAACAACACCCTTTGATGATATTCCATGCATTTGTCACAATTCAGAAGATATATCACCAGCACAGTTCTTCCAGTTATACATCAAGCTTGCATTATGGAAAGAAAGCCGTGTAGGAGCATCGCTTACTTATCAACATAACCGGAAATTAATAACGCTTTGGTGCTGCTTAGATAAGGCGACGTATCACCTTGCTATGTCACTAAAGCGCTCTTGGGTTCTCTCATTCATCCATGACCGGCGTGTCGATCATTCCACTCAACCGGCAACCCGTGATCGTATCCTCAGGTGCTCGGTTCCCGATGCTAAGCTACAGATCGCCGAGTCACTGTCTATATGAAGCAAGAAGGAATGAAATAGATTACTCATTGTGTCTTACCCTTTCCCTAATTCACAAACGAAATCTGTCATCACTAGGGACACCATACATCGCAAGTAGCGTTTCTGTAGCTCGTTTGAGTCTTTTCGATACTAAAGATTAGGGGCCTGCACGTTCTGGGGTTTCCGTCGCGGAACTGGGGACATGTTTCTCTGCCTGTCAAGCTGTCAAAGCCTTGTTCGCGCTTTACCAGTTGCTGTTTTAAGTTCCTGAGTTGTTACGCGCATTCTTGTTGCGTACTTCTATGGCTGTTAAGGACATCAAAGACGTCACCGAAGGTGTCAAGCATATTCTGAACTTCGCTTAAGTTCATCTGGACGCTGTCACCGGGGAAATGTGCTAGGGAGCTGTCCCAGTCCGAGCAACCATACTTTACCCATCTGGTACCATCGAGTCTGCTGAATGTGAGTGCACAGGGTAATTCTTAATT
This sequence comes from Urechis unicinctus, assembly GCA_034190875.2. NCBI lineage: Eukaryota > Metazoa > Annelida > Polychaeta > Xenopneusta > Urechidae > Urechis > Urechis unicinctus. The sequence continues at coordinate 58,743,525 of CM067346.1, read as the reverse complement.
TACATAATAATAATATTTAACTTGAGAAAGTTGAATATAGATGTTTAACATCTCATTAATATGTATGAATACCTATGAAGACTTTCTGGTACAATATTAACTTTGCTTTTTGTTTTAAGTGGTGTTGTCGTTTGGTGGAAAAGAAATAAAAAAATCTTATTTATTTTCTCATCTTTCTTTGCAAAGATGATAGTGGTTGCAAACATGTTGTGGCCATGATGATTGCAGTGGCTGACTTCAATACCAATGCAAAGTCTAACCCAGCATTACTTCCTGATGAAGAGACATGTCGCACGGCTTGTCGCCTTGATTATTTTGATGTCTGGTAATTGCAATTTCAGTCTACATATTTGTCACGTCAGTAATACAACTGACGAAAACTTTACTGTCATTCACGTGTGTTCTTTCATTTTCTTGCGAACATCGGGTTTGCAGTCCACGACAGCGCAAGTAAACTTGGGGATTGTTGCTTCTGCGCAGTCTATATAGTCTATAGAACGATATTCCTAAACAATTTCTCCAAAATAACGCCAATGTCAAAAATAAAACCAATATTCACCACAGCTTAAATCTCTACGTTCAGCGTCGTTTATTGCGTGTGTGTTTTGGAAAAACATGCCCCTATTTCCGGTAGAAAATCAGTATCGCCGCCTGGCGGCCGCGACCGAAACCTGGGAATGTGATTGCCCTTATTCCACCTTGGATGAACGACTTCTAGTTTTCACGCCTTTACAACGATTGTGGAGGACTTACTACTTCTAACTCTATTTCTGTGTCCCATTTTTCTTGTATATATATATAACTGTTAACCACCTACACCCTGTGCAAAGCTCGGTACTATGGCGTTCTCTTGTGCCCTTTGTACAAAGTACACTGCATTCACATTGATAAAGATCGCTCTGTTAAGATGTAGCAACAACAGTAAGTTTTCACAAGCATGGAACCTGCCAAACTTTTCGCGGTTAGGCATAGTCCACATCTATTTCAATGGCGGCAAAGCATAAATAAAAGTGCATCATTTGTAGGATTTCATAAATGTCAAAGCAAATTTACTCGTAGAAGACGTGACGATTGATCGTCGATTGACAAGCTCTACTTCCTAAAATAGACAGTATCCTTGAATTCAGTCGCTCGTTGCCGCCGATAAGAGTTGGATCTGCAAATAAGCTGACTTTTAAAGATTCGAATGAGGTTTTAATTTTACAATAGACAGGGCAAGTTTACTTTGGTGAAGAGCACAGGCTAAATGAGATTTGTTGTGCCGATGACAACACAATGCGTTTGCTATTCAATTTCCTGGTTTCGAATAATACTGTCAATAATAAGTGTATTGTCATTCTAATTCATGCGAACCAGCAAAGTTATAATGATTGCAAGGTCGCTCAAGTTTGTGATAGTCACCTTTGGCAGCGAACTCGCCCTCTGAGTGTGGCTCGCGCTTCTTTCGTCCACAGCTTCAACAAACGTCTACTGATTCACACACGATGAGGTCCAGACAGATGCTAACAACAAATCGGCTGAGATATACAGCCCTCCGCCTATCATATTCACCTTGGTGATTGCATGCTGATTGACAACAGGGGCGATCGAAACTGAACACATATTAGTAGGCACTATATGGCGGGCAATGCTACAACTAAATTCTTGTATGTTATATACCATTATTGAGGTGTTGCAAACAACGGTGGAGGGGATATATCACACAATATACACATATCCCAGGTTGTGTATTAAGATGAAAAACCATACCTGAATGCGAACCAAACTAGGTTGGTAGTTAAACAAATGATAAATCTTATCTTGTTGTAGCTTAATTGTTTCAGCTCCCTCCAACTAATTGTACGCATTAGAGTTACTCGCAGTTCTAATTGAAGTCTGCTTGGTTTTAATGTTGTAATACAAAAACTCCTAGTCTTTTCCCGGCTGATGACTACTTTCAAAGTCGTTCGTGTCCATATATCCGATTGTGCTGAGCTCTTCGCATGAGTATTCCCCTCAGTGAATCTGCTTACCTCACGGCTGGCAGGTGCTGCAACGTTTAACACTCGCCCGCTTGTGTACAACGAGGAACCCTCTAGCGACTGTGGCATATGGTTAGTGAAGTCGATCCATCAAATAAAACATGCTATCATTGTAGTTTAGTTGCAACTAAGGAAATAGAATATATTGAAACTTTATAACACTCCCTTGTACAACGAGCTCCCGCTTTCTATTTTCCCGTATATGCAGTCGATCTCATGGATTGAAAGGTCTTTCAAATACTTGGTTGGCAGCGGTCTCACCCACATAAAGTGATATGTATGTATGTATGTATGTATGTATGTATGTATGTATGTATGTATGTGTATGTCGATGTGTATGTATGTATGTATGTATGTATGTTGTATGTTGTAGTTGTATGTAAGGAATGTATGTATGTATGTGAAACCTTATGTATATCCGTATGTATGTATCCCGTCATATTATGTAAATGTAGACAAGATATATGGATTGTATGTATGTCTGTCAAATGTATGTATTGTATGTATGTATGTGCGGTATGTATGTATGTATGTATGTATGTATGTGTATGTATGTATGTATGTCTGTCTGTATGTATGTATGTATGTATGTATGTATGTATGTATGTGTATGTATGTATGTATGTATGTATGTATGTATGCATGTATGTCTATGTATGTATGTATGTATGTATGTATGTATATGTATGTATGTATGTATGTATGTATGTATGTATGTATGTATGTATGTATGTATGTATGTATGTATGTATGTATGTATGTATGTATGTATGTATGTATGTATGTATGTATGTATGTATGTATGTATGTATGTATGTATGTATGTATGTATGTATGTATGTATGTATGTATGTATGTATGTATGTATGTATGTATGTATGTATGTATGTATGTATGTATGTATGTATGTATGTATGTATGTATGTATGTATGTATGTATGTATGTATGTATATGTGTGCATGTATGTATGTATGTATGTGCTGTATGTATGTATGTATGTATGTATGCATGTATGTTATATGTATGTATGCATGTATGTAGGTAGGGTATGTATGTATGTATGTATGTATGTACATATATATATACATATATTTATATATGTACACACACACACATGTATATATATATATATATATATATATATATACATATATACATATATATATATATATATATATATATATATATATATATATATATATATATATATATATATATATATATATATATATATATATATATATATATATATATATATATATATATATATATATATATATATATATATATATATATATATATATATATATATATATATATATATATATATATATATATATATATATATATATCAGCATATGACTGTCTGAGCAAGCAGAATGTCATCACTGGCTTTTCAGACGCACTGTTAGACGGTAACCGAAAACGTTTAACTTATCGATACATTATACAAATAATAGCCATGGTTTCCAGACATAGGCTTTTGTCAGTAAATGACTTAATGTCACGCAAATTTGGAAGCAAGTCTATGCTGGTCGAATCCAGCTGCTGTGACCTGATATATGTCAGCATAAGAAGAGATGAATTCTGATTTGCCTGTAGCAAAATGACCTAGATCTTCCAGGTATAGCTTGATGATATGATGATCTTGACAGGGGACACATGAAAAGTGATGCAACTATTCGCCAGAGCAATGATATGTGTTGAATTGCAACACAATAAGGTTATTGAACTGCAATCAGGCAACGCGTTATTTGTTATCGAATCTATGAACGCTGTTTCTATGAAAGCAATTTATCTGCATTTACATGTTGCGATAGTGTGATGACATTTTAGTGCAGTTTTGCAACAGTTGGCTGTTTGCAGATGAATTATCGGTTTTCCATTTAGGTGGAGAGCTTTATTGCCTTATGCTAATTAGCTTTGTCCTCATGGAGGGACGCTTTGCTCTGTCAAGTAAATGTTTGTTTGCTTTGACGTCATAGCGATTCATTGCATGATATATTTCCAGGAGTGCGAGGTTCTACCTCACATTGTCAAGCTTGTGTGCCCATCATGTCTCATTTTGCAGACCATCCCTCGGGGTTCGACAAAAGCGATCTCCACATATAAAGGTTAACGGATTTACGACATGCTGGCGACTTTTACGTAATCCGTTAATCTGCTGTAAGCAGCAAGTTGTTCTGATCACTCACTTGGCGTCTGCTCGCTCTACCACATGGTGATGCAACTATATCTTAAAGCTCTCAGTGTGAAAGTTAGAAATAATTTTTATTTTTTCAGTGCCTGAAAACACGCAAAGCGTCATGTGCACATCGTAGGAAGTCAACCATTCTTCTTTTTAATGTAACTTTGGCCCCATTTAAACCGACATCAAGAGTTCTCACGACTCGCCACACAATTCAATCTTGACTAGGCGAGGGTCCATATTCATTACCGTATGTCAGTCTTTGTGGTAACAGTTTTGTTTGTGACGTTAATTAGCTGTTTATGTTCATTTGTTATTTAGCTTTATCATCCCTGGGTGCACTGATCTTTCTGATGCTTTAATTTTGAAACCATAATTATTAATTAAACATATAAAAACGCTGATTGTGTCTGTTGTGATTACAAAGCTATCAGCAGAATTCCACCGATCGTTTGTTTGATATCAATGATGATGACTATTGACGATTTATGAGACAAAACAAGTCGACCCGATATTGGTTATTGTATGCATCGTCGTGGAAACCGACACGACCAATAAGCGCTGTGTAAGGGTATTCATTAGTATTGCTTTCGGCAATGTCAATTATCTACTGCCATCCGAAACTGTTTGAAGCGACAATGCCGTGATAAGGGATACATCGCCCTTTGTCTTATCATTCGTGAATATTCTGAGCAGTGCGTACACAGCAAAGGAAATGACAAATAGTCTAAACGATAATGCTGGCTGAACTCTTACACTTTACGAATCACTGTAGATTAAAATTGGTAAATAATTTTTAGCCTAATATTTCTCCTGTGAGCATTAATTTATGCGATTAGAAGGAATTATTGGATCATTATGGAATACAACTTTTCATGTACTCTTGTGATCAAATCGCTACTCACACTGAATGAAAAATGTCACAGTACATATGAGGGCAGGTGGAGCTGAATATAATACGAACATTACATGTGCACTTCAGAGCCGAATGTGTGTTTTTAGCTCATTGTGTGGCCTGTTATGGATGTTTCCTTTAACTAGGCATGATACATCAAGCCCGGTGACGTCACTCAGTTCTATCGTCATCGACAAGTACAACGGCATGTTGCTTGGCTAATACGGATCCGTTTGCGTTTGGCATGATAATAGACTGACTGTTTATCCATTCTTCGCTTAAGCCTATCAGGAATACAGTATCTACATCGTTGGTTTGCTAATGCTACAGCTAAAACCATACATATATGCGATGTGCATCATTTCAAAATAATAAGTTTGAACCCATAAAAACATCGATTTAACAGATCCAGTCCTCGTCCACAACCTATATATATATATATATATATATATATATATAGCATATATATATATATATATATATATATATATATATATATATATATATATATATATATATATATATATATATATATATATATATATATATATATATATATATATATTATATATATATATATGCTATATATATATATATAGATATATATATATATATATATATATATATATATCTATATATATATATATATATATATATATATATATATATATGCTTCATATGGTCAGCATACAACAAGCTGATCGCCGATCGGTCTGCAAAAGCCACCGGAATACATTAGATTACTTTGCTAATATTGTGCAGACTAGTGGCGCATTAGAGAATAATGTCGAGTTGATAATGGATTATGCATTGTCCTGGAATCAAACGCAGCTAATGCACACTGTGTAATGGAGTAGCAATTTGCGTTGGCCATGGTACCTCAGCTTGAGACTTCGTGATGAGACGATGCCGTTCAGGGGGATGCTGATCATGGGTTTTGCCATTTGGTGCACAATTCGAGGATATCCTTAGCGGTGTATTGCATGAGATCGTTGGATGACAGATGCACATTTATCCACCGCCTAAGGGGATATCCATTGCGGAACAAATGCTAGCACCGTATCGTGGTGCTGCGATGTATATGTATATATATATATATATATATATATATATATATATATATATATATATATATATATATATATATATATATATATATATATATATATATATATATATATATATATATATATCTATATATATATATATATATATATATATATATATATATATATATATATATATATATATATATATAAATATATATATATATATATTATGTATAGATATAGATATGTATATGTATCTGTTCGACGCATCGGCAAAATGATTTGACGCATAATGGTAAATTTATGAGTTACGCCTCTTGCTGATAGCTTACATCGGGCTCTCGTTTTTTAATCCGTGTGGTTAATGCGCCATGGTCTCATGATAGACCAACAAACAGGACTACTAAGCCTCAAGCTATATTCATTGGCTGCCGGTGCTGTATAGCGTTCAATACGCCTTTTAAAACATTGGACTAGAACATAAACGCGCGAAATTACAATTCTTAAATGTAGCATTTATTAGTCATTGTAGAACGGTGCCTGTTTGCTGAGTACATAAAAATACTTTATACGAACAATGTTTGAGGTATTGTAGCAGAGATGGCTGAATCACACGGAAAAGACATAAATCCTCACAAGATTCTAGAAAGTTTGTTAGAACATAACGAGAGCAGATATGCGCTAGGGTGCAGCTGATGACCGTTAAGCCAACACCCTGTGACGAATCGTTGTTGTATAATGGAGATAAATGGTGATGATGGCATGAGCACGAGAAACCACGATATAACTCCACATTATGTCGTGACCAAAATTCTGATCGGGCACTTTGCAATCTGCGTCGTGGAACTAACTAATAGGTAAAAGGTTCACTGCCTCATTTACCATGCTTTTCCAATATCAAATGCTTCCGCAGTTGCCAGTGTATTGCGTTTCATAAACGGCAACACGATAATATTATAGAACTACAATTCGTGTTTCTATAGAGGATTCAATTATTCGGGTAATGAATTATGCCCTATCAACAGGTATAACAAGAGAAGGTCGCACGTTGATTCCGCCGTGTTAAAGGTGAACTAAATGTCATTAGCTGCGCAATGATTACAATGGAGGCAGCAAATAGTCATGAACATTTTGCATCGAGCGCCTTCGTGATAAACCATTGTAAAGTTCGTAATGCCACATGACGGTGAGAAAGTTAAATGCCAAGGTAACTTACTTACTACATCGGCAATTAACTATCTGGTAATATGCATAATACGACATTGTAAAGGCAATTTATCTGCCTTTTTATCGTATGAATGCGTGCTGATTACTTTGAATGTAGTTTCTTCAAAGATTCGTCGATTTGATAATTTGTTACCCGTTATGCATGAGACAGACGGCATTAGCAGGACTTATTTGAGTTGGCACTGTCCGCGCGTGCGCGATGTTCCTGGGTAAAGCATAACTGTTTGATGGTTTTTCCATTCTCTTTCAATCTATCGAATTGTGTTTCACCGGATGATATATTATCTTGCTATGCTTTATCCAAAACACAATTACAAAGCTATCAAAATGTGGAAGGGAACCTTTTCGACCCGGGTTGTACAGATTAAATCAGACAAGGTCATCGCATTATTTTAGTCGGGACATTGATTGTAGTCTACACCCAAGTCAATGAGACAAGCCAGCACTTTACGATTTCTTCCTCCTTGAAGAAATTGTAAAGTGGCTGTGGCCCGTCGGAAGCCCGTAAGAAATCGCCCCCCGTACGAAGTTTTAGTCAAATGCTTTACGCGTGGTCTGCGGGCGTTCTACGAATTCTTTACAGGCCACGGTATAGAAATAACCAATGCATGCGCTATACGGGTCCGTAGAGAACCCGTAAGAAAACTGTGCGGGTCCTGCAGACTGCCTACGGGCCTTTTACGGCCTTTAACCCATGAGGATCCCGTGTCTTAAAGTAGTGCATGTTCAACTTTTGGCCACGGGCTCTACGAGGCATACCAGCAAAGGCCTTACCTGCACCAACAAAAGTCATGCTTCATAGCATTAATCTTTCTTTGACTTATTGTGTGTGGTTGAGACAACATCTTTGTGCTGAGTTCAAATGAGAACATCGTAGTCCTTACGAATATTCGAAACTTACTACTTAGACAATCTAAGCACATAGGAATCTATGAAAACGCATAGGAATATGATTCAAGTTTCGAAGTTCGTCGAATATGATTTGAACACATGAGTAACCACCTTACCCAGCTTCACCAAAGACGTATATCTACGTTCATCAAGGCCGATAGCAAACGATAGATGGCGATAAGTTCTATGCAAGCTTCCTGGGGTAACGATCTTTTTGTAGAAATTTGGAATACTGCATCTGCGTTTGTGTCCGCCACAGTAAATAACATGTGATGGGGATGATGTTTTGAAGTGTATCTCATTTTGATTACCCCTGAATCACATAATGAAGATATTTGTCATCTTTTTTTTTTCATGGCGGGATGACAATAATACACGATGCTTTTGACTAAAATGTCGCCACTTGGGTGACTTTTTCGAATGCCTGTGAAATGTAAAGTTTACAGCATGTCGATCAACGCCCCGTTCAGCAGAATGCATACGGGAACAGAAATGCATGGTGCACAATTTATTACGTTAGGTTGTGGGGATGGATAAGGTTTATAATGCATTAATTGATATATCAAGTATGTCTGATATGCTCTAACGATGCAGCCTGAACGATCTATGCATTTACTAATACATTTGTATCGTTGTATGGTGTGAATAAATGACAACAAACCATGAATGATGATTCTGGCGCCGTCAGTACATAAATCTTGCCATGAACCTACGGCAAAATGACGGCGAAGTGTCTACTTCAAGTGTCATGCACATCGCAAACCCATAGGGTGATACGACCCCCTTTTCAAATATTGACCATGGTGATAAATGTGGAGGTAGATATTTGTTTGGGTTTCTAGCAAAGTGATTAATGATGGGCAGGCGTGGGAATTGGAATAATATGGTATGGTTAACAATATTATGTATCAAATACATCTGCGACTGCCGAAGATATCGCCTAGTAGGGCACTTTTGTGATTTCAGGTAACTCTCTGCCTATTTAGTAAACCACCATTCAGTTTAATGTTAATGATTTAACAACTGGTAATCTTACACTGACAGTATGGCTAAACTGCAACAAATACGTCGAGTTAAATACACGAATCGAGGAAGTCTTCAAATGCAAATTATATCAGACGTTGTTGTATACAAATATTCGATAAATTAAATGAACGCATCCTGAGACTTATCAGTTTGGAAAAGGTAGCTTTTATGACAGTATCCAAACCAATGGTCGCTTTGATAAAATCAAACGATTAATGACTGTTATGATAACAATGTTCTGTTCGATTTTTATGATTGGCCATTGTGTCATGGCTTGAGTGGATGATGGTAATGGTGATATGGAAAGAACTGTGACGTTATTTAGAAGTCCAGGTAAGAAATGTTGCATTTTCGTCAGAAGTGTCGATGAAAATATTGAAATATAGAGCATAACACCTTGTGGAATGACCAGTGGTTTTTTATTGCATCAGATAATGCAGGCGGGTATTACAATACACTTGTGCCCAATTGACTTTTTAAGGAACCAGCCTTTTATAAATCCTGATTTAGACGATAACTCTATCATTTGACTGTTTGGCTGATTGTGTTAATTGTTTTAATATCAATGATTCCATTGACATTGAAGAGGCCGTATCGATTACAGATGTATAGTTTGACCAGGTATGTACTGTGTAAATATAGGTGGAATGACTTAACGGTTCAACTGTTTAGATTGTTATCATTTCACTTTAGTGTGCAGTTTGATGACTGCATTCATTGACTGACGACTGTGAAAGTTGTGTTGAACTATCGCGGATATGGTGGGGGATTGAGTTTTTTTTAAAACGACTTTATTCATTAAAATGCTACAAAGACGAACAACTATTCAGCTCTCATGAATGCATTCCTTTCAATCTTGATAGTCGTCTGTCTGCGTCACTAGCCTTTATCTCTATTTCTGAGATATATACACACAAACTTCTCGTTTTCACTTTTCGAAGTTTCACGCTGTTAAGATTTAAATGGGTCATCATGGAATCACGACGAACATCGCAGATCAACAAGAGAGAGGGATGTATTGAAATATAGGACTGTCATCATTACACTTTAGGGTGCAGTTTGTCGAATACATTCAATGAATGATGAATGTGAAAGTTGTGTTTAACTATCGCGGATCTTAATGATGATATGTTGGCGTAATTAGCCTACATCTCCATTTCTGTGCTATATACACACAACTTTCTCGTTATCACTTTTCG
>CM067346.1:58725528-58728028 GCA_034190875.2 Urechis unicinctus | reverse complement strand
GTAACCAGAAACGGTAACTACATTTCTGCTATTTCACGTTATATCCTTACCGTCAATAAAGTGCCTTGCGCATGAAACAACCTTGCAATGTTGCAGTAACCAAAGTGGTGTGCTAAAATTATTCCCTCGATGGTGGTATCCTCTCCTTAATCTAACGTTTGGCGGGAACCAGTTTCATGAGGACATAAAAGCATTGTATAATGCTGGCCGTGAACGACCGCGGACCTCCTAAAATCGTTGTATAACCACCCAGCTTCCCGTAATTAAAACATAAGTGTTATAATATCTTGATCCTATCGACCATGGGCTGCCTTTATCACTGCTTAGCATCAACAGTGACGACATGGGAAATGGTAATAATCGGTTAAAAACTTGCACAGGAAATTAATCAGAAAAACCAACACGGAAATCTGTAAAATATTGGCCCATAATAATTCGTCTTACCATTAATGAAGCTACGTTGTCATAAGTTTTGGTGTCATATGTTTCTGAAAGTGAGCGCTCAATTATGTACGAAGTCTGTCGGCATGCCTTAACTGGTCCCTTATCATACCAAAAATATTTATTAAGTTGCGTATTTACACAGCACTGATCACAAAGCCTCCTGTATTTGGGCGCTCCCACACCGCAACTTCTCCATATAGTGGACGCGCAAAATATCCACTGTCCTAAATTGCGATTATGCTATTCACTGGTATCTGTAATTACATAACAACGCAATTGTCATGTTAGCGTCCCAAAACTATTAACACAATTTAGACAACACCGTGGAACAGTGGATTGTATTGCAAAAGCATTGTCGAGCCGCGAATGCATACTAACTGCTAGTATTTGTAGATAAAAGAGCTGTTATTTATTTACCTTATCTCTAGGTACGCATTTAAATGGAACCAGCTTTGTCACCACCTTTAGCATTTCACCTTTGATTTTGCTGTTTTGCTGATGGATGGTTCTAGTTACGCTCATGTTATGCTGGCATTCGTGGAAAGAGCTTATCGCTTATCGAATCCGCACCTCTTAATATCACACGGAACACCCCTTCTTTATCAATTGCATTAGTTGGTCTGGTGATGCAACCCGCTTCAATCAATACCTTCAGTCGCTATTTCTAATAATGACTGGATCTCATAGCTGTTTGGGGCAAGTCAACAGAATTATAAAATTAAGATAAACGATCAATCAGAAAAACGTTTTTAGAACATTTAGTGCTAAGGGTGTTATCTCTCTGTCATTTTCGCGATATCTGGTTAAATAATGATGATTCTTTTTATGCTCTCTTAATTATTTCGCCGACTTGTAACATCATCACGACTTGCTGCACCAACATAATCTTTCTAACAGAGAAATACTATCATGATTTATAATTATTACGATCAACCGAATATTGCTACCTGTAACATACTATCCTGTCATTATCTGGTAATCTAAATTGTCAACAAATGCATAGTCCTCTCAGATTATTCCGTTAAACGACATCCTGGTGCCATTATCCTTTGACGGAATATTTTCTGTTGTACCTGATGGAAAACAAATGGTAAATAAAAGATAACAACTCTTCATTATGTTGCGATTCATTTGTAAATAGAGATCATCTACGTCGTTATCAAACGGCAATAGGCCGATTCATTATCCAAATTCCTAGTAATGAATATTTCATTAAATCGCTGACTTTGCAAGGAATTGACTGAAGGCTAATATCGTGTTCTAGTACTGATGCTGGCAACACATCATCACGCTAGTTTTGAGCTTTTTGCATCTTGGGGAAAGAGCCATCTCTTTGGTGCATAAGAATTTGGCCTTCAGTTCCATGAAAATATGAAGTTTGGAATTACATTGACGTATAGGTCGTTGCATGTAGTCTCAGACAATAATAATCGATGAAGTTGGCAATGCTTAGGTCCGCATTGATTGTCTGTTTCAATTAAGATAATTAAGAGAAATCCCCAAATCTGTAGTGAATATGATCGCCTCTGACCAGTTATCGACATAAATTTTTATTTGACCAGTGCATACGTTTGTATGCAGATTCGCAACTAGTTGAGCCTTATAGCACACCACGAGCGGGCTCTGTTATAGTAATGTCGATAAAGTGCGTTCATATAGTTGGTATTTATATTCTACTTTCATACATGTCAGATATATAGTGCAATGAGGACGTCTGAGCTCTTAACATCGGTTGCCGTTTAGGAACTTTGAATTGCATCATATTTGTTGAAAGTGATATTTGTAGGCATTGATGTATTCCAGGAACCGTTATTCATCTCAACCAAACATGTACAGAGAACCAAAATGTTAATACAGATAAGATCTTTTGAGGGTTTGTTTCATGTACTTTGTGTAACGGTGCTGACATTGCTCCGTTTTTAATGCTTCATTGTGAAAGTGAATTGGTGAAGTGGTTATTGCGCATAACTGCTGCACATTGGCCTGTTCTGTCCTGTACAGAAAATATGACTGGTATTCGCAGTGCTGCAACAGCTTATCTGGTTATGATATTTAT
>CM067346.1:58715528-58720528 GCA_034190875.2 Urechis unicinctus | reverse complement strand
GTATGTATGTATGTATGTATGTATGTATGTATGAATGTATGTATGTATGTATGTATGTATGTACGTATGTATGTTTTTATGAATGTGTGCATGTATGTATGTATATGGATCGTTGTATGTAGGATGGATGTGTATGCAAATATGTATGTATATGTATGTGTATGTATGTATGTATGTATGTATGTATGTATGTATGTATGTATGTATGTATGTATGTATGTATGTATGTATGTATGTATGTATGTATGTATGTATGTATGTATGTATGTATGTATGTATGTATGTATGTATGTATGTATGTGTATGTATGTATGTATGTATGTATGTATGTATGTATGTATGTATGTATGTATGTATGTATTTATGCATGCATACACGTAAGTATGTATGCCTGTATTTATTTTAGCATTATGTGCATATGTAATCATGTGTATATATTTTTATATTTGTATGTAGATATGAGAGTATATTTGTACGTATGTAATGTATGTGAGATGTTTACATTTAAGCATATATGTATATATGTTATGGTTTTTGTCATTCCTAACTCAGATGAAAGATATTTTCCTTTATCTCAGCTTTATTCATTGGTGAACAACCCTTGATCACTCGGAACAGTAGTTCTTCTAATTCTAGTTGGAATGTTCATTCCTTCGAATACACCATTGCTGCGGCTTGGATCCAATCATTTACTAAATCTAGCAGTATCGTAATCAATGGGCAATCCTCTCGCTTCAAACGTCATTGAGTCATTGAATATAAATGATCATCCTCTCCAATAATTCAATTCCAATAGACTTACATTGGAGATATTCCACGTCGGACAATGCATCTACAACTGTTATCAAATATGCATCGACCATTAATGCACTGATCATTAATAGCTTTATCCGTTTTAAGCTCTAACATTGGGTGCAATATTATTACGAATGAAGTTACACAATCGAATAAGCAATAGCTTCCACGAGTCACGTAAATTGGCCAGAAATGGTTTCGATGATCGCCGTTTTCTTTTGATACTCCTGGATGCATAAATGAAACGTGGCGTTGTTTTGCTGTCATCATTCCTGGCCGGTGAACGCTGAAGCGGGATGATAATATTTGACAATCATTCAGTTAGTAATTATGTTGTGTGAAAAAGCACTTTTCGCCACATTTTTGGCACAGCGGTATTTTGAATGGATTGGTACAAGTACGCAAAAAAATAGCTCTATCATCTTCATAAGAAAATGGAAGCACGACCATGCATAATTCTTGTAAATTGAGTTATAAATCGAACGTAAAAGCTATTAAGGTTTTGTCATTTTTTGGCAATGTGTATTTATGTTTTATCTGGTAAGCACTTGCAGTACACTTCAGCGCTGATATACGGGATTGGTTGCATAGTCTGATCGGAGATTAACTGTGGTACGCAAGCCCAACAACAATTCGTTTGAAATGGTTTTTGTTTATGTGTAAGTCATGACTGGAGAACTCCCGAACATCAATCATACACTGCTTGAACCTACAGAGGCTATTAGGCCCCAGTTAACTAATGTCACTGGTCCGTTCGGTCAAGCCCTTCATTCGCGGTTTAATACCGAATCGGTGATGGTAAACTTCCTGAATGAAAGCCTGCATTATGCTTCGTCAACCAACCCATCATCTACAGCGTGCTCTTTTGCTTATTGTCCGGGGATGTGAGTTGGAAAAGACTGCATGAATTGCTGCTTAATGTTACTGTAATTGCAATAGAATCATGGATGAATATAGCATCCGAAATAATACGCCTGCATATATGAGAAGCCTCGCATAGCAATGCTGCACGCTTATGTATAGCGCAGTAAATATTAAGGAGCGCTAGACTCACGAAAATAAAACGATCGGGAAGCATGGAAAGATCACATGATATCGCATTAAAAATGTCGCAAGATATATATTCATACCGAATGAATTGATATAGTGCCAATGCTTTGCTTTGTGCTGATTGCAACAACGTAAATCTTAAAATCAGAAATGTTTAACTAAACATCACTAGTCTTTGAGCTATTTATCGTGGAAACACCACTGTTGGCTGAACATTGGTTTGTACATTTAAGCAGATGGTGAATGCAAAGAATGTGCATTGTATGGACGATGACGCTATAGGACCAGTAAATCATAGCAATAATCTTCATCTACCACTTTCAAAGACCATCAGTGGTTCAGTTTGTGTTCATTGTCCGACAAAACAGACTATCAGATATTAACTTTACAACTTCTAGTATCTTTGTTCTGGAACACTGTATGTCAGGCGACGCGGCAAATGCCTTCTGACAGTAGATGATTATTGAATGCTTCCAATGTTTAGGCTTTTCCCTGCTAGACATTTGTGTATTATGGCGTGAACTATATCTGAAGTAGCGATTGTTACAACCACATTTATATTGCATATTGAAAAGCAGCAGCGACAACAAGTACTCTTCTACCACCAGGCAAATATAACCCAACGGAATATTTTCCTAATTGTGTGATCAAAACAACGAATCCGATAAAATAGTGTTGTGATACAAAGAGAATGATTATGTGAGGTAGCGATTGTTATAAATGGATTACATAACCACATTTATATTGCATATTGAAAAGCAGCAGCGATGACAAGTACGCTTCTACCACCAAGCAAATATAGCTCAAGGGAATATTTTTATTAATGTATGATCAAATCAACGAGAATGATTATGTATTACGCAATATTCGGTGAGAATAGAAGCAAGAAGCAATATGAACAATTCGCTATGCAGTATGTCATTGTTTATACAATTCCACCATTCTGTGCTGAGATAGGTTCCAATAATGGTACCACTAATTCAAAGTCGATGAGGGCTCAATCTTTATGTCAGCGTATATTATGCCCGCTTTAACCTAACATATATCTGCTTTAACAGCTCCATGTTATTCAAGGAATTGTTGCTAAGCAAGGTTTAGTCAGCCTGACATTGCGATTAGCGTTTTCTTAAATATCTTATCGACATACTGCAGCCTAAAAGAAGTCTTTGACGCAAATAATTAGCCCCTCGGTTCGTTGCATGACAAATTAGAATCACAAAAAGCCTGGTAACTTGCAGAGCGTGATATGCGTTTATTGTACCGTTGCTGTTGATGGGATTTATACCAGAACGCAAACGAAATCCAGGCGCTGACTACTTTCATCAATACCCAAGTTTAAAATGGTAGTAGGAAACAAGTAAAGAAAATAGTCCTATAATACTACCAGTCATTAGCATAAAATAATATACCAGGATCAACTAATTAATTAATAGAGACTATCGTATAGCTGACCAAATATACGCAGAGTGGGTACAATGAAGCAGTATGATTTCGCACGGCAATAAAATTGTCATGGTGTTTATGGTAAGTGCACAATTGATTATGCACGACCCCATGTCAACACGTACAACCACCATCCTGCGCTGTACGATTTCGCTAGTTACGAGAACTAATTGACTGTGCATATATTATGGAGCATATTGTAAATGGATTGTATAACTTCCAACTGATCATTATCAACAGCCGCATATATACTTGATGTATTTGAACAGCCTTGAATGGCAATTGTATTGGTATCAAGGTACATTGTATATGGTATGGAAAATTTCATCAACTGATTATAAGAGAGGACGAGGTAACCAGTGAACATTTATATTATAACTCGCATGGGATCCCATTATGCCTTATGTTGCTTCTATGAATCAACATGCCTTCACCTCAGTCATCGACCTTGGTACACAGACAAAAAAATTACAATAGTATGTATGCTGATTTGACGATCCATTTATAAATATATATATAATGGCATATGTATATATATAAATATATATATATATATATATATATATGTATATTTATATATATATATATATATATATATATATATATATATATATATATATATATATATATATATATATATATATATATATATATATATATATATATATATACATATATATATACTATATATATAGACATATATATATATATATATATATATATATATATATATATATATATATATGTACGTATATTTATATATACGTATAAATATACGTATATCTATATATTTAAGTATTTATGGCTAGAGCGCACTTCAGGCATGATCTTGCATGACGTGCACATACATGATGGTCATAACTATGTGATGCTCTCTGATTACAATCGTAAATTGTGCTAGTCGCTCTGATCCGTGAAAGTGGTAATTATTTATTTATGTAACGATGGATGCATGTGAATATCATCGTCACTATGTGCGAGACGGAAAATTCGAATGTAAATTATTTTGTGCGTTCACTATTGGGTGAAGTGTGAAAGCGGCCACTTGCAGCAAGTTTCACGGTTCAATGCTCAATCAGTAATTCATTATCATTAGGGGCCATTTAGTCTATGCTATCAGGACTTTGAGAATTACTGACCAACTACACACACCAAACATTACAACAGCGCGGCTTTATTAATGGCTAGAAAAAATTGCGTTGTGCCATAAATGTTCAAATTTCCTCGTTCGTTGGCTATTTAATGGTCTCTTCTGATTAATTTGTTGTCTTTGCCACTGATCAATTAATTGTCGTGCGATTAAACTAGAGTGTTCAGCCGACCACTGCCATTCCAATGTTGTCACTGTTTGTACCAACCAAGCATGGTTGTGCTAAAGGTAACTTATGGTTGATAGGATCCAGACAGGTTATTAGGTTTTATTGTGGAGGCCCACGGTCGTTCACGGTCGATATGATATAATGCTGTTATGTCCTGTTACCACCAAGCGTAAGAATAAGGCCGGGACACCACCATCCAGGATTTTAACGCATAACGTTAATGATTGTAACATGGAAGTGATGTTTTATACTCCAAGTTACTATATTGATTGAGCGGATATTACATGAAATAGAAGCCATATAGTTATCCTATTAGGATGATGCTGGTGTAGCCAATGCATTTAATGATACAAAAATTATCGATTCAAGTGATAGAGAGTAGTTTGTTTATAA
>CM067346.1:58655528-58710528 GCA_034190875.2 Urechis unicinctus | reverse complement strand
TTATTGAACGCTTGGTATTTTCAGGCCGTTTTTTGATAAATGGGAATCACACCATACCATACATAGCCACATTTACATGGCATATTGAATTACAGCAACGCTAGCAAATATTCTTCTGCCACCAAGCAAATATAGCTCAACGGAACATTTTCATTTATGCATGATAAAAACAACGACTACCCAATATTCTTGGAAGTAAGAAGCAATATAAAGAAATCTTGATGCAGATTGTCATCACTTATAAAATGCCACCATTCGATTTAAAGAGTTTCACAGGAAAGCTGAGATAGGTTCCTATAATGGTGTCTCTAATCAAAGCTCAAGAAGTGATCAATCTTAATGTCAGTCAATATCACGTCGTATTGTCAACTCAAGATGGACTGATTTGAACTATTATGTAGCTAGGTAGGTGCTTCATCGTGATGCCTTTCAATAGGAAACATATTTGCCAAGCTAGCTGAGAACAGCATGGTGCATTCTTGATATGAACGACGCTAATCATGAGGAATGTCAATATCATGAACAATCTGCGATTACAAACAACAAACATGATATAAAAACTTTACCCGAACCAATATATGCTTAGCAGCTCAGTGTTATGCAAGGAATTATTGCCAAGAACGTTATTATCACACTATCATTGATGTAGCCGTTGCTTATATACTCAGTCGATATACAGCGGCCCAGAAATTAATTGATACATATGTCACTATGAACGCTCTCGGTACGGTACATGACTGATTAGAATACAAAATCATCCCAAAAACTTGGGGAGAGTTATATGACTTATAGAAGTGAGAGCGTTTATATGATTGTCATAGTCCACGCCACAGCACCGGATTGAAAGTAAATAACTATATTATTTCTTTCTTATGATCTAAAAACTACCTTCCCAAAGATGACCAAAACATTGGTCTTTTCACTAAACATGCTTGTTCCGCATAGTGCAAGAGGTTGTAGACAATGATAAGCAACGAGTAAACATTGTTGATACTATGGATAGTTGTCAACAAATCAAACCTAAACAGCACATAAGGCAATCGTTGATGCAGACAATACAGGCATCCTGCATCTTTTGAAGGACATTTATACAGCCATTCTAAACCAAACGAAAAGTTGATCGCTTCATTTATCATTTCTCTTGTTTTTATTGCTTTGTTGCTGTTGATGGTAGTTATACCAGAATGCAAACAGAAGCCAGATGTAGACTTTTGTCACGGGTACCCGGCGTTTAATTGGTAGTTGGAAACAAGCCAAGAAAATAATCCACGTAACACTACCAGTCGTAAGTGAAACTAATGTACACATCGATCAACTAATAAATTAGCGGAGACAACTATATAGTAGGACAAATGTACTCAGAGTGATTACAATGAAGCCACATGATTCATCATGGCCTTAAAAGAAGACACGTTTTCATGGTGTTTATGGTTATTGCACAATGAATTATGCATACCGCATGTTAACACGCACATCCACCATCCGGCGCTCTGTAATTTTGCTAGCTACCAGAACTAATTGACTCTGCATAGATATTGAATGTATTTTCTGCATGAAGAGCAGTTAGCTGTTAGCAATTCAGATGCATAATGTATGCTAAAAGCAGGAACAGTAGGAGGTCCCGGGATCGTTTAATGTAGCCTCGTCAGAATCAGTTAACACTTATTGCTTACGTGTGTTCAATTGGCTGCTCGCACAAAATGGCAATTCTACTGATATTTCGGTAGTTAGCATATAGTACGTTAAATTGCATCAGCTGATTATAAGACAGGACGAGGTTACAAATAAACATCTATGTTATTATGCGGATTGACTACCGTAACATAGCGAAGCAGCATAGCGTAGCGGTCTGGAGGTAAGAGGAGGGTACTATTCTATTTATCTAATTTCATTAATAATTTCTCACCCATTCAAGCCACATAGAATGTCAATCTCTTTCACATTTGAACGATATGGTTTATCTTTATCGCAACGGATGTCACTTGTCGGGCAACCTTTGCTACTGATCTTCTACACAAGTCATTAAATTACCATGGTTGGTAGGTTAATTCAAACTGCTTAACCATATGCTTCGAGTGTGATTGCACCTTTGCATCTCTACTATGGATATCATAACCGTTACAAGATAAGAGGTACAAGGTTGAATCACTCGAAACATTGGTCCAAAGCAAACAATCTCCCAGCGAGAATGCGAAAGGTTCAATGAATGATCAAATAGAGGCGATGTTATGTAACATGTCTTACAATGAACGATGCGAATGACCTGGATGGATAGCCTGGATAGATTGGGTTGATTTTACGCGGATGGTATATTAGTAAGTTCGAATTGTCGAATTTTGCGATAAAGACTAAATCCATAAATACAAAATATATTCTGATAATGAACTTAAAAGGGTAGGACACGGAAAGCATAATTCATCATTTATCTGAAAGAGACCGATCTTAAGCTCATATCACCACAGTCTGTATACTCAAGATAGACAGCTAATATCCGCCAGGCAATCGTTATTTTGTATTTGCACCATCGCTTTGCAAATTAAATGTGGCTTTCATGCACAGCTGTCATGAGTGATGCTCGATACAAATGTTTGCGTCGCCATCGTGAATCATTGAGTACTGTGAACATTAACAAAATCATTAGGATCTCGTGATTTTGTTGTCATTATATGTGCTAAATGGATTCATGGGTAATCTGCATGCCAAGATACGTAATAACATTATTGAAAATATTGTTCATATATCTTTAATCTACTGTATGCACTGAGAACACTGTGTTCAGTATATTCAGGCGTCAATTAGGCAGACAGCCATTTCCGGCATGCGTGTATCATTGTTGCAAAATGATGTTGTTCATCGCTTGGAAATTTTGGTAGTATTTCATTCATAAAAGGAACGTGATACGATAACACTTACAAATAGTTAGTAAAATGCATTATATATATTTAGCTGCCCATTATCCCTGTAACTTTCTTATGAAAGACTCATTCAACGTTCTAGGAAATGTTTTGCTACGTGGTTTTTCATTGTGCATTTGAAGTCGATGCCCTTTAATAAGCACAAGTCAAGTGAAGCTTGACGGTGACCTTCAACCCAATATCGAAGGGGTTTTTTTTTGTCCTGCGAATTTATTAAAATTTATCTTTTAAAACAGATTGATAAGACAAATTACAAGAGCAATGAATGATTTTGCTGTAATCTTCCAAACCACTTGACCATACTGTCCCACAAAGCGATACATAATGTTGAGATAATCGTGATATAGGCACTCACTCGCCTCATGCACAGATGTATATTAAATATAGTATACAGAGTCTTAACATGCTTTTTCAGCAGCTTAACCAGCAGTAATGAATAGCCCTCCCTGAGGCCTTGTTGTCCTTACAGTAAAATGTTAGTAAGGAAATACATGAACCAATTGGGAAAAACTAATTAATCTGGATTTGTATTTAATATGAAGTTACCGTGAGGTAATTGGGCTTTGCGCTTGTGACATAGTAAAACCCTCTTATTGCCAAGACCTAGCATTGCTTAGCGCCTACCTTAATCAGTACCTACAACTAGTGACTGGATCAGTATATAAGAGTATTTTTCTGAACTTCCATAGACGGCAAATTGAATTATATGTAAACCTTGTCCCAGACGAGGAACACCAAGAGTTTTGACCTTCAAGCATATCATTTGAGTCGAAATAGCACTGCCATCTTGAAATAAGTTGCAATATTTTTCGCAGGTCACACGGGGTCTATATATATATAATTATATATATATACATATATATATATATATATATGTATATATAATTATATATATATATTTTACATATATATACATAATTATATGTATACATATATATATATATAGTATATATAATTATATATATATATAAATATATATATATATATATATATATATATATATATATATATATATATATATATATATATATAAATATGTAAAATATATATATATATATATATATATATATATATATATATATAATCCTGGTATATACTTTTGGTCATCTTAAGGTCGTCCACGAATGGTCAATATACTAATGTATACGTATAAATCCAACCTTACGCTCATATTCAATGATAATTTTGACCATTTGGGCCAAAGTACATATGGTTGTAAGGAAGATACTGAGGTTATCAGGTAATGTCAACGAATGGTTACTTGTTAGAATAAAATTTCGCTATAATATTCAAAATTCATAGTAATCATTCCTTGAAGATTATATTTGCACGTTATTAAGACTAGACTATCATATTAAAATGGTCAAACCATAATATTTGCAAATATTTTGAAAGAAAAAGTGCATTGAATTTATGCGGACATAGTAGTATATCCTTTCGTGGACCCAAGTCTACGAAAGGTTGGCGGATTGTCCACTAAAGGTGGACTATGTATATTTAATTATATTCATTTCATTATATATAAACTCAGCACTGCAAAGTGATTGACTCTTACCAGTCGAACAAGAAGACGTTGGAATGCGAGCAGGGTGTTTTTGAAGATATAAACATTCATGAATAACCCCTTATCAGTCTGCTAATTGTTGCCAGTGTTTGATTAGATTTGCCACTTTACTTTAGCAATGGCAATGTGCGCTTCAAATAACTCATGTTATGCCTTGCAAGAAGTTTTACAATTAATGTTTTGCAAACGCTATTCTCTACGTGGAGATTATCAATCCAATGAAAATAAAAGTATTGTGTATCCATCACACACCAACAATCCAGATATCATATCATGCTGTTTGTGGCAAATATCTGTATTGTATTGGATCTTTGCTTGAACTTGTATCTTATCAGTTATTGGCAATGTCTCTAGGCGATGTGTTCAAACAGCCGAGGAGCATTCGAACTGTTTATAACTATAATATAACTAACTACTTGTTATCGAATAAGTGAACCCTTTGCAATCATACGGAGCAATCATGTTGTGTTGGGGATGTTTGTTAGCAACGTGGACTAATTTACAGCACACAGAATGGGCCTAGCTGCATACGGAATTGAAGCGTCTCTCAGATTTATGACTTATAATAACCCTCAGTCATAAATATTTCATATTCTCCTATTAAATGAGCGCTCACAGCGCAGACATTACCAAACATAATTTGTTCAAATAGTAGAAATAGCAGGAGGTCCTATGAAGTTTTCCCTTTCATCCCCACTCGATACAGATAATTATCATGGCTCCCCTGTGCAAGGGTCGCTGTTTGCATTGTATGGGAATTATCGTGGTATCCAGATACATCGTATTTGTCCCTTTAGTGCTTATACTTATCGGCCTAAAAACAATATGCAGTCTCTAGCTACTTTCTTGAGCACCTGACTATGAAAGTATCATTCATCATGGCTCCACAAGAGGTCAATCTTTAGTTAGCTCATATCGCCCGGGCGTGTGCACTCAAGATGGACAGCTAATATCCGCAAAGTGGCTGCTGTTGTAGCAGACCCGCAATCATTTTGTCAATTCAGTATGACTTTGAGGCACTTCCATGCAGACATGGCCGTAATGTCTAACTTGGCTGCTGTTGTATGACCGGGAGCTTCCATGCAGACTTAGTTCCATGAATTTACATTAGAAAGCCGCATTTGTTGTATTGCCATGCAATAAGAATAAATCGTCTACAAATATGCATGCACGTAAAATGACCGGAATTGATAACATATAATGTTAACACGTCAGACAATTCAAACTGTAGATAAATAAGCCGATCAATAACGTGAGGGTTAATATATTAGAACCAAAACTTTAATGCAGAATTTTCACGAACCTTTCAGATCACCAAATTGTTAATCAGCCATTCAGATAGTTATTCAGAAAACAACATGAAGTATGATAACCCACATATTTCACAATAACTATCAATTATGAACAAAAATACACGATTGCTTCGTGAACAATGACAAATTATCCCCGTGGCATTGCGTCATCAGTTGACTAGGTAGGACGTGAACGAAGGACACGAGACAAGGGCTGTTGTGAATACGTTAATATAGGAGATATAATTTGTCTCATTGACTTCATAAAAAATTCAATACTTCCTTAGTAGAGCGTATAGATCGCTGTAGTTCGGCTGGTTTAATGAGTGAGTAAGCCTGTTTGACTCAGTAAGTAAGCCTCTGTGATGATATTAAAGACATCCCGAGACAGACACTCATTCAGTGCTGGGTACGCATAATGGGGCGTTTCAAATATGGCTCTCCCGTTCATAACGTAAATGCGAAAATAACACTGATTTATATATATATATATATATATATATATATATATATATATATATATATATATATATATATATATATATATATATATATATATGTGTGTGTGTGTATATATATATATAATGTTGAATGATAAAACTTTTACCCTAGGGGCTCTATTAACAGACATTCTGTTACAATTAGTACATTTTGTTGCCAGGAATTATCATGTTGACCCGTGTTGGTAATAGTGAGACTATCACTAATCAAAGGTGCATGCATGTAATCCAAGAACGTGAATCGCAGTGACAGCAATGTCTTGTCTCCCTTTTACCGAAAAGCGATGGATAACGATAATTAATTGCATTCTATTTTGGCTGTTAATCATCCTTGTTGATAAATGCAATGGCGTCAGATGCATCTAAAATGTACGACAATTGCGTGCAAACGATTGTGCTTCATGCCAACCATTATCTAAAGCGCAGCGATTTGGTAATGGATAGAAAGACTGGAGCAGAAATATAAGCAGCAATAGTCGATTATGTGCATTTACTTAGTGTTTACCTGCAAGCCATTTGCTCTAAAATAAATTTCAGTGCATATCGTTTACTGGGGCGCCATTTGTCTTTAATCTAGTCAATTGGTGTGTGATGATGGTTGGTTTAAAAGGCAAACATTAATTATTGAAAGCGAGGGAGTGGGCAGTGATCAATCTTCATTAACTTGACAGGTGTTACTACGAACGATGTTAAATGTAAAAGTCAACAGCCCTGATGTTATTGGTTTTACGAAGAAACGGCATTCAATGCAAGAAATAAGGAATTCCCTTTACCCATGGTAACCTTGATAGCGGCAGGCACATTTCTGTATAGCAAGTTATAAGATCGGCTAATAAACTACCGATAAACGTTTTATACGCAAATCTAGCAAGCCAGTCGCTAAACAGCAGATATATATATATATATATATATATATATATATATATATATATATATATATATATATATATATATATATATATATATATATATATATATATATATATATATATATATATATATATATATATATAGATATATATATATATATATATATATATATATATATATATATATATATACATATATATATATATATATCTATATATATATATATATCTCTGCCTATATATATTATATTATTTTCTATATATGTATCGCTGTGATCCTTATGATATGTAAATGACGTCTATACATCTCATAGGTGACATTTATATTTCATTAACCGATGTCATATGTATATGCTTCCATATATGCATATCGTATATATACTCTATCTCTATATTTTTGCGATACCATATACAATTTATGGCCGTGATATATATATAATATCACTTATATATATATATAATATATATATATATATATATATATATATATATGTTGTATATGGTATATTGTTATTTTCTTTCGCTGTGATCCTTTGAGTGTAAATGACGTCTACATCTCATAGGTGACATTAATTCATTAACCGATTTCATTGCGCTTCCTTTCGTCCACTCTGGGATTTTTGCGAACGCTTTTGGCCGTGAAAAGAAATTCACTTCCTGCTTAATTGTAAAACTATTAATAACAAATAGTCAGGAGCTGGTGATATTGTTGCTTAGAGATGCTCAAATATGGATTTCGGTAACCTAGAAGTCACAAAACGAAAACCCATTATTGGTCGCGATTGTTCACAAACCTTCAAATACGCATGCTCCATGAAGGCTGAACAGCCATTCCCGGTCTGCCTGTATTTCTTATTCAGTAAACGAACACGATCTAATAGCATCAATAAACATCGATTTGTATCAGTCGAGATTGGTAATGCTGCATATTCATTCTTCAAAGCATTAGCGGTTGTTCATACGTTCACAATCGTAATCCTCTCGAACGTTGAGTGCATTAACGATGCGTTTAGCAAATAACTTGTCACATTGCTAGTAATGTATGACACAAAAGTTATAGAATGCAAGCATTCATATAGACATCTATACATCGGTGTCTTTCAGTCTCAAAAATGAGGTTTGGCTGCTGTTGCTCATTTTGTGCTTGAAAAACGTCTCATGGACTTATTGAACTGTGATCAAAATGGTTTTGCAAAGTGTAAGAATGCCTACGCAGATTGTTCCCAAACGTTGCATTTTTGTGCCTTCCGTGCGTGATTTACTCCCAGTGTCGTTATTCGCCGAGATCTTTTCATCTAGCTGCAGGGCTACATCAGCAGCTTTTCATTCTATTGCATTATCTATTCGGACAGTAGCATTGAAATAAACCCTTAAATAGATTATGTAGACTCTTCTGACATGCATTATGCAGGCTCTTGTGTCTATTATTCTTCATAACGAGGGCGTGGCAATAGTGGTACCAGTAATCAGATCTAAAAGAAGATCAATCTTTACGTCAACCCATGCTATGTCGGTCGGTCAGCTCATGATGGATTGCATTTCAGCACTATGCATAATTGGCATGGTGATGTCGCTCTTAAGGAACCGCAAATGCTTTACTATAGCTTTGGAGCACGCTTAATTCAAGTGAGGCTCGCTGCAAATACGGGTGCTGTCATCGCTAAACACAAGGAATGCCAATATTATATTTCATTTGTTATAACGACTAACAACATGACGCTAAAAGCTACAAATATACATATAACAGGTCCATAGAAGAAATAAATTGTTTTATTCAAACTCTCTCGGCGATTAGTGCTTGCTTAGATATTCCTCGACATATGGCAGTCTTGATGAATATGGCACAAACATTGGTAGCAAAAGTGCATCATGCCATGTGTGATGCTCAATGCATGTTTAATTAAAACATTATGATTATATTTAGGCCAAATCGATGTATCATGTATCATACATAAGCACATTGATACATACTTAGCTACATCAGCATTCGGCAATGACATTTGCATAACATCATCAGCAAAATTGTCCTTAACGCAAGACTGTTAAAGTGTTGTACTGTGCCCGCTGCATTGAAGAAATAAGTATATTGGTGCACTGGATAAAATTTGTTCGTCGCAGACTGCGCAGGAAATGGCTCCGCGTTTAACTGTATATGGTTTCCTGAATCTGTATTTTGTGTTAATGAACCGTGCATTGCACCTTTAATCGTTATAAACAAATTGAGTTCAGGACTGGTAGACTCTGCCCCATATACACACATTTGTGCTGTGAAGAGAACATTCACTGGGTATAGTTTAGAGATATCTATTTCATTGTAATCACTTCACCTCTCTATCCCTTCCTATCCAGTTCTATGACGTAGAAGTCAAGCCGTCATTGTCAATGGTGGTATTGAACTAGGACGGCAGCGTCGTTAACTACGTGAATCTGAGCAGCAATTTGTTACCAACCAGTTCCAAAGATGGAACAAACGGCTCACAGATGTCGTTGTAAATGGCTACTATATCTTAATGGAGGCGCAAGGCAATCTCCAGTGGAATTAAATCGATTAATAAATTGCGTAGAAGGTATATATATATCAATCTCTCTCCGATTCTCAATTCCCTGAAATAAGACGAGGTGCCGTGTAAAAATTTACCCCGGTATTCAATTTTCATTTATATGCTGGTCATGGCTGCTGTGCATGTTTGCTGCCAAATATTAAAACATGAACTATGTATACGCAGATATTCTGCCTTCGGATACGTAACTAATACATATTTCGCGTAAATAAATGATAGGGTATACCATAGCGGTTGAATACCAATAACTGGCATTCATTAACTTTGGCATTTAGGATACCGATCATATATTGTTTTGCGAAATATATTCAAATATATTAGCATTGCAAAAAAAAGATGAATAGCACAGTTGTCTATGTGGCTAGTATCGTTCCTGAAAACTTGCATAATACATCAATAGGGTCAGGAAGAGTATCTTTAATATGTTTGTCATTAGAAGGAACCAAATTGTAACTCACTACAACCTGACTACACTTTTCAGAAAATTGTACAGTTGTCCACATCCCAAAATGTTTTTGGATAATAAATAGTTACTACTAATATGAATTTTCGTAAAAAAAAAAATTTTTAATTTTTACATTATCATTCACATAGATATTTTATGTAACCTGGAATTGAAACAAAATTTATGGAGTTACTTCATTCGTGCAGCACACAGTGACACCATGCTCGTCAATCACATTAGTCTACGACCAAAATTATATTATATTGCCATGTGTTTGTAATTAAATATTTGTCCTAGTCTACAAACTAAGGCTTTTCATAAATGAAAGTTATTATGTTCGATATTACACGGGTCTGATGACTTAGTTGTAACAACTGGGGAACAATAGCGCAACGCAATAAAAATAAACATTTTTTTTATTACATTGCAGGCATATTCTTATTTCTGTGGCCATTAGGTTGGCAAGGTCGTTCCGCTTGCCCCGAGCCCCCCTGTTGTTTGGGTAAAGTAGGTCGATTGCTGCCACTTACCCCAATTCATCTTGCTTTACCAACACCTCAATATCTTCACATACAGTTGCATTGTTGATGATAAAATCGTGAAGAACACGTGCAGCAATGAGCAAGACCGGTATGTCCTCGATGCTGCGCATGTCCAGATGTTTAAGCCGATGGAATTTTCATTTGAGCAATCCAAAATCACTTTCGACATCAACCCGGGTTGAGAAATGATTCCTGTTGAAGGTTTTCTTAAAATCCCAACCGAATCGGTGTAATTTGCAATTTGACAGGACTGAACGGGCTCTGCGCGTCTACCCCGGACACTATAATAGGCCAAAAGATTCTCTGGAGGAATGGAGGTAAGTGCAGATGCGGACAGTGGAAGGAGGTCAACCCCGTAATCAGTGAATTCTTCCAAAAGAACAAGAGAAATCAAATTGTTGATGCTTGTCGCCATTTTGAAAACGTTTTCAGTTCGTGAGCGTTCAGCGCGTATCATAGTGTCTGGTGAGAACGCTTGCGAACGATTTGTGTTACTGAACGCAGTGCTGGTGCTGCTGAGACAAGGGGATGACTTGCCCTAATATGTCACATTAACTCTCTAGGGTTTTTGTAATCAACCATAACCGACGTGTCGTTCATTATATCAAGTCTGAAAGGGGAACAGTCGGCCATCCGTAGTCTTTGCTACGAAGAGCAATATGTTTTAAAGAGTAACTGCCTCCAAGTATGCTTCTCCGTTCACATTTAAATTGCTTTGTTGTAAAAATCGCTATAAAAAAGAACCAGACCTTACAATAGAAGAAAAATGGTCAGAGTTATGTGTATATTTGAATGGCGGCAAAGAATAAACAAAAGCGTATATTTGATACAACGCTATGAATGTCAAAGATGTAGCAAGACTAATTGGGCAGCAGATGATGTCAAGACTGTCCCTCGATTGTCCGGCTGAACTCTTCAAGATAGATAGCTCCTGGTGGTAACTCGCTCATTGCAACGTACTTAATGAGCAAAATGTAATAAATAGCCTTCTAAAGTATAGACTTGCAGCTGAAATAACTTGATTTCGCGACTTTACAATAGACAGCGTAATATAGTTGGGGCTGACGGAACTAGTTGTACTTAGTATATTGACTTACAGGCAGGCTCTTTATGTAAATTACTGAAAGGTCGTCCTGTTACATGATTGTCTGAACTGGCAGCGACCTGGCCAGATGAGGGTACCTCAACAGGCTGATCATTCACGGCTTCGCCAGGCGTCTGCTGATTCACACACGATGCAATCAAGACAATGCAAACAATCACGCTGCTCAGATATTCAGTCCTCTGTCAATTATATTTGTTTAGCGATTGGAACTTTTTTTGTTTGCATATAGGATAATAGTGTATATATTATGCCGAACGAGGATGGTAGCATAAATGAAGAGCCCATTGTACAATTGAGGTCGTGAATTTCCGAATCAGATATCAGTTATACTTGCTGAAAACACACCTACGCCCTGCGCATACAGCGGCTAATGAAAGCAACGCAAGACGTATAATCGATCTCCGGAAGGTCGTGAACATGGATCACTTCGAACTTAATGTTTCGGTCAAATCCAATGCTTACTTTTCCATTATCTGTTGTACGCCGTCATTGAGGTGTAGCGAAATTTGACTAGTGGTGTATTAATGAATAAATATGCACACTACCACAATATTAAACAATCTTAAAAACCATGATAGATATTTTCATGTTTTGTGCGTGTCAGCTCTTCGAACGCCTTTACACACCCGAGAATCACTAGACGTACATGCAGTATTGTATTACAGTCTGCTTGGCTTTATGGTATTATCATAAAACCTCCAATTGACTTAGTCCCTCACCCGGCTAATGCGTACTTTCAAAGCCATTGATTACCTTCGCGAGTGCTTTCCCCTAAACCAATCTTGTTACCTCGCAGTCGACTGATGCTGAAGTGCTTCACTCTCGTATGCTTGTGTACAGTGATGAGCACACAAACGACCGCTATCACGTAGGCCGTCAGTATACACGTGTTAGACACCTCTATTAACACCACTGTGGTTCCATTTCACTTTAGCTTTAATGGTAAATCAAGCCACCTGCAACTAATAATGCCTCATCTGGACTTTGGTTCAGGTACTGCACTCACAGTTCAAGCAGTCGTCCGTTATTCACAGCGCCAATCTGGCGTTTCAAAGCGGACACAGCTGCGCCATTCCGCTTATATATACAAACGGAAATAATTTATGTATGTACGTATATATGTATGTATGTATGTATGTATGTATGTATGTATGTATGTATGTATGTATGTATGTATGTATGTATGTATGTATGTATGTATGTATGTATGTATGTATGTATGTATGTATGTATGTATGTATGTATGTATGTATGTATGTATGTATGTATATGTATGTATGTATGTATGTATGTATGTATGTGTATGTATGTATGTATGTATGTATGTATGTATGTATGTATGTATGTATGTATATATGTGTATGTATGTATGTATGTATGTATGTGTATCTGTATGTATGTATGTATCTATGTATGTATGTATGTATGTATGTATGTATGTATGTATGTTTCATCGTCTTGGTTTTTTTTGTCTGGTTAAATTCAATGTTGTAGCTATTAAATTTCTTTCTATGCAGTTTTAGACATTTGTATTAGTGCATAGCTCAAGATCACTATCCTCCTACTATAAGACGTTTTAATGTAGTATTAGGTAGTACGTGACGCATGAACCAGTATCGTATGTTATGATTCTTGTCGTATCCATACTATAATTGAATATTAACATGTAATTATTGTCTATATTCATATGAAGCTGTTTTCGGGTTATTTGTTCAAGGTAATTGTATACGTCAGCAATGTTAGCCACCCTACGTTTCTGGAGCATACATTGCTCTACTTCTGTAATCCACAAATATATATATTGCCATATCGTTCAACTAAACGGTGAAAAATCGGTGCATGTCACATGTGAACATTAATCAAACTATCCATAAACACGAATGCAATGGGATTAGGAAAGCTAGACAGGTCTTTTCGTAATGTACCAAACTTTAAAGGTTGAGGACAATGATTCCTTACGAATACAAGCGAGCGTAACTGTTAGACCGTTTGAATGCAATCACGGTTCATGACCAGTGATTATGTACGCTAAGCGTTGACTTTCAGGCACTACTTTACATTGTCGATAAAGACGATGTAATCTGGTATGAAACTTCCACTTACTTGCCTTGATTTTTCATAACCCGCCATTGCACATGGAAACCAAATATTAACAGCAGATTAGTTGTCACTTTTATCCCATCATAATGTATGGAATGCTTTTATCACGCATGCGCAGTTAGCTCATCAATTTTTACAACCCAGCATTAAGGTGGAATCAATGGCACTTACCACATAACTCGCCACAGTGTGTGCTAGCTGGGTGCGTTTGATTGTGATATAAACCTTTGCTCTTATTATACGTGACTGGCTATTTTCATGACCTTATCTTGCAGTCATACAATAAGAAGGAAGTTTTATTTCCATTTCAAATATGGTTGCTCCAGCCTCCTGTGAATAATTAATTTATTTGGTAGTTTATTTTAAACTAGACAGCAATGTCGCTCTATTCTCAACATGCTTCATGGCTCATAGGCGCATTTCAATGTGCTAGCACCAGCCGGTTATTTGCTTTTGTTTAGCCATTAATGCAAGGGAATCGCCTGCTGCTGCTGCACAACAGTTATCACATGACCACATTACCAGTAGTGCAGATCTTCATGGATGTCACGAAATTATTACCAAAGAAGAAGCTCGTTACCCGGAGTTCCATTCCCATAAGCAATAATTAATAAACGCACAAAGTGTTATTTTGTTCCGATAATTTGAGATCGAAATAAGCGGGTTATGTATCAAAAAAATTTAAGAATAGCCTGCAAGCTGACATACAGCGGCTCAGACGACGCGTGCAACAGTGTACATGAGGACTTCACGACGTTAACGCAGATTGTGTATCTTCTGATAGTGTGTTCAACTTTGTCTGGCTGCTAAAGAACAAAGGCTGGTGTATGCTGATGAGAACACTAAACGCCGCGTTGTCGCGTCTCTACACCAGTAAATGATGCATTGGAAGCTGGACCATACTAGTCAATTGCAAATGTTGGCTCTTGTCGGCTATAACGCGTGACTGTTGTGCTGTATTGCTTAAGAAGAAACTGCTTCCGTATGTCATCGTTCGATATCCATGTTTATATGGCGCTCTGGTGTGCCTGATTAATAACCTTGTTGTGATTTAGTGGCCGTATTCTTTTGTATTTTATTCTCGGTCGTCGAATCTGTGTGTTTTCGAAAACTGCATCCTTCTGTACAACATTAACATCGAAGCGCATGAATATTTTTATATCGAGATAATATTTGCAATATCCCCCAGGGGCATGGTCCGGCAGGTTATTACCTTCGGGTTAACAGTGAAAATCGGTAATACAATGATAGCTATTATCGTATATACTAAAATGGTCAAAACAAGTAACAAACTATGTATACTTAGGCCGGTGCTTGTTCATTGGCCTGATTCAAGTTATCAACCTTAGTAGAGTGGAATAGTCAAGGAATTGTACAGGTTGTCACACAAACTAGAATCATGAGCTCATATGTCGCCCCACAAAACCAAGTAGAAAAATCAATTTTAAAAACTCATCAGCTTCGTTGTCATAAAGACCTATTTCTACGCTTGTGCTTTCTATTGGATAATTACGCTTGATCAAAGTGTATATATATTTATATATATTTATATATATTGGTATATATATATATATATATATATATGTTTATATATATAGTTATATATATGCTTATATAACATACAAATATATATATATATGTATATTCATATATAAATATATATACACACATATCCATAAAATGATATGTATATGTCTATATGATTATAAATGTATATATATATGTACACACATATATGTATATATATACGTATATATATATATATATATGTCCTTATATATATAAATGTATTTATATATAAACGTATATATATACAATTATCTATATATATATATATCTATATGCGTATATATATATGCAAACAAATATACATGTATACATATGTATATATGAATTATATATATATATATATCTGCATATACATTTATATATATGATTATGTGCAGAAATATATATGTGTATATATATTGATATCTATATGTAGATTTAAATATACATCAACGTTTATGAATATATGTTTATTTTGACATGTACATACATATTGATACATATATATGCATAAATACATATTGATATGTGTATGTATATAAGAATATATGTATACATGTATCTATCTATTTATGTATATATATATATAAATATATATGAATAAATGTAAATATATATATATATATAAATAATATATATATATAAATATATGTATATACATATAAACTATATATGTTTATTTTCATATATATATACATATATATATCATCATTATGTATTTATGCATATATATTTATATATATAGATATATAGATATATATATATATGTATAATAATTAAATATGTATATATATATAAATATATTTATATATATAAGCTTATATATATACTTCTTGTCTAGATATATGTATATATATACATATACATATAAATATATGTATTTATATACATATATATATACATATATAATGTATATATATATATGTTTATAAATATATATATATATATATATATATATATATGTATATGTATATCCCATATGTATATATATATATGATATATATCTATAATATATATATGTATATATATATATATCTATATATATATCTATATATATATGTTTTACCTATGATAAAACCTATATATAACATATATATTCACATTTATTATCACCCTTGTCCAAGCGCTATTTTTATCAAGGTAAATTACGTCCCAGTCTTATCGCTGCTTTGAATCTTTAACGTTGTTTATTCTTACTCCGAGCAATCTAACGTCCCCTTGTGTTAATACATGCAATTTATTAGACCGAATATCGAATGTAATGGGTTTTCGCGTAATTGGTCAAG
Organism: Urechis unicinctus; assembly: GCA_034190875.2. Taxonomy (NCBI): domain Eukaryota; kingdom Metazoa; phylum Annelida; class Polychaeta; order Xenopneusta; family Urechidae; genus Urechis; species Urechis unicinctus. The sequence goes on along the minus strand of CM067346.1, from coordinate 58,693,801 downwards.
GAAGCAAACACATTTAATGCGCGCTGTCTAATGGGTTATTAATGGGCAGTGTCAGTGGTCAATTTTAAAAACTCATCAGCTTCGTTGTCATAAAGACCTATTTCTACGCTTGTGCTTTCTATTGGATAATTACGCTTGATACAAAGTGTATATATATTTATATATATTTATATATATATATATATATATATATATTATATATAGTTATATATATGCTTATATACATACAAATATATATATATGTATATTCATATATAAATATATATACACACATATCCATAAAATGATATGTATATGTCTATATGATTATAAATGTATATATATGTACACACATATATGTATATATATACGTATATATATATATATATGTCCTTATATATATAAATGTATTTATATATAAATATATATATACAATTATCTATATATATATCTATATGCGTATATATATATGCAAACAAATATACATGTATACATTTGTATATATGAATTTATATATATATATATATATATATCTGCATATACATTTATATATATGATTATGTACAGAAATATATATGTGTATATATATTGATATCTATATGTAGATTTAAATATACATAAACGTTTATGAATATATGTTTATTTTGACATGTACATACATATTGATACATATATATGCATAAATACATATTGATATGTGTATGTATATAAGAATATATGTATACATGTATCTATCTATTTATGTATATATATATATATAAATATATATGAATATATGTAAATATATATATATATATATATATATACATATATAATATAAATATATATATATATATATATGTTTATTTTCATATATATGCATATATTATATCATTATATATGTTTATTATTCATATATATATACATATATATATATCATATATGTATTTATGCATATATATTATATATAGATATATAGATAGATATATATATATATATGTATAATATAAATATGTATATATTTATAAATATATGTTTATATGTACATATAAACTTATATATAAATACTTTGATTGTCTAGATATATGAATATATATACATATCCATATATATATATATACATAATACATATATATGTATATATATATATATATATATATGTATATATATTATATATGATATTATGTATATATATATATATATATATATCATATATATATATGTATATATATATAAATTATATATAGTATATAGCATATATATATATATATATACATATATATATGTATATATATACATATATATATATATATATTGTATATATATATATATATATATATATATATATTGTTACATATATAAACATATATATAAACATATATTCACATTTATTATCACCCTTGTCCAAGCGCTATTTTATCAAGGTAAATTACGTCCCCAGTCTTATCGCTGCTTTGAATCTTTAACGTTGTTTATTCTTACTCCGAGCAATCTATCTAACGTCCCCTTGTGTTAATACATGCAATTTATTAGACCGAATATCGAATGTAATGGGCCTTTCGCGTAATTGGTCAAGGAAGCAAACACATTTAATGCGCGCTGTCTAATGGGTTATTAATGGGCAGTGTCAGTGGTCAATTTTAAAAACTCATCAGCTTCGTTGTCATAAAGACCTATTTCTACGCTTGTGCTTTCTATTGGATAATTACGCTTGATACAAAGTGTATATATATTTATATATATTTATATATATATATATATATATATGTTTATATATAGTTATATATATGCTTATATACATACAAATATATATATATGTATATTCATATATAAATATATATACACACATATCCATAAAATGATATGTATATGTCTATATGATTATAAATGTATATATATGTACACACATATATGTATATATATACGTATATATATATATATATGTCCTTATATATATAATGTATTTATATATAAATATATATATACAATTATCTATATATATATCTATATGCGTATATATATATGCAAACAAATATACATGTATACATTTGTATATATGAATTTATATATATATATATATATATATCTGCATATACATTTATATATATGATTATGTACAGAAATATATATGTGTATATATATTGATATCTATATGTAGATTTAAATATACATAAACGTTTATGAATATATGTTTATTTTGACATGTACATACATATTGATACATATATATGCATAAATACATATTGATATGTGTATGTATATAAGAATATATGTATACATGTATCTATCTATTTATGTATATATATATATAAATATATATGAATATATGTAAATATATATATATATATATATATATACATATATATATATATAAAATATATGTATATATACATATAAACATATATATGTTATTTTTCATATATATATATATATATATATCATTATGTATTTATGCATATATATTTATATATATATATAGATATATATATATATATATGTATAATTAAATATGTATATATATAAATATATTTATATTATATAAACTTATATATATACTTCTTGTCTGGATATATGTATATACATATACATATATATATATATATTTATATACATATATATATACATATATATGTATATATAGATGTTTATAAATATATGTATATATATATATACATATATATATATATGTATATACATATGTATATATATACATATTATCTATATATATCTATATATATATATATATATTATATATATATATATATATATATATATATATATATATATATATCTCTATATATATGTTTACTATATATTAACATATATATAAAACATATATATTCACATTTATTATCACCCTTGTCCAAGCGCTATTTTTATCAAGGTAAATTACGTCCCAGTCTTATCGCTGCTTTGAATCTTTAACGTTGTTTATTCTTACTCCGAGCAATCTAACGTCCCCTTGTGTTAATACATGCAATTTATTAGACCGAATATCGAATGTAATGGGCCTTTCGCGTAATTGGTCAAGGAAGCAAACACATTTAATGCGCGCTGTCTAATGGGTTATTAATGGGCAGTGTCAGTGGTCTAGGTGATAGAGTACTGCAGCCGTAAACTCTTTGAAGTGACAATGTTGTGCTCTAGAATTCTAGCCATCTTTAGGCGTTGACCTCATTGTTCGAAAAAAACCTTGGTGGAGTTTGTGTTGTCAAGCTGACAGTATATCCTTCTATTCCCAATTAAGCGCGAATGAATTTTGTTCATTAATGAGCTTCGAATATTACTTGATTGCTACCGTAGCATGCAAAATATTGGTGATGGTGAAAAGTGTTTATGTTTATGGAACATTTGTTGATTCTAAATATATGATTGAATATTTCCACTGCAATACCAATGTATCAGTCGCATGTTTTGTGAGAGATTGCACAAAGAAGCCTTAATAATCTCATTCGTGAATTGCTAGTTTTTCTCATTTATTTCAATGGCCAGACATTGGTTGATGCGGCAGCGTTTGGCTATATTTGAAAGTTTACGGGAGGAAAGATGGCTGTGCTATTTGGTTGGTTCGATCAAAACCTCGATATTGAAAAAAAACCCGGCTGTTCAGTTGCAGCGGTTACGAATAATTAAATTCTCGTCAATATGTACATGGGGCACTATCCGAAATCTTATACGTCACGACAAAATTTGCATCACACTTGCTACATCTCATAGATCTATATACAGTGAGGCTCCGTGAGACAAAAAATGTGTCTTCTGTCAATATTGTTTTTTTTTTGTCAGACGTATAATGGCAAAATGATCGAGATGATTTGTGGCATTGTCACTAACTGGTGCCAACCAACAACTCAAAAATTAATGAGCTTTAGATTCTCTAATAAAGGTCGTCGTACGTTTGTGAACACTAAATGATATTTCATCCTCGCAGTCCAGATGACATATGAGCACTCAAGCTGTGTAGGGCATCGCTTATTTACCAACATAACCGGATTTTTTTTTAATGACATTCTGATTAGGCGACATATCACCTTGCTATGTGACTAAAGCGATCTTGGGTTCCCTCATTCATCCATGGCCGGCGTGTCGATCATTCCACCCAACAGACAACCCTTGATCGTATCCACAGGCGCTCGGTTCCCGACGCTAAACCGCCGAGCGCCGAGTCTCTATCTACACGAGGCAAGAAGAAATGAAACAGATGACTCATTATATCTTACCCTTCCCTCATCCACTCACGAAATCCATGTCGTTCACTCGGAACATTAAAGAATTTCACTCAAACGGCTATTTTTTCGCGCCTGTAGTCTCTATTGATCTGTTTCTATGCTGAGCTACGATTTATGACGACTTACTACCTCTAAGGATATTTCTGTGTCCAATTTTAAGCTTGTATTAATATCACTGCTCACACAACTTCGCCAGATGTCTACTGATTCAAACGATTATGTACAGTCAAATGCTGACAACTAATCTGCTGAGAAAAACAGACCTCCGCCTATCAAATTTAGCTTCGTGATTGCATGGTGATTGGAAACAGGGGTGACCGAAACTAAATACATATTATCAAAAAACTACACCCCGGGAAATACTGCAACTGGGATCCGATCCTATTCATGTAAAAAAGTAATCCAAGAAATAAAACAATAAAAGGCTACCAGATATATCTGGAATAAGTGTACAACATCCACTTCCAGTGTATACATAAGTCATGGAAGCAACAACAAAATAAAAACACCTGGCCCGACTAAATATAGGCTGCTAAGGATATTAGATTACCTCTGAAATCGCTAATACTGATCAGTTTCAATGTAATCTTTTCCCGGCAAATCCTAGGAAACATTATCCTTTCTATGTTATAAACCATCATTAAAGTGCTGTTAACAACCCTTAAGGGTATATACATCCTAGACTGTATATGTGAAAGAAAAGCTATACTTCAGTATGAACCAAACTGGGTTGGTGTTAAAACCTACCGTAAATCTTGGTGTAACTTAATCATTTCAGCTCATCCATCTCATTTTACACATCAGAATTGCTTCGCAGTATTTTTACGAGAGTATTCCCCTTATTGAATATGCATACCTCGCGGCCGGCGGATGCTGCAACGTTTCACACTCGCCTGCTTGTGTACAGGAGGAACCTTCTAGCGAGAGCTATCATGTGGGACTTAAACGGTCTTATCGCATGGCACCCTACTCTCAGCCAATCAGAGCTCGAGAAAAAGCTCGGTCTTTTCCCCATATCACCTCAAACGCACAGTTTGCCATGCGATAACTGCAACCGTGTCGATATATCACCGAGAAACAACTTCACTTGAGATGGTCCCTCACAGAGCACCGCTGCTGTAGAATGGGAACACTACGGAGGTTCCTAATATAACGCACACTTTACAAGTCTTAAAACGAAGGTTTTCTCAAGAGTCATTTGCTTGCCAGCCGCTAATCTGATTGCGTATCGCTCATCAGGAAGTCACGGTATTATCCAATCTCCCCGGAATCATGCTGAGGCGCGAAATTGTAACACCTGCCGAGCCGTGTCTACTGCGCTACAGTGTTGCTAACATTAAACAACGGCGAAGTCGGCGGAGCTCTGATTACTGGAGTTAGGAAATTTCTGCAAGTGTCACACTACAAATTATCGAAGCATAGCGTCGAAAAAAATAAATCTCCGAGATCTCCTACAGTGGAAACCATCATGACAGGCAGCTGAGGCCGAATGGTGGATTAAGGGACTACCTCTCATATTTACAGGTCCCAGATAGATACCTTATGGCGAATGCCGCGCTTTAAATCGGCGAGCAAAGCGCCATCATTTTTGTTTACTTTCCCAAACATATCACGATCTCCTATGTAATGTTACGCTCTGATAAGCTCTGATACGAATTGGTTACGCTGTGGTTGGCGAATTATTTCCCGATTTGATCAGGCCTTGTTACGCTTTAAATCACGCTTTGATAAGCTTTATTACGCATTGACGCGATTATGACGCCTTAAATCCTACCACAACTACAAGGGGTTCTTCTCCATACCAATGCTGGCCTTGGTAGATGCACAGTACAAGTTCATCTGGATTGAGCTGGGAGGTAAAGGACACATGTCTGACTCCCAGATATTCAAAGCTCTTTGAATGCGTAGCAGGTGGGTCCATAGGGCTGCCTCCATCATGCCCTCTCCCTGGGGAACTGAGCCAGATATTCCATACTTCATCCTGGCTGATGATGCTTTTGCCCTGAAGAGCTACATGATGAAGCCATACAGTAGAAGAGGGCTGACAGATGAGCAGAAAATCTGCAACTACAGGATCTCAAGGGTTAGAAGAGTGGTGGAGAATGCATTTGGCATTCTGGCAAACAGGTTCAGATGTCTGCTGGAAACACTGGAACAGAAGGTAGAGACCGTCAGACATTTGGTGGAGACTGCTGTGGTTCTGCACAACCTGCTGAGGCAGCGGGTGGTCATGGCAGCCAATAAGGTGGATCACGAGGATGAAGAGCACAATATCATACCAGGGGCCTGGAGTCATGGACCTCACTGGGAAGATGTTCCACAGCCATCTGCAAGGGGAAACCGCGCCACTGTGGATGCCATACGTCAGAGAGAACATCTCAAAGACTTCTTTCTCTCTCCAGTGGGTGCTGTTGACTGGCAACAAAAAATGGCTGGTGTTGTACTTCCTGGTGCAGTTGAAGAGAGGAGTGGGTCCGAGGCTGATGAGGAAGATGAAGACTGAAGACTGAAGACAGAGAGAGCGAGAGAGAGAGCGAGAGAGAGAGCGAGAGAGAGAGAGAGAGAGAGAGAGAGAGAGAGAGAGAGAGAGAGAGAGAGAGAGAGAGAGAGAGAGAGAGAGAGAGAGAGAGAGAGAGACCGCAAGACTGAAGATGAAGACTAGTGGCTGTCTGGAAAACCTGATTGAATGTCGGGGTTATCAAGGGGAATTTAAAATATACAGTGTTAATAACAATATAAAACTTCTCAAGTGCGTGCGAATTTTTTTAACTTTTATTTATCCGTGCAATAAAACAGTCACAATACCTGCTCTCATGGGTTACAGCCAGGTATCAGCTTATGGGAGAAAGATAGGGAATAAGTTCAACATCTTTTGATAATGGTAGGCGGCTCGATCGTTTCGGATCACATCCCCTAAGTTTCCCCAATGCGCTGATACCTGGCTGTAACCCACTCGTGAAGGTACAATAACTATTACAAAGCATCCAACTTAATCAAACAAAACAAAATATGATCAGTGTTTACAAATCATACATACAAATATCATAATATCAAAAACAGAAGCATCAAACTTTCAGAGTGTCAATATTTACTAGTGTCACATTTACATATTGGTGGTATCATCATCTTCAGGTGGAGGTTGAGGAGTTCCCAAAGGGGTCACAGGCGATGGTGGCATGTTGGTTATCCCTGCAGTGGTCATGGCTGTTCGCACAAAGTCACTCATGTACAGGGAGTCTGTGGTCTTGTCAGCAGCAGCAGCAGTAGAACCTTGGGAGCTGGTAGATGCCCTTGCTATGGGTGTACTGGTTATAGATGCCCCCATGTCCAGGTCCAGGATGTTGGTGGAGATCCCTGATGGTCGTGATGATGGTTGTGGGTACAGGGCAGGGTACTGTCTGCTCATATAATTACAGTCTTGAGAGCCCCAGACACTGGTTCGCTGTTGACCTGGCATCTGCTGGGTTGACCACTGTGATGGTGGAGGCTGCCACTCGTGACTCTGTGACACCATTCTTGGGGGATACTGCCTGCTGGTGGAGCTTGGAAGTTGTGGATGGATTGGCTGCATTGGGGCGAACTGTTGTTGCTCCTGCTGTGGGAAGATGGGCAGCTGCTGCAACATCTCCTGGCGCTCTTCAGCCTGCCTCTGTCCATCGTGTAGCACTTCAATGAGCTTGATCTCTGTAGCCCGTTTGATGTCCCCAGGGATTTGTGCTAGACCCTCATCTATATGTCGGGCAAAGGTGGAGAGACCACCTTTCTTGCCCGACATAAATTCCACCAGACTTCGCTTCAAGTCACCACTCTCTGTAGAGAGTCTCCAAGAGGGGGAATCTATAGACTGGGACTCATAGGCCACATAGTCTGACTGGATGATGTCTTCTGTTGGTGGGGGTACTGCTGGCCCAGGAGCTGTGGCTGTTGCTGGTGTTCCCCTCCCTCTACCACGAATGCTCACCACGTTTCTGCGTTCCACAGTTTCGATGTGGTCTTTGATGAAGGAGAACTTCTTCCACACCCAATTGTCCGTGGCAGACAGGTCGTCGATTGTCTCAGCACCATCACCCGACTTCCCCACAGTCCTCTTGACGCGGGTCATCTTGGTACGGTTGGACTTGTAAAAGGTTTTGAGATCTGCCACCTCAACACCCATGTCAGCAGCTTTGTCCTCCCATAGCTTCTCTTTCTTCTGCGAGACTGTATAATCTGTCAGTCTCTTTGCGTAGATGGAGGGATTGTCTTTTAGCCAGTCAATGACCTCTTCTTTTTGCGCCTTTGTCAATGTTGAATAGAAGTAGGGTTTGTTCTTACGCTTTTTGCTGGTTGATTCTGTGATGTCTGCGAGATCACCCCCTGCAGGGTGACGCTGTGGCTGCTTTGGTTCTGAAAGCAGCATGGCTTCATCTTTTGTCGACGGTGGTGTTGGAGACCTCGGCCTTGTAGCCACCTGGCCTCTGCATGTTCTTCTCTGGCTCTTCTTTGCTGATCTCTACCTCTATATGGTCCCATCCTTGTGTTGTTTTAGTAGTTTTTGAGGTTCAGGATACATTTTCTGAAACAATGCAGTATGTACCTATGGAGTTCGTAGTCACGTATGAGTGGTACTCAAGTCGCAGCGCTGGAGACAGAGCTGGAATATCGTAGGAGAGCGTGAGGAAGCTTGCTAAGTGTAACAAAGCCTTACAAAGCGTGTCAATCCTTGACCAAAGCGTCTCAATTGGTGGGAAAGCGTGTCAGATCTTCATACCAGATCGTAGCAAATCTTCAGACATCTTAACAAAGCGTGTCAAGTGGTGACAGACCGTGACGATTGGGGTCCCCGCTTTGAACAAAGCTCTGTTAAGCTTTCCTACGCTTTGAGTCAAGCTTTGCTGAACTTTGTTACGCTTTGTTAAGCTTTGATACGCTCTCGGCGCTTTAATCAATTCGTGACAGAGCGTCCCAAATTTTAAAACAGTTTCAAAAAAGTTGGCGCTCTTGCCGAATGTCCCGCTGTGCTCAAAGCTTTCCAACGATCTATTACGACCCTGACGCTTTAGTCGAGCTTTGTAACGCTCTGGTGCCGCTTTGGTCACCGCTTTAAAGCGCAATCAAAGCGCCGTTGGTGTGAACTGAGCATTACATAACATAGGTTCACGCTAATTATCATTATAAGGAGACAGCGTCGTGCTTGATTATTGCGTGTAGGTGCCATCGCGATAAGTATGTTATCGCATGGTCACGCTGATGATATAGTGAAAGACACTCGGACGCTCCGCGTCCTCGTGTTCTTTCCCCATATCACCCACCTGGCCATGCGATTACTAACACATACAGAGAACAAGACTGAACATATGGTTCCCACAAGCTTTGATGGCCCTATATTAACTGCTGAAAATGACAATTCCACATCTGGACGGATTCATTCGCAGAGCTCGTTCATTTTGGTGCTTCTAATCAGAAGTCAGTCGATCCATCAAATAATGTTATGTTATCATAATTATTTATTTTCTCGAACAATCTATTTAAGAGATAACATAAATTGGAACCTTTGGCAATTGTTTTTGGTTTTTTCCCTTCCATATATAAATCCATGCTGGAAATTTGCGAACGTTTTTGTATGTATGTATGTATGTATGTATGTATGTATGTATGTATGTATGTATGTATGTATGTATGTATGTATGTATGTATGTATGTATGTATGTATGTATGTATGTATGTATGTATGTATGTATGTGTGTATGTATGTATGTATGTATGTATGTATGTATGTATGTATGTATGTATGTATGTATGTATGTATGTATGTATGCATATCTGTCTGTCTGTATGTATGTATGTCTGTGTGTCTGTGTATGTATGTCTGTATGTATGTATGTATGTATGTATGTCTGTCTGTATGTATGTATGTATGTCTGTATGTATGTATGTATGTATGTATGTATGTATGTATGTATGTATGTATGTATGTATGTGTCTGTATGTATGTCTGTAGGTATGTATGTATGTCTGTATGTATGTATGTATGTATGTATGTCTGTATGTATGTCTGTATCTGTATGTATGTATGTCTGTATGTTCTGTCTATATATCCTATCTCTCTCTATCTCTATCTCTCTATCTCTCTCTCTCTCTCTCTATCTATATCTATCTCTCTCTATATATATCTATATCTATATATATATCTCTCTCTCTATATCTCTATATGCATATACATATATCTCTCTGTGTGTGTGTGTCTCTGTGTGTGTGTGTATGTGTATATATATATGAATGTTTCTATGTATAATCCCACCGTGCTCTACAATAAGATAAGGCGTGCATTCTATTGATCTGTTACACTTGACGACAATGCTATTTGGAGAAATCGGTTATGACGTATGCGTTATTGATGCTTCTATTGTTTAACAGACGAAGCTAACGATGTCATTGTTGGAATAGTCACAGACTATATTGTGAAATATCTTAACAAGTACTGTTCGGAATTGCTATATGTAGTACATGAAGATCTTAACACGAAAATATAATGTAAATCTACGAAGAAGACACTTTTATTGTCTCACGAAGGTCTACTTAACATTGGTTTATGCGACACAGCTGTAGCAAACAGTTTTACGGGATAAATGGTGACGCATAGCGGTCAAGGTTAGAGGTGCATACAACTCTAACCGCTCACACACATCAAGCTAGCTTTATATGTTCTGCTTGGGTTATACGAGAGGCCACATGATCTATCAATGAAAAAGTGTAACAGGCTTCTAGACCGCCCTGCTAGCTAGGTGAACAGGCGAGATTTCTATTCACTGAACTCTTTTTTTTAGCTGACTTACCAGTCGTAAAACAATCTTATGATGAATGAGGTACAGTATTATCTGTATGATATTGTCATTGAATGTGATACATCTGTGTCGGCAGAGTATTGTATTTAGTTGTGCCGCGACATAATCAGTTCATGAAAGCATGCTTGATATTTCTCATGCAGACGGGAAAAATCCAGTAATGAATTCAGTCGTTTCCTTAGTAATTCACAGAATAGGAAGCACATTGCCTATGCCCGCTTTATTAGCCGTGTAATGGTTAACAAGAGTGGCGGTAAATGATCACGACATTTCCAGATCAAACCCTGAATCACTAATGGGTCTACTGATAAAGTTTTTAATTCGCAATATGCATGATCGCATTATGACGGAAACTAATTTTGCCCTGACCACTGAATACAATAATTCCTGTGTGACATGAAATGAAATAATTTTACATGACTGCCTTGGGTTAAATCGTTTATCATTTCTATTGCCAACACCACTCCCAGCCATAAGTTTCATGGCGTCGTTTGAAAAGTACGATTATGTGAAGTCATGCTTCAATTATATAAGCTCTTTGTTCTGACAAAACAATGTAAATTGTACCTATACAATCCTCTGGTAGCCGAGTTACCACCCTTCTAATGATGACTAACAACTTGGTAACAATAATAAATAAAGTATTTGTGTGATAGTGTTAATAAAAAGCAGAACAGCATTCGCGAAGCAATGATCAGCTGCATTATTTGTCAATTGTCATTTCAATGTATCACAGCACAACCAACTTGGGTAAACATCCATTATTATTCCTCCCTGGAGTAGATTAGGGTATCTTTTGCATGTGACGGATCAATTGGCAATACATAGGCCAATATCTATGGTGAGCACACCATAAGTACACGATTATTGCGGTGAAGAATGTTACCCTCCAAACTGTTATCTGTTGTAACAGCTGATTGATATGGAAAGGACGAACTAATAAACCGACACTGTCGTATTAGTGACTGCGTGAATGTCATCGGAACATCCGGAAAACCAATAACAAAGATAAGTTGTGGTAGTGATGCTGATAACAGTCATTGTTGCTGTACGTGGGAGAACCAGCAAATGTGCAAAGGTTAAACGCAATAACTACCTGACCAATTCAGTTTTACACTGATGCGTTAAAATGGCCCATTCTTGGCAAGGTAACACATTGTGCATGTTAGAGACATTAACAAAAATGGTATTTAGGAACATTTAAGTTCCCTGTCCTTGTTCGGTCCTGATAAATACTGAACCCAAGAAAAATAAACCAATGCCTCTGAATATCACTTCCCACAACTAAGATGCGATTCATTGCGTCCTAAAGGGAACATTAAGCAAGGATTTGGGCGTCATAGTTGCACATAACATACACACAAATTCATACAAACAATCATACAATCATGCACACACACATATTCAAACAGACATACACTTACATACATACATTCATACATGCATACATACATGCATACATACATACATACATACATACATACACATACATACATACATACATACATATACATACATACATACATACATACATACATACATACATACATACATACATACATACATACATACATACATACATACATACATACATACATACATACATACATACATACATACACATACATACATACATACATACATACATACATACATACATACATACATACATACATACATACATACATACATACATACATACATACATACATACATACATACATACATACATACATACATACATACATACATACATACATACATATAATCATACATACAGGCATGCATGCATACATAATTACATGCATCCATCCCATTTTTCAGCGAAGAGCACGCTAATCGCCGATTTTTCCACACAAGCCACCGGAATGTACTGTTTCTTAGATGATCCAGACTAGTGGCGCTTTCGGAGACCAAAAAGGTCCTGTTAACAACGGCCTTTTCGAGGAATTGTCATAGAAACACAGAAGTAATGCGCGCAGCTTAATGGGGTATTGATCGACATTTTCAGTGACAGAAGTAATTATGTACTACAGCCTGAGACTTAATGATAACACGATGTCGTTCTAGGGAATGCAGGCTATGCTGCGCCCTTTGTTGCATCATTAGAAGATTTCGTTATAGCATCATTGGATGTGAAGTGATCATTAGATGACATTTACACATTTACAAACCGCCTAGGGGGATGTCCATTCCGAAAAACCATGATTTTAATAAGTGCGTGTTGAATTACTCCCTCTGACAAGCAAATTAAAGAGCTTACAATGCTCGAACCGTGTCAAGTACGTCTCTCTGTCTCTGTCTATCTCTCTCTCTCCCACTCTCTCTCACCCACTTTTTATATATATATATATTTTTTATATATATAATCATCTTTATATATATTTATATATACATATGTATATATACATATATATATATATATATATATATATATATATATATATATATATATATATATATAAATATGTACATGTATATATACATAATAAGTTGAAATATGTATATATCTATATAGATATTTATATATATAGACGTATATATATAATAAAATATATATAATAGATATATAGAAACAAATATATATATATACATGTATATATTCATAGATATATATAAATATATGTATATATAAATATGTAAAAGTACATAAATATTTATGAATATAAATGTATATATGTATATATATATATATATATATATATATATATATATATATATATATATATATATATATATATATATATATATATATATATATATATATATATATATATATATACAGATGTACATAGAAATGCATTATATGTGCGCACTGGAGCACAAATCGTTGCATATCACACGATCAACACGACAACCAAACAACCCCACGCACAGATAGAGTGCTTGTTTATCTTTAAAACAAGAACACCGAAGAGCTTAATATCGTTACTTGGTTTGAACACTGCTTCAGTGGTTTCTTATAATCAACAGAGACCTAGTAGTCTGGTTAAAGAACATTGTCGGTGACGAATCGTTGTTGTATAATGGAGATTAATGGTCATGATCCTCATTTGCAATTAACTCCAAAATGTTAAAGACGAACAGCAAACGGTTTACTTTATGTAATGTTGAAGTAAATCATTCGCAATTCAAACATTACTAAAATGTACTTACATTGGAATCTTCCCGCTAAATTACGAATCAACCATTTAAGGCTGTTTTATGAACACCTTTATGATGGCTGAATGGGTTTAACGTGTCTTGCTGCGAGAGAAGAATAATCTCCTGCCAAAAATCAACGGAGTGAGCAAGAGCAACTAACAGACTCCACAAAATATTTCCATATTACGTCGTGACCTAAATTGTGATCTGGTACCATGCAAACAGCTCCATTGACTCAACAAATAGATTAGACATTGGCTATATCTGATAACATGAATTTCCTATGTTTAATTACTTACACAGTTCGAGCAATGCGATGCCGTCGAGCAAATATGGTCACGTAATATTGAGCGTACACATTTTAACTTCAACACCATCGGTTATATAAAACATTTAATAGTGGAGTCGGCTCTAGATAAAAAAAATACCAAATAAGCCTAATCAGAGGCTGAGTAGATTTGCCGACATTGTTCGGGGTACTTCTTACCATGCCGGTTGTCAACGTCTACATAGATTGTGCACGTGGGTGCGGGAGTGGAAGATCGGTCGGCATTATATTGCGCTTAAATCAGATCATACAGCATACTTCTGTAGTGGATGGAATCATTCAGGTACTGAAACTGTTCATTCGTCGAGTAATTGAAAGAATAGGTCGCACATCGATTTCACTGTATTGTAGACCAACTAATGATCTCGAAGATCACTAATCGGGTGCATTCGTGATAACCTCTTGTAAAGATTTAATATGCAATATAGTAGGCAAGCGAGGGAATGACATTGATATATAATTTACTTCTCGCAATATACATTCTATTGCCCGATCTCTTAACCTCGATGCTATGTGGCACTTCCTTGAGTATGTAACAGAGACTCGTGAATACAGCAATACTGCTAGACCAAAAAATGGCTTGTTTTGTAAATCACTGGCTGATATTTCATTTGAACCATGTGCAACATTTCTATCCCATTAAGAGATGATGAAATATATGTAGGTATTCTTTTCTCAGCCAAAAATATTTTTTAATCAACAATATAAGAAGTCCACTTTAGTCTTGTTTTACTATTCAAGAAGTTCAGATAAAAATATGAATTTCCAAACCCTATGCGAACGATTGCACACGCCTCTGTAGACCGATGAAGTGAGTGAGTGATTTGGTCTCAGGGGCTCTCTTTTATACGGCTCTTCTTGGCACGAGGCCAACTTCCGAAAGGCAACCTAGAATTCAAAGAATTTCACATCTGGTCTTTTTAAGCCAATATGATGTAACAACAGCGGATTATATCGCCGCTACGCTAAGAATCAAAGTAAAAAGTTTGGCAAGTGTTGTCAGACCTGAGTCACAATCTGACCTGTATCTCACGGCCTTATCATCAAATGTTGATGTTACATTCTCTAGAGTAATACATTTAGCTTACGTCAGCCACCCGACTCGATATCCTCATTGTCAAGTGTCAATGTCAAACATTAAACACGTGTGACGGCATATATGGCAAGAGGTTTCATATGAATTTCGATGTGTATGTCATCGCTACTGCCTTTTCACCAGCTATGACAAACAGTCAAAGTTTTAGCTGTAATTCCTTGAAACAACCAAATTGCTTTGCAGGTGGGCTGCTTAAGTATAATCCAGATTCCTGAATAATGTAACATTCATTGGTTCAACAAGACAGACATATTAGCTATTGGCACTAAGAGCTGCTCTGACAAGAAGCTGGCTATTCACAGGCATATTATATCCACGGGGGCTACTGAACGCAGATGCACAAGATTAATTTCATATAGCCAATTGCTAGGAAATACATTATTGGTTTTTAGACCATGCTGCTGCGTGTGATATTCATATGATGACGGATTGATACCTTAGAAAGCAATACGTACCAGCTCTTTGTCGTGTACAGTATCGACATGAAAGATTATGGGCTGTTAAGCACTGTCTTCATGGTTATTCTGCCCGATCAACCAGTAAGACGCCCTATTGTAGATACTGACCGTTGTATGAACATCAGCTTTTCCTCGACAGTTGCCCATCTACACAATGATTGATATCAGTGTTGGCGTTGATTCAACCGCCTTCTCGGAATACATTTTTGCAGCTATGATAAGAAAGGCTGTCTTATGTCATCTTTAATATGAGTTGGTACAGTAGAGGTTAACAACCATCATCACTAATGTCCATATCTGTTATATGTGAAATTTTAACGGTCTGCAATAGAGCCGTTATGGCAGTTCAATGTATCACACGCAGTGCGCCTCGTGTTTGCTTAATTTCAAATCGGCTATTTGAAAGAAACAAACCATTTGCGTTCAGTTATCAACAAATCGACCGTAATAGCCTGGTAACGGAGGAAAGTGTAAATAGTGGTCCGAGCTCACATTACACATCGCTTTAGCAAATGGTTAACGTAAGTTACTAAATTGCACGTAAAGGTTCTGACAACACAATCTGCGAACTCTGTAGATGTGTCTGGGCTCCTTATTTGTCTTAAAGGCGAGGGACTGTTCAGCATTATCATTAATCGTCACCCACACCATCATCGAACGGAATCGAATTGCGATTCACGATCCAGATAATTACATTACTTTATGTCTACCATGGTAGCTACATTCATGCAACATGTTCCTTGGCCCCAATTTCTCGCATCACAGCGATGCATAGTCCTAATCGCATCATTAATTAAACGATCGTTAACACATATGAAAAAAATACTCCGAGATTCAAATATTCCGTTGTCTTGTTGGCGAGTTGTATTTAAAATTATTTATTATTACGCTTGACAAGTTTCACAGATGTGTTGGACAAGCATTTAAGTGAACTGCTCGCTGGCTCGTGTAAAGGTAAGTCGATGGTGCAATATCAATTAGCCATGTACGACAGGTAATGAGCATTGGGCTGTTACAGTGCGTTCATGATCAGGAGCTCGTCGTATTCAGATTGGGTCTTTTACATCTCCTTTTAGAGATGACATCGCCATTTTGCTATGAAGGTCACGAGTAACCAGCGCGGTAGTCACACCTAGGGGACGCATTTCATGCCCTTAATGTAAATCCAGCGTATTTGTCCTGGCATGTGGTGTCACACATATATTCAGCTTAATTTGTAAAATGGGTTCTTTTTAAATTATCAGGACCATCATCACTACCATTATCACAATAGCCATCGTCATCATCAATACTATTATCACCATTATCAATGACATCATCAACATTTTTATTGAAATCTTCATCGCTGCCATCATTATCGTCATCATCATCATCATCATCATCATCATCATCATCATCATCATCATCATCATCATCATCGCGGTAGTCGTCGTCTTCTTGTTATTATTCATCACATTTATCAGCGATTTTGCCATAATAATAGCAAATGGACAAGAAAGATCGGCAATGAAGATTAACAACCATTTCAAGCGACCATTCATTACGCGCGTTACGATGCTATAACTTTGCCGCTTTCTCTGGTAGGGTGACTGGTCAGTATTTCCTTCAATAAGCATTTTATGTGATGATTGCATAGAAAACACACCAGTAAATCGAAGCATATTTTTGATAACGCTATCCTGTATCAAATATACAGGATAACATTTAATACATATAATGACGCACATGAAATGCAGAGCGGATAATCAATGATTAATAAATCGTGAATTTCGAGTTCGATTCCCGAAGCTACAATTTCGTGCGAAAATGTTCTCCACTCGGAGGATCTTAGCACCGTCGTCAATAAATGTATTATCTACCTCAGACCTAACAACCAATTGTGTGCGCAACCCTGTGAAGTTTTAATGAGATGCGCTTGCAATTGGGGATAAGTCAGCTACCGACAACTAGGATCAATGACAACACACCCTGGCGCTCACATAAACCTTTTTATCAACGCGTTATACAGTACATATAGATTAGCACGTGGCCCGTAACCTTTGATTGATGAGCCATTCCCAAATGACCGGCTTTTTTATAGCTCATCAATGTAAACTGTCAATAATATTGGTGATATGACTTGTTTGGCATCATTACATGCACTTTATTCATTCGACAAGCAAGCATCCCATTTCAAATATTATAGTGTGTCTGGTGTAATTATCAAAACGAGCCATTGTTGCATTAAATAGTTAGCTATCCGTACCTGTAACAGCTCACGATTGCCATCGCTTTTGTTTCCTTCCAACTTACAAGCCTGCGCGGAAAATTGAATGTATGACATCCCTGGAACCTGGCCTCCGATTTAAAATTGAGGTTCAACTATGAAGGCGTCCTACTAATATCTTAGACGCCGAATACATGCAAAATTTACCGACACATTGATAATACTTATGTACACTATTCCACACAGAAATATGATCATTTAACAATACAGTGATTCTTGAAAACACAGTTAATGGCACCAGTGATGGTTAAGAAAATCACCGAGCGCACCGCTTCAGCCTTTCCATGTCAGAGCGCATCCATTAAAGACATTACTTTTTGTGCTGTTAGCTATAACTACAATGATTTGATTACACCAATGAGTGCGGTTGGCTCCCAAAAAGCCTGCACCTGAAATCTTCCGGCTTCATTTCATGTGTCGATGTCCCTGATTCTAGTTTCTATGTACATTCATTTTGAATCACATTGAAGTTCTGTTTGGGAAAAAAGATTACAGCATTAATGAGTCGATGACCTAAACAAACCCCAGTTAATACCTTCAAGGCCCTGCCCGCAATGATGTAACGGTGCAGCTCCCGATGATAACCTTAGCCCTCTACTGTGCTCCTGCCTTTTCTCTTAAGATTACGCTGTGCCGTGTTTGCAGCTGGGACCTAGCCGTTAAAAACGTCCGCATCTCAGCCATTGTTGGCTTGACAGCATGATGTCTTAAGCTTTAATTTCCCCTTCGTTGCTGTACTGTTACTCGCTGCTTGTTGTTGCCTAGAGTGGTGACTAGCCTGAGTCCAGGAGTAGAGTTGTTTATTGGTGTTATTGTGACAGATGCCACAGTCACAATGAAAAGTAAACGATGAACAGCGATTACGATCGATCAGTTTGTTATGCATGGCATTCCCCAGGTGTAGATAATCAAACGGAAAATATTTTGGTATAACGGTTGCTCTCACCAAGTAAATGTTCGCTCGATCAATGTATAGTTGAGACAATATTCAATAATAGATATATGTGATCGCAATTAATTGTCTGGCTCAGTCAATTTCCCAAAGAGGCGCGCGACCGGAGACTAAAGGAGTACCATAAGATCATGGTGGTTAGACATCCGATGGATCGAGCCGTGTCTTGCTGGAACGGAAAATTCGTTAGAACATTTAACCACTCTACTCGGTCCGAGAATGATTGAGATGTTTCGACGGGTTCACAATGACTCGACTCTGAAATATGAGATTCGTAAAGGAACAAGTTTAGATGAGTTCCTTAAGTACATTGCTCATCTAGAAGCTACCCAACCCAAGACTCATGATCAACATTGGAATACTCACTATCGCTTGTGTCACCCCTGTTCCATACACTAATCGCCAAAGTAGAAACTTTGAAACAAGACTCGAAACCCATTCTTGACAGGTTGATGATACTGTATTGGGAAATATGTTGATACAGATAACAGCGTACACTTTATAACGCTTCACTGTTTATGGTACTTGCAACTGTAACCATGACACAAAATATAGTGCATATAAAGATAGACCAACCAACAAGAAAATAATGGCTCACGTACTTAAAGTAACCCCTGTCATTTGCTCTCTCCATAACACCGTTAACAAGATTGGGCTCCAGGAATTACCCATATCAAAAACTTTGACAATCATTGTTATTTCTGTAATTAAAGGGGTCATGAAACAGCACTTGAAGCATTCTGTGGAACAACCATTTATTATTAACAGCGTTTCCTGCATAAGGGAGATCATAGGCTATATTTTGCCTGATGGAACACCCCCATATTGTGAAAGATAAGATTTTATCCTTTGCCCTCACCACTGCATTAAATGTTATCAAACAGTGACCAACTTACCATTCACTATTGATTCTGACATTGATAATATTCAAAGTTAGCAAAGCTGGGTCCATTTACAGCTCCTATAATAATATTTATTAGGATTAAATGCAGTCATAAATGTAACCTACTATGGTTGTCGCTTTTGAAAGGGAGGTCTCGGCAATAACATTGTCATTCATAACAAAACGACGCGTCACAGCATGATGGATTGCCTCTCCGTTGTTATGGTTCAACAACGATGGTAAGCACCATGAAATTAGAGCAGGGTCTATCAAAGTCGTTGAATGGTTTCTGGCATACACGTCCCGCAACAGATTCTACACACCAATTTGGATAAATGTTTGACACAATATGTCGGGACCAATACGCTTGGTTTACAGTAGGGCGTGAAATGCGTCTAGTATGCTGCCTTTTATTGTTTGAAAGGGTTTTGCCAACAGAGTTAGTCAAGTGTCCGCTGATGCCGGTTTCATCCATTGAGCGGAGCCGGTATTCGCGCGGTTTGTACCGGACAGATAAGACATTTCCTTCTGAGGTCGTATTTTAGAGGACGCATTGTACGGTACCTTAGCACTACTGCCTCCTATATATGTATGCACGCGTTATAAGGCATCATGATTAGAACAGTAGTGTACAGAATTCTTCAGCAACATTTTTGCTTGAGTTGCGACTGCATTTTCACCGTGTGATAGTACTGACAAGTGGTGAATTCCATCTATCCTCTATCTTCGTGTGCAACAGCAGTGAACATGCCTCGTCAGGGATATTGTGCAGCGTTGTCACCGTGTAGCAGACCATCAATGAATTCCCTCTCTCAAAACCACCAATCGCTATGGTTGATGCTTGAATCTGTGACATCCGTGTATTCCTACTTATGACTCATCAATGTGAAATAAAGATTAGAAAGGAAGATGTTGATCCAATAACGTATCAATATTATTGTGAATAGTAGTTGATAGCCAAATGGGTAGACTGCAAAATTGTACCATGTCGTTGTACGAATGACACATACAATGAGTCAGCTGCACACAGACAACAGACGAAAACTCGTTGTGGATACGTTCACATGTAGGTCGATGAGGTTTTCTTTTCGTAAATGTCAACATAATGGATTTTCTAATTGTGGTGCAAGTGACTAGCTATTTCGCGGGTGTTAAACAGTGGTATATAGTTCATGATCATAATTCCTGTTAATCATGTTGGCGGCTCAGCGATAAAGCCTCGAAGTTTTGCGCATTTTGTGGTAAATCGTATTTAGGCCATGATGGCTAAACGTCTTTATCAGTCATATAGTAAAGCATACACAGTAAGGGATAGGTTAGCAAAGGGAGTGTAGCCTGATCCGAGCTTCATTATTCCGAAGCGACAATTCGTTTAAGATTTGTTTATATGTCAGTCACGACTGAAGGCCCCGCGTTTGTCACTGGTCAGTGATACAGCATATGCAGCGTGATTAAGCAAGTGATACAGCACATGCAGCATGATTAAGCAATTGAATCAAGCACTTAAATTGGCGATGGTTTTCGCGATCATGTCTCCCATACTAGATCAAATCTTTATTTGTTCGAAAGAAAGCCTACCTTTTGCACCTTAACCAGGCCATATACTCTGCAGAGTGCTCTTGTGTTCACTGCTCTATAATCAGATGCGACGTCGAAAAATCTGCCTTTATTGCTACTTTTGCATTAGTAATTGAAATCTAATCTATAGACTATTGACTTACTTTAGAGGCGCTAAAAGATATTAGAACCCTCGCAAAGCATCACTGTCTAACGTAGTTATACATGAAAAGAGGCATCAGACTTTTTACCCAAGCGTTAGAGGCCAAAAAGAAAACAATACCACGATGGAACTGTGAATGGTTACAGCTATTAACTACTGCTTATCATCACCACCTTGCATAATCAACAATAACTGTCCATTCTGAGATCATTACGATGAACAGGAAAATATAACACAGGAAGTCATTGGGTGAATTGTCAGGTAGCTAGTGTAATCGTGTGATGGTTTTCACGGTTGCATTTGTGTTTTTAGCTGTAATTCCTTGAAACAACCAAATTGCTTTGCAGGTGGGCTGCTTAAGTATAATCCAGATTCCTGAATAATGTAACATTCATTGGGTTCAACAAGACAGACATATTAGCTATTGGCACTAAGAGCTGCTCTGACAAGAAGCTGGCTATTCACAGGCATATTATATCCACGGGGGCTACTGAACGCAGATGCACAAGATTAATTTCATATAGCCAATTGCTAGGAAATACATACTTTAGACCATGCTGCTGCGTGTGATATTCATATGATGACGGATTGATACCTTAGAAAGCAATACGTACCAGCTCTTTGTCGTGTACAGTATCGACATGAAAGATTATGGGCTGTTAAGCACTGTCTTCATGGTTATTCTGCCCGATCAACCAGTAAGAGGCCCTATTGTAGATACTGATCGATGTATGAACATCAGCTTTTCCTCGACAGTTGCCCATCTACACAACGATTGATATCAATGCTGTCGTTCTATTAACCGCCTTCTCGGAATGCGTTTTTGCAGCTATGATAAGAAAGGCTGTCTTATGTCATCTTTAATATGAGTTGGTACTGTAGAGGTTAACAACCATCATCACTAATGTCCATATCTGTTATATGTGAAAGTTTATCGGGCTGCGATAGAGCCGTTATGGCAGTTCAATGTATCACACGCAGTGCGCCTCGTGTTTGCCTAATTTCAAATCGGCTATTTGAAAGAAACAAACCATTTGCGTTCAGTTATCAACAAATCGACCGTAATAGCCTGGTAACGGAGGAAAGTGTAAATAGTGGTCCGAGTTCATATTACACATCGCTTTAGCAAATGGTTAACGTAAGTTACTAAATTGCACGTAAAGGTTCTGACAACACAACTCTGTAGATGTGTCTGGGCTCCTTATTTGTCTTAAAGGCGAGGGACTATTCAGCATTATCATTAATCGTCACCCACACCATCATCGAACGGAATCGAAGTGCGATTCATGATCCAGATAATTATATTACTTTATGTCTACCATGGTAGCTACATTCATGCAACATGTTCCTTGGCCCCAATTTCTCGCATCACAGCGATGCATAGTTCTTATCGCATCATTAATTAAACGATCGTTAACACATATGAAAAAAATACTCCGAGATTCAAATATTCTGTTGACTTGTTGGCGAGTTGTATTTAAAACTTTTGTAAAATGGGTTCTTTTTAAATTATCAGGACCATCATCACCACCATTATCACAAAAGCCATCTTCATCATAAATACTATTATCACCATTATCAATGACATCATCAACATTTTTATTAAAATCTTCATCGCTGCCATCATTATCGTCATCGCCGTCATCATCATCATCATCATCATCATCATCATCATCATCATCATCATCATCATCATCATCATCATCATCATCATCATCATCATCGCGGTAGTCGTCGTCTTCTTGTTATTATGCATCACATTTATCAGCGATTTTTCCATAATAATAGCAAATGGACAAGAAAGATCGACAATGAAGATTAACAACCATTTCAAGCGACCATTCAGTACGCGCGTTACTTTGCCGCCTTCTCTGGTAGGGTGACTGGTCAGTATTTCCTTCAATAAGTATTTTATGTGATGATTGTATAGAAAACACACCAGTAAATCGAAGCATATTTTGATAACGCTATCCTGTATCAAATATACAGGATAACATTTAATACATATAATGACGCACATCAAATGCAGAGCGATAATCAATGATTAATAAATCGTGAATTTCGAGTTCGATTCCCGAAGCTACAATTTCGTGCGAAAATGTTCTCCACTCGCAGGATCTTAGCACCGTCGTCAATAAATGTATTATCTAGCTCAGACCTAACAACCAATTGTGTGCGCAACCCTGTGTGGTTTTAATGAGATGCGCTTGCAATTGGGGATAAGTCAGCTGCCGACAACTAGGATCAATGACTACACACCCTGGCGCACACATAAACCTTTTTATCAACGCGTTATAGAGTACATGTAGATTAGCACGTGGCCCGTAACCTTTGATTGATGAGCCATTCCCAAATGACCGGCTTTTTTATAGCTCATCGATGTAAACTGTTAATAATATTGGTGATATGACTTGTTTGGCATCATTACATGCACTTTATTCTTTCGACAAGCAAGCATCCAATTCCAAATATTATAGTGTGTCTGGTGTAATTATCAGAACGAGCCGTTGTTGCATTAAATAGTTAGCTATCCGTACCTGTAACAGCTCACGATTGCCATCGCTTTTGTTTCCTTCTAACTTACAAGCCTGTGCGGAAAATATGAATGCATGACATCCCTAGAACCTGGCCTCCGATTTAAAATTGAGGTTCAACTATGACGGCGTCTTACCAATATCTTGACGCTAAATACATGTCAAATTTACCGACACATTGATATACTTATGTACACTATTCCATACAGAAATATGATCATTTAACAATACAGTGATTCTTGAAAACACAGTTAATGGCACCAGTAATGGTTAAGAAAATCACCGGGCGCACCGCTTCAGCCTTTCCATGTCAGAGCGCATCCATTAAAGACATTACGTTTTGTGCTGTTAGCTATAACTACAATGATTTGATTACACCAATGAATGCGGTTTGCTCCCAAAAAGCCTGCATCTGAAATCTTCCGGCTACATTTCAGTGTCGATGTCCCTGATTCTAGTTTCTATGTTCATTCATTTTGAATCACATTGAAATTCTGTTTGGGAGAAAAGATTACAGCATTAATGAGTCGATGAACTAAAAAAAACCAGTTAATACCTTCAAGGCTCTGCCCGCAATGATATATCGATAACTTAAGCCCTCTACTGGACTCCTGCCTTTTCTCTTAAGATTACGCTGTGCCGAGTTTGCAGCTGGGACCTAGCCGTTAAAAACGTCCGCATCTCAGTCATTGTTGGCTTGACAGCATGATGTCTTAAGCTTTAATTTCCCCTTCGTTGCTGTACTGTTACTCGCTGCTTGTTGTTGTCTGGAGTGGTGACTAGCCTGAGCCCAGGAGTAGAGTTGCTTATTGGTTTTATTGTGACAGATGCCACAGTCACAATGAAAAGTAAACGATGAACAGCGATTACGATCGATAAGTTTGTTATGCATGGCATGCCCCAGGTGTAGATAATCAAACGGAAACTATTTTGGTATAACCGGTTGCTCTCACCTAATAGAAGGGTTAGTACCAACTCCCCAATTGACTTAAGCAAAGCATTGTCCGAATTCAGAACAATTGGTGCAGGATTGTTAACGAAAATCACTCAAATGTATATATATGACATGGAATTTTTTGGATATAACTTTAACTTGCAAACAAATGTAGGTACATGTGGGAGAACTGATTGCGAGTCCACAAGCTGCTGCTGATGCGGGATCAACGTTCCTGTAATGCTTGTGCACGTGTTGACCTTCTCAGTTTTCTCAGCTATGTGAGGATTTCAATGCGTACAATACGATTTCATAAGTCACTGTGATGTGCATCCACATATTTAAGACGGATAACAGTCATATTCCTCACAGTTGTCTGCCGAGGCGTGACGGTACTAAGTGGCAACAGAGGCATGGAAGAGACCTTGTAATATGCGTTACCAGCATTAAAAAGAGACCTATTTCACCCCCTGGCGACCCGACGAATGGTTCAAATATAAAACGAAGATTTTCAAATGGGGTATATAAATATTTATGACATTATTTGATCTGAATCAGTGACATTATTTATAGAAGCATGAACTCAATAGATAGGTGAGATACAAATTGCCCAAGATAGCTGGCTTGCAACAGTTCTCTATCACTTACTGATCGAATGGTAAGGACACATCGTCGTCATCATCATCATCATCATCATCATCATCATCATCATCATCATCATCATCATCATCATCATCATCATCATCATCATCATCAATTGCCCGGCGGCACGATAGATTCTGCCCCAACGATTTTGCAGGCGATCTATAGCTGCGTTATGACGCACAAACTGTGCAATTCTGTGCAACGCAAGCGCTATGAACTGATCCCCATTTATCAAATGAATATTTTAATGGAAATTGGCTATCAAATCAAGGGATCAGCGCATAATCATCATCATCATCATCATCATCATCATCATCATCGTCATCGTCACCATCTTCACTATTGTCGTCATCGTCTTCGTCGTAATAACCACCGAGAAAATACCACTGAAACTACTGATTGAGGCTTAAATAATCAGCAAGATACAAGAGGGTCAATCACTCCGCTTCCGGGCCTTTTTAGCATAATCTTACATTATTGTATTTAAATGTTTGCTTCTTATCACCTTGGTAACCACACCAGGCTAAAGTAATATAATTTACTATGTAACTGATCAAACACAAAAGCCAAAGTAGCTTTTTTGTGGTTTCATTTATTTGTGATTTCCAACGAGATAATTCAGTTGACATTTTCAGTAAATGGTAGTGTTGATGATACTGTATTGGGAAATATGTTGATGCAGATAACAGCGTACACTTTATAACGCTTCGCTGTTTATGGTTTCTGTAACCATGACACAAAATATAGTGCATATAAAGTTTGACCAACCAACAAGAAAATAATGGCTCACGTACTTAAAGAAACCCCTGTCATTTGCTCTCTCCATAAAACCGTTAACAAGATTGGGCTCCAGGAATTACCCATGTCAAAAACTTTGACAATCATTGTTATTTCTGTAATTAAAGGGGTCATGAAACAGCACTTGAAGCATTCTGTGGAACAACCATTTATTATTAACAGCGGTTCCTGCATAAGGGAGATCATAGACTATATTTTGCCTGATGGAACACCCCCATATTGTGAAAGATAAGATATTATCCTTTGCCCTCACCACTGCATTAAATGTTATCAAACAGTGACCAACTTACCATTCACTATTGATTCTGACATTGATAATATTCAAAGTTAACAAAGCTGGGTCCATTTACAGCTCCTATAATAATATTTATTAGGATTAAATGCAGTCATAAATGTAACCTACTATGGTTGTCGCTTTTGAAAGGGAGGTCTCGGCAATAACATTGTCATTCATAACAAAACGACGCGTCACAGCATGATGGATTGCCTCTCCGTTGTTATGGTTCAACAACGATGGTAAACACCATGAAATTAGAGCAGGGTCTATCAAAGTCGTTGAAGGGTTTCTGGCATACACGTTCCGCAACAGATTCTACACACCAATTTGGATATATGTTCGACACAATATGTCGGGACCAATACGCTTGGTTTACAGTAGGGCGTGTAATGCGTCTAGTATGCTGCCTTTTATTGTTTGAAAGGGTTTTGCCAACAGAGTTAGTCAAGTGTCCGCTGATGCCGGTTTCATCCATTGAGCGGAGCCGGTATTCGCGCGGTTTGTACCGGACAGATAAGACATTTCCTTCTGAGGTCGTATTTTAGAGGACGCATTGTACGGTACCTTAGCACTACTGCCTCCTATATATGTATGCACGCGTTTATAGGCATCATGATTAGAACAGTAGTGTACAGAATTCTTCAGCAACATTTTCGCTTGAGTTGCGACTGCATTTTCACCGTGTGATAGTACTGACAAGTGGTGAATTCCATCTATCCTCTATCTTCGTGTGCAACAGCAGTGAACATGCCTCGTCAGGGATATTGTGCAGCGTTGTCACCGTGTAGCAGACCATCAATGAATTCCCTCTCTCAAAACCACCAATCGCTATGGTTGATGCTTGAATCTGTGACATCCGTGTATTCCTACTTATGACTCATCAATGTGAAATAAAGATTAGAAAGGAAGATGTTGATCCAATAACGTATCAATATTATTGTGAATAGTAGTTGATAGCCAAATGGGTAGACTGCAAAATTGTACCATGTCGTTGTAAGAATGACACATACAATGAGTCAGCTGCACACAGACAAGGTCGAATGCTTACTCCGTTATATATAACGAAAACTCGTTGTGGATACGTTCACATGTAGGTCGATGAGGTTTTCTTTTAGTAAATATCAACATAATGGATTTTCTAATTGTGGTGCAAGTGACTAGCTATTTCGCGGGTGTTAAACAGTGGTATATAGTTCATGATCATAATTCCTGTTAATCATGTTGGCGGCTCAACGTTAAAGCCTCGAGGTTTTGCGCATTTTGTGGTAAATCGTATATAGGCCATGATGGCTAAACGTCTTTATCAGTCATATAGTAAAGCATACACAGTAAGGGATAGGTTAGCAAAGGGAGTGTAGCCTGATCCGAGCTTCATTATTCCGAAGCGACAATTCGTTTAAGATTTGTTTATATGTCAGTCACGACTGGAGGCCCCGCGTTTGTCACTGGTCAGTGATACAGCATATGCAGCGTGATTAAGCAAGTGATACAGCACATGCAGTATGATTAAGCAATTGAATCAAGCACTTAAATTGGCGATGGTTTTCGCGATCATGTCTGCCATACTAGAGCAAATCTTTATTTGTTCGAAAGAAAGCCTACTTTTTGCACCTTAACCAGGCCATATACTCTGCAGAGTGCTCTTGTGTTCACTGCTCTATAATCAAATGCGACGTCGAAAAATCTGCCTTTATTGCTACTTTTGCATTAGTAATTGAAATCTAATCTATAGACTATAGACTTACTTTAGAGGCGCTAAAAGATATTAGAACCCTCGCAAAGCATCACTGTCTAACGTAGTTATACATGAAAAGAGGCATCAGACTTTTTACCCAAGCGTTAGAGGCCAAAAAGAAAACAATATCACGATGGAACTGTGAATGGTTACAGCTATTAACTACTGCTTATCATCACCACCTTGCATAATCAACAATAACTGTCCATTCTGAGATCATTACGATGAACAGGAAAATATAAGACAGGAAGTCATTGGGTGAACTGTCAGGTAGCTAGTGTAATCGTGTGATGGTTTTCACGGTTGCATTTGTGTTAATGAACCGAACATTGTATCTTGCATGTTAACGTTCAATATTTATATATTGGTACACCACTACGGCATTCGAAGATAAGATACTAAATTGCATATCTCATTTATTTGAGTAGTTAAATTCTTATGTAGACAAGAATGTACAGTGTACACATTATTGCTCTGTAAAACTTTGTTTTACCAGTATGAAGCTCCACTAGTTAATTCCCATCAAGGGTGTGTTGACTACTCATAGCACACCAATTATGAAGCAAGACCAATGATTGCAACCATTTTAAGACCCAGTAGTTTCAAACACGGTTCAATTGCAGCGACATGGGATGAGTTTTTGTTTGGATTTCCTGTTTCACTTTGCTGTTTCGGGCTGCATGGCGATAAATCCGGATAATATATGAGGAGTCGGATAGTTAACCTAGCAAATACGGTGGCCATTACTGCTTGTCATGCCAGCTAAATGAAATACTGGTTGTGTGTTGACGACATTCAAAAAACATGCTGTAGAGACCTTAAATTCATTTTAATCATCTATTATTCGACCTCTGCCAGTACAATTCAATACTGCAGGGGTCAAGTAAACATAGTCATTTGTCGCCTCAGACAAAGACGATAGCGTCATTAACTTCGTGGCTCTGAGGAGCAATTGAGGCGAGTACAAATAGGCATAGTAAGGCAAAGGGTAAAAATAACAGCTTGTAGCTTTGGCTGGAGTTTGATTATAAATCGTAAAAAGAGGATGCTCGTGGCAGTCCTGTGCAGACGGATCTGCAATGGACTGATATCGTTTTCTGAATTGTCATCACGTAGCAGGAGCATAAACCAATCTGTTGTTTTCCCTGTGATTAGACGAGCTGCCGATTACAAATTTGCCACGGCATTTACTTTCCATTTATAAGTTGGTCACTGCTGGGTTACACTTTAGCTGTCAGATGCCGTGAACATGAACAGATTCAGTTCAGGCATCAGGCATATTGGGTGCATCGCTGAATAAATTATTTCCTGGGAAGAAAAGACAGAGAGGGCATTAGATAAAAAAATAAATACCATGAGCTGTCATTCTGCAACTTAAGCATTTAGGATACCGATCATTTATTCTTTTGTAATTGAGATGGTTATAAAATTATGATATTTTGTCACAGCAATTATTAAAATGTCTGAAAAAACCATGGAAAAATATTGAACCTATGCAACTCTACTCTTGGTGTAACTGTGACTAGTATTTTTTAATGAACAGTTTTATTCTGTTTATCTTACCCCCGCGTATTTCCATGCTTATTGTATATTCATGCTTAGCCAAGCGAATATCGTAGGGTGCTCCTTAGGTGACACCAATTCACATTCTAATTTCAATCTACTACCAATCCATCTGCCAGAAATGACCATGAACTTCCAATAGCATTGAAAGCAATATCCGGCGTCCTGCTTTAAGAACCAATCCTTCCATTTTTACGTTTATGTGCCATTTCAAACATCACGCTGGCGAAGTAGCCTGCTGTTTGATTTGAATATTCTTTTGTAATAATATATGTAATAACAACAAATGATCAGGATCTCGTGGTTTATTTATGTATATATATAAATATATATATATATATATATATATATATTTATATATATATATATATATATATATATATATATATATTATATATATATAGATATATATATATAAGATATGTATATATATATATGAATATATATATAAATGTATATATATATATATGCTTATAACTATATAAATATATATATATAGAGTTACATATTTATATATATAAACATAAATATATATATATATATATATATATATATATATATATATATCTATATATATATATATATATATATATACATATATGTATATATACATATATATAGATATATATATATATCCATCAATATATATATATAAATCTGCTCTATATATCGATATATATATATATATATATGCATATATATATATATATATATATATATATATATATATATATATATATATATATATATATATATATATATATATATATATATATGAATTATGTACGTATAATGTTTTTTAAGCTCATCGAAGAATCTGCTCAAGACAGGCCAACAATATGCCTTTTGTCAGCCGCGCGAATGCCGTACGTTGACCTCGATAGCACTCTTAGAGGCCGACGAAGTTCTTGTGTCTCTATGCACAAATAAATTGCTCATGTATTTTATATTGAAATTAATTGATTAATATTTCTTTTTGTAAACGTCGATATATATATATATATATATATAAAATAAAAAATTTAACAACTAACCATTCGTTGACATAACCTGCAAACCTCAATATCTTCCATACAACCATTTATACTTCGACCCAAATTGCCGAAATAATGTTTAATCATGTGTGCTGGATATGTTTATTTGAAGAATTAAAATATTGGATTTTTTTAATATTTCATTTCTGAAATCTTTATTTTTCTCCTTATTCATCAATCTACAACATTGAATTAGATCGTGAAATGCTACGAATGGTTCATAATGATCACATTTACAAAAAAATATTAATGCTACGAATGGTTCATAATGTTTTACTAATCCTAATCCATGATGACCGAAAATTATCTAAAAATTTCCGTATTCGGCAAATGTTCGAAAATGTATATAGGCACGAAGGTTGGATTTATACGCATAATTTAGTATATATATATATATATATATATATATATATATATATATATATATATATATATATATATATATATATATATATATATATATATATATCTATATATATATATATATATATATATATATATATATATATATATATATATATATATATATATATATATATATATATATATATATATATATATATATATATATATATATATATATATATATATATATATATATATATATAAACTATATATATTTATATAAGCGCCAATAGGCTACGGATAATCTGCAAGTTACGATGCGTAAAAACTATTTCTGGTCAATATTGTTCGTATGTCATCAATGCTTTGTATGCACCGAGAACATTGTGACCAGTAAATTCAGACGCGATCGTTGCAGAGCAGCCATTTAAAGCATGTGTGTATCATGCTGCAAGATAATACTGTTGTTCGCTTGGATATTCTTCTCAAAGCATTCTCCAACATTATGCGAAATGGTTCTATTGTGTGGTTCTGCATTGTGCATCGATATTTTAAGCGCCTGTACCTAGCTGTTTACACCCACTGGCTCGCTGACATTTTCTTAACAGTGTTCATCCTGGTGACAAAAGGAAAGACAAGCAAAGATTGTCTCAGTCCACATCGAGATCAACAAAGCAGCTATGATACATTACAATGACATGCTTGAAGCTACAATAGCGAGATCGCTGAGCCAGGGTCAGACAGAAATGCCATAAGTCATGAATGAATTTCTTATCAATACACGTGAATTTAGGTCCGATGGATGCTTGCGCACAGTCTATCTTGAACACTGTGTTCCACATGATGCATATTAAATATGAGACGTATTCAGGGTTTAAAACATGCTTATCAAGCATAATGGACATTGAGAGCACAACCAGTGGTGCTTAAGTGACCTCCATGTGGCTTTGTTGTCCTTATATTCAAATGGTAAAAAGATAGATAGTAGTAAAGCTATACCTAAACCAATAGAAAAAAAGTAATTGACCTGAATTTGCTTCTTACATGTAGGTACCGTGAGAAAAATGGGCTATACGTTGTTGGCATTGCGCAAATCCCTAATTGCCTTGTCTTAGTATTCTTTAGCGCCTACATAAATCAGTACAAATGCCATTATACGTCTATAGATTGGAGACAATAGAATACTTTAATTTTCCTCTAAATATCCATAGACGGCAAATTGAATTAGATATACAACCTTGTCACAGATAAGGCAATAACAGAGGCTTAAACTTCTAAAGAATCTTACTTATTGCGCGTTTCATGTAACCTTGCAGAGGGCAATATAGCGAGGAGCCCTTCGATATTGCCACCTTGAAATAAGGAGTTCACAATGGTTGCCTCATTCTGCAGTGAGTTCATAACCGGGGCATAGAGCTTCAGGTTCATAACAGCAATATATTGTCCATTGCCCCTACCATTAAACTATACACACATATTTGACATGGCATCAGCTCTGATTATACATAGTGTATCACTGGAATATAGTATAAACTTGACATAGCGAATGATGCATAACCTATCTAATCGCGAGAATGTAATAACGCCCGGTGCATTTCTAAGTCGACATGTATATATATATATATATATATATATATATATATATATATATATATATATATATATATATATATATATATATATATATATATATATATATATATATATATATATATATATATATATATATATATATATATATATATATATATATATATGCATATGTAAGTCGATATATATATATTTGTATATTTATATATGAGTTTTTTTGCAAAAATATATTTCCCTTCCCTGTATCTTACCCGCTGAATGACATACATATGTACCCTATATCTCCGATCGCGATGTGTTTAAACAGCAGAAGAATGTACGTAACGGCCAAAACCATTTTTTAACAAACTACGCTTAACCAGTAAGTGAACACTTTGCCATCCTACGCAGCAGTCATATTGAACTTTTTGTTAGCATCGTCGACTAATTTACCACTCACATTGAATGGATCTTACTGTCTACCGATTGGAATTGCCTTTCAGATTCATGACGGAAAATATCCATCAGTCTCATGAATTCTGTACGCGCAACTGGCAAAAACATATAGACTGCTTCGTGAATAGTTTATATAGGGCATTAGTCAGTTACGTGATTTATATCGTACCTGTGAGCTATTTACTGTACAATTAATTTCCATGCATTTATTTTACTGGTGTTCAATTCTTTTTATTTCAGATTGTCATTTGTCTTGTCAATTGCCGTGTGAGGATGGTTGACTTTGAGGGCAAACATTAATAATCTAAAGCGAAGCAGTGATCAATCTTCTTAAATTTGATAGATGCATGTCTAATAGAACACTATTAAAGGTTTCAGTTCATTATTTTATCGTTGGTCGTGGTTTACATCGGATTGGCAAACAAAGGCAAAATTATGCAACTATAATGGATTCATGCGGGTTCGCTTGGTTTTGTCACGTATCCGACGACGATATCACCGCCGATGACAGTAGAGATTAGCTCCCTGTGACTACTTCGAGAGATGAACATATGAGATAGTAACTAACGAAAGCATAGGTTAATAGCATGTACACAGCTAGTTGTCACCTATGGAAAATATATGTAGTTAATGACTACCCAAGTGTTACGTCATTATTTCGTTGCCACTGATATATTATTTATCTCTTTCGCTGTGATCCATATGTGCCCTTTCAAGGGTTTTTGGTACAAATTAAAGAGAACAGTCAGTCATGATACTAGAATTCAACCATGGCAATGACACAAGATGTTATTTGATTGGTGTCAATTAAATTGCAAAGCTCATATTTCTCATCACGCCATCCGAATTGACGATGGCATTCAGTGATTGTTGACCGTAATGTTTATGCAACCCAGTAATCCTACTGCGTGGAAAAGTTCTTCTAAATTGTTGCAATTGAGACCAAGTAGCTGCATAGACGAAGACGCATGGACCTACTGTTGTCGGGAATGGTCATCGAAGTGCAAGTGCTTGGTTTGTACATTGCCTGAGAAGACGAAATTCGAGAGAGAGAGTCAATTGGTAAACGGTTCTGTGAAGGTAAAGAGAAAGATTCCCAGTAATTCATCCTTCTCATCAATCAAATTCTAACCGAAACAGCAATTATTCGATCGTATAATGAAATAACTGCTTCAGTGTACATTGAATAGTGGGTCTAACAAATCCTTGCTTGCTTTTAATAAACTGGTTTCACGCGCAATGCACTGAAGCTATGTAGTTGAAATCATATTTAATGTCAGATTATGTAGAATGTTGCCGAATGTACGATATCGCAATGTGCAAAAACACTGAGAGATTTGCTCAGTGTCGCTGCCTGCACTAGTTGCTGCTCAATTTACAGCCATTTCTTGATGGTAAATTGGAATGTTGAAATGTTTTACACTTGAATCAAGCGATCTCATTTGATCAGAGGCAATCGCACATTCATATAACAGTGCTAATTTGTAACACAATTATATTGCATATCAGGAATAACTTATTAAAGCAGCTATATGCTACATACGAATAGTGAAACACAATTAGTAATTGCAATGTACACGTAGTTGCCCTCCATAAACATACTATTTATGAATAAGATACTTCCACGCCGACTGTATTTATCAATACACAGTGGTGCCATTGAGGCGCAAGTTCTGTATAATATCATTAAGACAAATTGCGAATAGGCTTATTCCACGTCGACTAAATTTGATAACATACCCACTTGGGGGCTATTACGACGCTGTTGTTGGTGATAGGTGAGACCATTGTGCGATACCTAGACCCACATGATTATCCATTTTCCTGGATAATCCGCAATGGTATAACTATGATGAACAGCGTGATACTGATTTCAACTTATCCAGCGTTTCACTTTGTTGGATTATATTGACCCTTCATTACAAAAGCACTTAAGAGATGGCGGTTATTGTCCTATTTAAATATCAGAGCATGTAATAGGCAGCTCAGTTTCCGCGTTTTGTATGGTTATATACTTATGTTACTTTACCTCTGTGGAATGTTGCCATGAAATAGGTTTTGTGTATGGATGTGCCGTACATTCTGCTCTCTTATGGCATAAGCGTACTTATTACCCTAATATATGGAAAATCAATAACCTCATCAGTTTATATCTGGGTCACATGAGTCTAAAACTAAACGGGCTAAAACCCTGCGAGTCAGTGCGGGCCCGCGCGATATGTCAAGGATGAATAATAAGGCTTACAGCTTTAGTTGAAAATGGCTAATGAATCTTAATGGAGGCACATGACGATCTTCAGTAGACTGAAATCGCCAATAAATTTACATAGAAGGTATAAACATCAATTATTCCCTGTAATAAGACGAGGTGTCGAGTACAAATTTACACTGGTATTCAATTTCCATTTATATGCTGGTCATGGCTGCTGTGCATGTTTGCTGCCAAATATCAAAAACATGAACTGTTTATACGCAGACAAATAGCCTTTGGATACATAGCTAATAAATATTTTGCGTTCAGAAACGATAGTGTATTCGACAACGGTTGAACACCAGTATCTGTCAATCATTGACTTTTGCAATTTTTGTTTTGTTACAAATATTAAAATATATGAGCATTGTCAAAAAAAGGATGAATAGACAGTTGGGTCCACATAGATAATGCAGTAACAACACCTACACCTAATCACCCAATACATGTAGGCCACGTTACTAGAAGTTGGGGATGCTTATAGATGTGTTTTAGAGCAGCAATATTTCTCATTAGAAGTAACGAAATTAAACTGGTGCCTTTACTACAAACATCGCCAGAATACTATATGTCACCCAAGTTCTATGTATGTACTTAATGAAACACCATGATAGTTAAGAGTGATTGCCCCTTGCTTTCAGAGCAATCGAATTCCATTTGAAGCCGTTAAGGCATAATGATGTCGCAGTGGAGAGACATGTAATTCCGTGCTAAAGCTCATTTGGTGTTGTGATACCGTGCCAGCATTGTGGGCGACTTTGCCGTGTACACAGAATGGAGCTCATCATATGTGACTTTGTTTTGGCTATTTGGTCCAGCGACTTTTATATAAGAACGCTCATCTACTCGAACGAATGATAAATATTTCGTTCCACTTAAATATCTGTTTGAGTAGAAATAAAAAATTAACTCTACTAGTAATCAATGAAGATGGATGCATGTAATCGTAGTCGCAAAGATGCGGTGTCTTTCTTTTTCCTCGCGGTGTTCAGACGAAAGTTAACTAGTCAATCAAAGGAGTGAGAATATCGTGTAGATATACAAAATGTTCAATGTCTTCGCTTTTTAACCATCCACATTCAGGTGCACGAGGACAGCCTAATACGTCAAGTAATCTTCCGTTGAAATAACTCCGCCATATTGATCTAGTGTTAAATTGATGCATGGATATCATTTGTTTTATGGCTACAAGAACCCAGGCAAAAACTGTTTTGTATAAGCATCATAAACATATGATACTCAAAGTGGCGATTACAAAACAAAAGTATAAAATAAATTTCATCAAACGCCCATATGTTTAAATGGAATTTAAAAGGGTCCAGTTGAGTGAGCACTGACTGACATGTACTGCAATGTATGCTATGCCGATTCAAACGGAGAGTTGTATATAAATAGTCAATGAACGTTATTAAATCACCTACGATATATGCTGCATCAAAGAATAAATGAATCATTGCTAAACCAAGCCAAGTCGCTAAATGTGGAAACCCGGTGATTGAGAATAATATATATATATATATATATATATATATATGTATCCACATGTGGGATATTGGGACGCAGATTTTGGTGATTGAAGAGAACAATGCATGGTGCTCAAGAGGCAATGTGTTGCTTGCCTACATTTTATAATACTCGATTATTAATAGCAATATGACTATACTCTGTAGCTAAAACGATTTCTAGCTTTTATCACAGCGAATTTGATTTAATTTGTCATATTTTGCCCTCATTTCCATAACACTGACGAGATAAACTTTCGTTGCTCGATCTAAATGTCAATACATTTAATTCGAGGCATGATTGTCTAGTTATCTGCATATGTAAGTATACGTTTTGAAATGTAGCTATAATACGTATTTTTGTGGATAGCGGAATATTCTACTCCACCGTTGCGCAGTGATATGACGCAACAAACGTATTAAACTGAATTGACCCAACGTATGGCGCAGTTCAAAGAAATCAAACTAATAATTATGTAGTAAATGAGATTTGATATAAAACAATTAATCCAAATATTTTTGTATATTAGGCTCAACAATCGACTATTTGCTGCACTGTTTTCTGTCAGTAAGCGGCATAATACCCAATGCAAATTGACAAGTATTGAACACAGTTAGTAACATCGACTGCATAACCATTGACAGACATTGCAAATAGACGGCTCATATAAAGTCGAACCGGGTAATTGCAGATTTGCTTTAGAAGCCGTTATTTGCTCTAGGTTTGTGTTGGATTTGAGTTGATGTGCTACTCGGAAGGGCAATCGAATCT
>CM067346.1:58568028-58650528 GCA_034190875.2 Urechis unicinctus | reverse complement strand
GCACGTTGCTAGGAAGGTTCACAAGGAGCTGACTGCTTTGAACATATATAAACACTGTAGGGAATCAACTTTCCTTCAATTGTCTCTTGACTTTCTTGAAACCCATAGCGGCTTGCATATCGTATTCAAAACAACCAGTGGTAAAGTGATGGCTACAAACGCGTACATTATCGCTGTTCAGAGTATTGTCTCTTCAATATTGACAACCACAAGAATCGAAGCTTGGCGTATTTATTCAACCTGAAGAAGCTTATTCCTCTCTTCAAATCTTAACTATGGTGCAGTGCACCATATTGCTGAGCAAAAAGCAGAAAAACTAGACGACACAAATGTTGAGATATTGTGCGAATCCAATTAAAGAACAATAACTACCAATGCACATTTGACGCTGGTTAGGCACAAGTGATATATTAAATAAGGTGTCGTACTGTTGCCTAGCTTTACAAAAGCGATATTATTTTTATGACCAGCTGATTGTACATATATAGGATATGTAGACGGCGCAGTATGCTGCCTCACGTAACATATTCGCTGCATTAATTGTCTATACTTATGTCAACTAAGCATACATATATGACTAGTGATTCCGCTTAGTTATCTTGTAAATGGTAGTCAGACTTTCTCTGCACTCAAGGTGCAATGTAACAAGTGACTGTGGTACCGCAGTTATAAGCAACTCATTCAGTCCTCGACGGCAATTGGATGACATGGTATTGATAAGTATGATACAGCATCTGGGCATGTATCTTACAAATTTCAGCAAGACCCAGTACATCAAGTTAATCCAATTAAATAGCCTCCATTATCAACCTTAACGAGTCGCATTTTAGCTATCCGGGAAACTGCTAGTGTATTTTGATTTTATGCAATTTGTTTTTTATTCTGTTTTTCATGGTCGAACTGCTTGGTTTGTGTACCATGTATAAAACAAATCTAGTGTGGGCAGAGGGCGGAGGGCGGAGGGCGGAGGGCGGAGGGCGGAGGGCGGAGGGCTAGGAACTTGGTGGCATTTAGTCCTGTCATCGGCAATTACGAGCAAGTATACGCCCATCGTTCTGTAAAGCAATAGCAGTATAAATGACAGTCGATGCTTCTCAAGAGATAAACCTTTAAATTGTCGGGCCGTGTTGAGTAATATACAGATGCATTAGCATCATTTATAAGTTTCATTGAGTAAAACCTGTCTAATTCGAGGTATATTGTCCTAAACTGGTACAATCGTATGAGATGGGACTACGATGAACATCATCTTCTTAAAGCTACTAATGATCCAGATACTTTCTCAATTAGATTCCGGGTATGCAGTCGCTTTTATCCATTATCTAGTTTGTTAAGCTTATTCAAATAACCCACTATAGTTAGCTCATCCATATTCACAACTTTGACGAGGTATCAATGGTACAAGCCACATAATTTGCAACAATATGTATTAGCTCTGCTACCACATTGCCAGGAGTGAACATCTAATAGCTTGAAGCATGTCACGAGAATATTACCTCACGCTCCATTCCCATACGATATGAATATCTTTTCAACGATAATAAATGAACGCAGAAAGCGTTATTCGACTGCCATACTGAGATCGAAATATGTGGGTTATGTATCATACAAAAGTTAAAATAGATGAGAAGCTTACATACAGCGGCTCAGATAACTCGTACCGGGTGTATATGAGGGCTCTTTGAAGTTAAAGTAGATTATGTGTACAATTATTTCATTAATAGACGGATTATAATTCATGGCCTTATAATCATGATTAATATGCTGACATTGCAACTATCTATATCTCCTCATCGTTGTGTCTGTAATGTAAATAATTGCGAATGTCACTGACGGCAATTCCTTTAATTTCCCACGATCGCGTGATTGACGGTCAGGCTGTTAACCATAATCACATTCTATTAATGCCATTTGTGTAGCGCACACTGGTATCTGGCTGTCTCTTTTAGACAATTGCATTTAGTACAGCATGACAATGCATGCGAGTGGTTAGTAAGTGGTACGAACAGACAGTTATACACATGGGCTACAGCCTTATGTCATGTCTTGTCGTGAACAACTTTCTGATGAGGTGACCGCTATAAACCACATACCCCTATACATCAGGTGAACATTACCGGGCAACAGTTAACCATGAGAACATTTGTCCCAAAAACTTCCATCAATGCCTAGCAGCGCTGATAGCGCAAGTGTGTAAGTATTGCCAAGTCGACATCCAACTTTGCCTGGCAGCTAAAGAGCATAGGCAGGGGTATGCTGTTGAGAACACTGAAATGCTGCTGCGTTTGCCCATCTACACCAATTTATGATGCATTTGAAGCTTGTCCATACATTTGTCTACTGGTCATTTGTGAATGTTTGCTCTTTTCGGCCCAAGTGCGAACGACTGACTGATGTGTTGTTTTGATTCTGCCCCCGTATGTAATTGTTCGATATCTGTGTCTATAATTGATCAGAAGGCAGCTTTCACTTTGCAAGTCTGAACACATTACCTTCAATGGCTCCCTGGTGGGCCTGATTATAAACCCCATTGTGAGCTGTATCCGATTGTATTTTCTTCTTGTTCGACGAGGCATTGTGTTTTAGAAGCTGTTTACCTTTGTCTGTTATTCTTGTCTGACGAAGCATTGTGTTTCAGAAGTTGTATCCTTTTGTCTTTAATTCTTGTTCGACGCTGTCTTCTTTTGTCTTTTTTTCTTGTTTGACGAATCGTTTTGCTTTAGAAGTTATATCCTTTTGTCTTTTATTCTTGTTCGACGAGGCATTGTGTTTTAGACGCTGTATCATTTTGTCTTGCAAGTTAAAGAACGAAGCTCATGAATATATAAATATCGACTTCATATGCGCGATTTCCGCTGAATACCATTTGTCAAATTTCTATTCAAAGTGTCAATCTTCTTTTTAGTTAAGACACCTTAAAAAATGATATATTGAAAAAAATATTGCTGATTTAGTTGAAGCAATGGTAAAATCAGGACCCGGAGCCTAACCTTACTCCGGTGGAGAATTACGTATTGATCAACAGGCGGGACTATATTTCGTACTGCCGCTTACAAAAGAAAATCCGCGTCTAAATTAAGTAAACCAATAAACGCATCGCTGTTTACAGTGTATAACAATGTTACATATAGCAAATATTTATTGGAAGTTCTCTGTGTTTTATGAGCATTTATATATTTCTTAGCTATCCTTGACTGATCTGCTAATGGGAAATACTTGTTTTCCTGCATGCGGAATATTGGCTTCTTCTGTATAACGAACAGGTGTGTTTATGTATGGCTCATTGATGACTATAAAATGACGATGATTTACGCAACGCAGACTAATACAAATATCACTATGGAGTATACGTTGACCCATATTGGTCAAGGAGCGGGAGGAAACCTCACAGCTAGCTTACATCGGGCTCATCTTATTTGTTCCGAATGTGTAATAAAAAGTGACAACATGATCAATATATAAAAAGATTAAAAGACTGTAAGTCTGCTCCGCCGACTGCCATAGCAAGCGCAATTTCATTACGGGTATAGTAGCAAGCTCATGATGTTCTCTTGTTAACTGCAAAATATGTTAAGCAAATATGACAATATCACGCTTTGTTACTGGTGTGGCTGATTGTTTAGAGACACTTTATTGTAACATAAGCCATGAGATGGATCATGTCTGATAAAGGATTCTTGGATAGAGTATATAAATGAGGGATGAGCTAGTGGCACCTCCCTCTTCCATCTTGCCGATAGCCTTCCGCGTCGTGGACGCAATGAATGATGAGAATGGCTGCAATAACAGCTTACTCTTTATGATTACCGATACTTACGTGATAGTTAATTCTACTACATCACTAGCATATGTTAGCCAGCTATTTATTACACTCTCACTGTGGAATGCAAGCTGTCTAAGGACTAAACTATCGCAATAGCAAAATTGGTTGCTCTGTCTTGCCTGTGATATTCATGGTTTCGACGAAATGTACTCACTCGGAATAGCTTGAGTGTTGCAAGGAGTAAATTATTTGGCAGGCACAATGGTGTATGGGGTCCTTCGATGTTTAACACAAAACTTAATGCTTAAGTCCCAACACACTGTTGGTTTGTATCATTCAATGTGGGATAGTCAAGCGTGTATCACAGGACGGCAGCAGTCAATCGCTGACCCGAACCAAACGTGTCATGAATGGTGTGTTCACACATCTGTTGCTGCTGAGATAAGGTGTATGGTCGATTGACATGAATGATATTTCAATGTTTATTATTACTTATTGGATCGCGACAATGTTTTGGATATAATCAAGGGTAGAATGTAGGCCTATCTTAACAAGACAAGTGCAGTAGATTCAATGTAGTCTGTTTCGGGATTATTTGTCCAACGTTATCTTGTACGTCAGCAATGGAAGCCGGTATTTCTTTATTTGAGCATGTAATTCCGAACTGCAACAATCCATAAATATACATTCAACTTGATGCGATGGCATTAAGAGTAGCAAGAGAGACCTTATTCCTTAATATATCAAACTGTAACGGCTGAGGACTGCGATGTTTTGCACTCATAAGGGACCTTGACACTTTAAGTGCAATCAAGTTTCATGTTGGCGTTCATTGATTTAAACAAGACATGAAAAGAAAACACGTCCGAGTAATGTTTCCTTCTCAGCCGTATTATGACCTTCAGGGTGGGTTTAAAGCAGATGCTTTACTTTATTTCATCGATGATGGTAATAGACTAAACCGGCAGGAATCTCACGCAAATTTCCCTCCACATAAGAACAGTAGAATCCAATATTTACAATCCGATCGCAAAGGGAAGTTCACCCGATATTGACATTTGCAAAGTGTCTGGCTTGTGATACGCACCCTCGGTTTCTATGTGACTCATTCACATTGTAGTGGTCTGCGTCCAATGAGAACACATTTAATGTCTTCTGGAATTATGGGGCGTCTCAAAAGTTCAAATTGGCACCAGAATATGCGCTTTAATCGCTTAGCTGCACGAAATCCATTTTACATAATAGTCAGTTAAAAAGACGTCAATTGTGTGTCTGCTTCTCTCGCCGACTGTGTGATTAACGGTGCCACTCAATCTGAAACAACAAATCGGAGTCTTGTAGAATGTGTGCCCGGCTCATAAAAATCACTCGTCCGGATGGACAAGTTCTTCGGAACTTGTACAACTAACCAATGAGAGACAACGACTCAAAAGTACCCGAGAGTGACCGAGAGACACGGCTTGTGATTGGAGCATCCCAAATCTGTGACGCCTGTCATAAAACTATCGTCCCCTAGACCTGAAGGCGAGACTATTGAATATCAGTAACATGTAAACAACGCCCGCAGCCATCAGGCTAGGGGACCTTGACTAGCATATATGTATATTTATATTTTTATTCATTTATTCATATATTTATATCTATATATATATATATATATATATATATATATATATATATATATATATATTTATCCGCACATGTATATATAAATATGTCTATATATAAATATATATATATATGAATCATATTCATATATATATACATATATATATACATAGGCATATATAGTGTATATATATACTTATATATATAGACATCTTTTTTATATCAATATATATATATATAATATATATATATCGATACACATACATATATATGTAGATATATCTATATAAATATAGATATTATTTTATCATAAACATATATTATATACATATAAAATATATATACATTCTATATATATATATATTTATATATCAATGCATATATATATATATAAATATATATATATCGAAACAAATATGAAAATATTTGCATAAATTGTTGTCTAAATACATATGTAAATACATATATATATATATATATATATATATATATATATATATATATATATATATATATATTTCTGTGCATATATGCGTATGTTTACACATAAATACATTTATGTCGATAGTTATGTAAATAGATATATAGATATATGATAACGTACATATATAAATATATATATACTTATAAAACTAAATATATGTATATAGCTAAAAGGGAGATGGATAAATATTAACATATATATATATATATAAATATATAGATATATGTATAAATATATATATATATATATTTCTCCGAATACGCTAT
This sequence comes from Urechis unicinctus, assembly GCA_034190875.2. Lineage (NCBI taxonomy): Eukaryota > Metazoa > Annelida > Polychaeta > Xenopneusta > Urechidae > Urechis > Urechis unicinctus. Next base: position 58,644,407 of record CM067346.1, on the reverse strand, counting down.
ATATGCATATATATATTATATATATATATATATATATATATCCTATATGGAGTTATGTGTGGAAATATTCAGACATATATATGAGTATCTATATATTTATTTACATTTATATGTATACGTCATATATATACATGCATTTATATCTGTACATTATGTATATAGATATGTAAATATATAATTACGTACATGTATAAATATTTCATATAGGTTGTCCGTATGTATATATAAATATATATATATATCTGCATAGCTAAAAGAGATAAAAATTTAATATATATCATATAATATATATATAAATATGTATATAGTTATAAGTTTATACATGTATATACACGCACACACACATAAATATTATATATATAATATATGTATATATATATATATAGATTTATATTTATATACCATATATTCATATATATCTCTTCTCTCGCCGATGTGTATATGTATATGTATATCATATATATATTTATATAACAATATCGATATATAGATATGTAATATATATATATATGCGTGTGTATGTGTGTGACCGGTAGGTGAGTGTGTGTATATGTACATATAAATATATGAGATCTGTTTATATGTGACGCCGAACATTCTATCGTATCGGGCCTTTTCGCTGTTTAATGGAGTGTTAATGGGTAGTGTCGATGACTTTAGTGATCAAGAACTACGGCTTAAAACCCTTTGACATGCTCTGGAACACTAGCCATCTTTTGTCGTTTGTTTTGCTTTTCATGTCAAGCCATCTGACAGTGGTGTATCCTAGACTAGCATAATTATTTATATATTTAGTTATCAATCACATTGGTGACATCAGTATATATATATTACATATATATATATATATATCTATATATATATATATATATATATATACATATATATATCCATATATATATATATATATATATATATATATATATATATATATCATATATTCATATATATATATATACATATATATATACATATACATATATATGTGTATATATATACATATATATATGCATCTTTATATAAATATATATATATATAATATATATATATATACATATACATATATATAGATATATCTATATCTAAATATATATATATATATATACATAAACATATATATATACATATAAATATATATATATATATATATATATATAGATATATATATGCATATATATATATATAAAATATATATATATCGAAACAAATATGAAAATATTTGCATAAATTGTTCTAAATACATATGTAAATACATATATATATATATATATATATATATATATATATATATATATATATATATATATATTTCTGTGCATATATGCGTATGTTTACACATAAATACATTTATGTCGATAGTTATGTAAATAGATATATAGATATATGATAACGTACATATATAAATATATATATACTTATAAAACTAAATATATGTATACAGCTAAAAGGGAGATGGATAAATATTAACATATATATATATAAATATATAATATATGTATATATATATATATATATATATATATATATATATATACTATATATATATATATATGCATATATATATATATATATATATATATATATATATATATATATATATATATATTTATATGGAGTTATGTGTGGAAATATTCACACATATATATGAGTATCTATATATTTATTTACATTTATATGTATATTTATATATATACATGCATTTATATCTGTAATTATGTATATAGATATGTAAATATATAATTACGTACATGTATAAATATTTATATAAGTATGTATATAAATATATATATATATATATGCATAGCTAAAAGAGATAAAAATATATATATATATACATATATATATATATAAATATGTATATATTTATAAGTTTATACATGTATATACACGCACACACACATAAATATTTATATATATATATATATATATATATATATATATATATATATATATATATATATTATACATATATATTCATGTATTATATATATATATATATATATATGTATATGTATATATATATATATATATATATATATATTTATATATATATATATATATATATATATATATATATATATATATATATATGCGTGTGTATGTGTGTGTGTGGGTAGGTGAGTGTGTGTATATATACATATAAATATATATGTATAAGTTTATATGTGACGCCGAATATTCTATGTATCGGGCCTTTTCGCTGTTTAATGGTGTGTTAATGGGTAGTGTCGATGACTTTAGTGATCAAGAACTACGGCTTAAAACCCTTTGTCATGCTCTGGAACACTAGCCATCTTTTGTCGTTTGTTTTGCTTTTCATGTCAAGCTTACAGTGGTGTATCCTAGTATTCCTAATTAAGCGCTAATGGACTTTAGTTATCAATCACATTGGTGACATCAGTTACCCGACGCCCACATTGGCACGGAAATGCCATGTATACATCTATTTATATATACATATAAATATATATAATATATATATATATGTATATATTTATACATATAAATATATATTCATATGAGATATATATATATATATTTTGCATATATATATATATTATATATGTACATGTATATATATATATATGTATATATATATATGTACATGATATAGATATATATATAATATATTTATATATATCATATATATTATATATATTATATATATTCTATATATATTTATATATATATATCTCTATATATCTATCTATATCTATATATATATCTATATATATATATATATATATATATATATATATATATATATATATATATATATATATATATATGCAGAGATAAGGCGGTTGTTGCGGTGTATTATCATTTCCACATGTGTACGGATGTGTAATGAGCCTCTTTTATCAGACACACCTATCATCTATACTCCATCATGTCTGCCAGAAGTATCACTGTACGATATAATGCTATAGTGTGCGCTTATAGTTTAGTTGATAGCTTCCGTAGCATGTAAAATACTTGTGATGGTGACAAGAGTTTATATTTTGGGAGTATTATTCTCAATGCGTAGTTAAGTAATTCCACTTAATTACAACAAATCGGCTGAGATATACAGCCCTCCACCTATCATATTTACCTTGGGGACTGCATGCTGATTGACAACAGGGGCGAATATTAGTAGGCACTATATGCCGAGTAATATTACAACTAAATTCTCTATGTTATATACCATTATGGAGGTGTTACAAACAACCGTGGAGGGGATATATCACACAACATGCACATATCCCAGGTTGTATATTGGGATGAAAAACCATACCTGAATACGAACCAAACTGGGCTGTTAGATAAAATATATGATAAATCTTGTTTTAGTTTATTTCAGCTCCCGCCAATAAATTGTACGCATTAGAGTTACTCGCAGTTCTAATTGAAGTCTGTTTGGTTTTATTGTTGTAATACAAAAACTCCTAGTCTTTACCCGGCTGATGACTACTTTCAAAGTCGTTCGTGACCATATATCCGATTGTGCTGAGCTCTTCATGTGAGTGTTCCCCTTAGTGAAACTGCTTACCTCGCGGCCGGCCGATGTTGCAACGTTTCACACTCGCCTGCTTGTGTACAATGAGGAACCCTCTAGCGAGAGCTATCATATGGGCCTTAAACGGTTATACACAGAACAAGACTGAACATATAGTTCACACAAGCTTTGATGGCCCTATACTAACGGCTGTAATTGACAAATACACCTCAGGACCGATTCATTCGCAGAGCTCGTCGTATTCGGCCATTGTACTTCAATGTCAACTTCATTTTGGTGCTTCTAATCGGATTCATGTGCGCCACTCTGTATCTATACGTGGACAAAAATAATAAACCACGCTAGGCATCGACTGTGGTACATGGTTTTTGAAGTCAGTCGATCCATCAAATAAAAAATGTTATCATTGTAGCTTATTTGCCTCTCAAACAGGCAACTTAAGAGATAAGATATATTGAAACCTTTGGCTATCCGGCTCTACTGTCCATTTGTAAATGCAGACACAGATTTATGATGTGAACGGTCTTTCAAATACTAGGTGTCCTGCAATGGCAGCTGTCTCGCCCACATGAAAGTGTATGTATGTATGTATATATGTATGTATGTATATGTATATATGTATGTATGTATGTATGTATGTATGTATGTATGTATGTATGTATGTATGTATGTATGTATGTATGTATGTATGTATGTATGTATGTATGTATGTATGTATGTATGTATGTATGTATGTATGTATGTATGTATGTATGTATGTAAATGTGTATGAATGTATGTATGTATGTATGTATGTATAAATGCATGGATGTATGTTTGTATGTATGTCTGTACATACGTAAATATATATATACATATGTGAATATAATATATATATATATACATATATATATATAATATATATATATATATATATATATATATATATATATTATATATTATGTGTGTTAGTGTTTGTTGTTGTGTGATTGTTTGTGTACATGAATGCGTCAGTGTATTATATTTTAGGTTAGTATTCGTCCTGTAATTCAGAGGCAAAGTTGCGTTTAATATCGCCACCGTGCTCTACAATAGTTTAAGGCGCATATTCTGTTGCTCTACTTCACTTGACGGCAATGCATTTTGAAGAAGCCTGGAGTCATATATACCTTATCGGTTAATTTCTCACGAAAATATTATGCAAATCTACCCAGAAGACACAGTTATGGTCACACAGATGTGTACTCGGCATTAATTTATGCAACGCGGCTGAAGCAAACAGACTTATTGGACATTTGTTGAAGAATAGTGGTCAAGGTACGAGTTAGCATACAACCCTAACTGCAAACATAACTCAAGCTAATGTTATGTATTCAGCATGTGTTATCCGATTAGCCATCTGATAAATGAATAAAAAAAAGAAAATGATATTATTCCGCTCTGCTGGTTGAGTAAACAAGCGAGATTTCAATACGCTGGATAACGCAAGGATATCCACATTTCACCTACGACGTAAATATACATTATTCGAATAATAGCCATGATTTTCTGAATTTTATGAATGCAGTCCTTTCTTCAGCAATAACAGAGATAATGTAGCAGCTTATGCATGCCCTGGCATTAGCTGCATTATGTTTAAGAGTTAAGAATTAATGATAGCGATATTTCCACATCATACTCTGACTCACTAATGGGTCTACTGTCAAAGGTATTAATTTACAACTTGCATGATCGCAAAATGAGTATATTTCTGCCATGATTATTTTATACTCAATGTGCATTTCATGAATAATATTTATATACGTTGATGGAGTATTTATGAATGAGGGCAATAAATCTCTGTGCATCTTTTTGTTCCTGTAGTTTCTTAAACGCTTGGCCATTTATTGTCCGTTATCCGTGAAGATATACGGCATTATTATTGCCTTTTTGTTAGCACTGACCGCGCATTTGGACGTTTTAGTATTTGTGTTTATCATCGATAAAGCCATTTGACAGATCATGCCTTCATTGATCCTTAGTGGATTATAGCTTAGGTGAATATTCTTCCTGTTAGTCTATGTTACTCTGTCGTACAATTGCGTTAGATATCGACACTTTGCTCTACAGTAAGATACGGCGCACGTTTTGACGCAAACCCGAGTCACAGCTACACAAAACAGTTAGAAGCTGGTTGAAAACGTTTTTACAGATATCGTATTTCTAGTATGAGGGGGAAAGTATCTTACATTAAATACGCAATTGTAAATTGCTCAAACACACTTAGCTAAATTACCTGTCGAAGATACAAGTATTAATGAGAGTGATATGAAAAATTCAATTGCCTAAAATACGGGGTCAATAAAGTTGCCCACTTTGGAATAGTGACTACAGCTGCACTCCACTTACAATAGAGCTGTGTATGGCTATTATACAAGCCCTACTAAAAAGTATAAATATGCTGTAAAGGATAAACTACACACGAATGATGATGCAAATCATGACGAAAAAGGCATAAATTGTCACGCGGAGGCCTGCTATTTATTGATTTAGGCTGATGCAGATATTATCTTGGCATACATATTGATGCGTGGTGGTCAAGGTGCAACTTGGCACACAAACCTAACTGACAAATATCATCCGACTCTTATTTGTTGCTCTGTATGTTTTATGCACAGTGGACAATTAAAAGATTAAAAAGTCTCTCAGTCTCAAAATATGACTGTCTGAGCACGCAGAATGTCATCACTGGCTTTTCAGACACACTGTTAGACGGTACCCGAAAACGTTTAACTTATCGATGCATTATACAAATGATAGCCATGGTATCCAGACATAGGCTTTTGTCAGTAAATGACTTAATGTCACGCAAAGTTGGAATCAAGTCTATGCTGGTCGAATCCAGCTGCTGTGACCTGATATATGTCAGCATAAGAAGAGATGAATTCTGATTTGCCTGTAGCAAAAATGACATGTAGATCTGTTAGGAATAGCTTGCTGATATGATGATCTTGACAGGAGACACATGAAAAGTGATGTAACTATTCGCCAGAGCAGTTATATAGGTGAAATTGCAACACAATAAGGTTATTGAACTGCAATTTTCTTTTCTGTCGAGGAATGACAAATATCAGGTATTGAAATTAGTCCTGTCTCAAATGATAGCTCGAGAAAGTCGCATATTAATTACTCTCCGTTTCATTAGCCGTGTAATATTTACCAAGTGAGGCAGTAAATGATCACAACACTTCCGCATCAACTACCGACACATAAATTGGAGGCAAAAGATCAAGTTGCTAATTTGCCACTTCTATGGTTGCATAACGGAGGAAGTTTCTACCATGACAACTGACTACTTGCTGACCAGCAATCAGGCAACGCGTAATTTGTAATCGAATCTATGAATGCTGTTTCTGTGAAAGCAATTAATCTGCATTAACATGTTGCGATGGTGTGATGATAATATTTTAGTGCAGTTTTGCAATAGTTGGCTGTATGACGATGAATTATCGGTTTTCCATTGAGATGGAGGGCTTTATTGCCTTATGTTAAATAGACTTGTCTTCATGGAGGGACGCTTTACTTTATCACATAAAACTGCGTTTGCTTTGACGTCATAGCGATTCATTACATGATATATTTCCAGGAGTGCGAGGTTCTACCTCAGATTGTCAAGCTTTAGTGCCCATCATGTCTCATTTTGCAGACCCTATAGTCTATATTCATTGCCGCATGTCAGTCTCTATGGTAACAGTTTCGTTTGTGACGTTTAATAGCTGTTTATGCTCATTTGTTATTTACCTTAATCATCCCTTAGAGCTCTGATCTTTCTGTTGCTTTAATTTTGAAAAACAGAATTATTAATTTACCGTATAAAAACACTGATTGTGTCTATTGTGATTAAAAAGCCATCGGCATAGATTCCACCGATCGTTTGTTTGACTTTAATGATGCTGACTATTGGCGATTTATGAGACCAAACAATGTCGACGTGATATTAGTTTTGTGTATGCATCGTCGTTGAAACCGATACGACCAATAAGCGCTGTGTATTAGGGTATTCATTAGTATTGACATTGACATTGTCAATTATCCACTGCCATCCGAAACTATTTGAAGCGACAATGCCGTGATGAGGGATACATCACCCTTTGTCTTATCATTCGTAAACATTCTGAGCGGTGCGTACACAACAAAGGAAATGACAAATAGTTTTAACGATAATGCTGGCTGAACTGTTGCACTTAACGAATCATTGTAGATTGAAATTGCTTTATACTTTACCCTCATATTTCTCATGTGACATGCGTCTGTCCACTACCAACCCAAGGGAAATAGACAAAAGCTAAATGAGAGCGTTTAAGCATACTGTGTTTTTCCAGTTTTCGCAAGGGACGAATCCTGTATCGAAAATTCAAGTATAATTGCCTATGTACCCATGTCTTAACTGTTAATAGTACATACTAGCATTTGCACATGTGGTGCGGATGCTACTAATACACAACGTAGATGTGAAACGGATGATGCTCATTTTGCAATCGTCACGAACTCTCCATTTACAGCGTTGTTATGCGTGGCTACGTGGTGGCTTAACAAGGACTATTATAAAATGTTGTTATATGCACTACAGGAGAAATGTTCTTCATAAACATAATGCAAAACCTGACAGAAGACACGTTTATTGTCACATAAAGTCCCACTTTATTGATTTAAGCGACATAACAAGGGTGTTGACAATATTTTCATGCAATATATGCTGACGCCTAGTGGTCAAGGTGCATGATGGCACATAACCCTAGTTGCAAAATAACACCTCATTTATTGCGTATGTGTTAAGCAGAGTAGACATATAATAAAGTAATAAGTAAGAGGAAAAGGCAATCTGTGGAGGCGAGGTTAATTTTACTGGCCTATATCTTTGATATGATTTTCTAGCAGAACGCTGTAATTTAAACGCTCAAAACATGCTATTTGTAATAGCCGCTGAAATTATTACTTTTTTTCAGTACTAAAGGGACCTATTGCAAGGTTATAGGTGCTTGGCTGAAATCAATTCATACCGTAATCAATAAATTCAAACCAGTCCAATAATCGTCGCATCTGATCAGTTAAGGCCAAAATTACAAAAAAATATCAGTTAGAATTATCACGCTGGACGATCGCTAAGGTAGCCAAGATTTAAGTCGCACCCAGACGTGTGACGTCGGCAAGGGGAGCCCCCGTTCTCAGAGAGGCTGTTAATGTGTTCATTTGTCATGCACATGATCACATAATTTTCGTTAATGGAAAGAATCTATTGCATCCTATGGCTGCTAGCTGATGACACTTAAAAGCAATTTCTACAATACAATTTTACCTATTGATCTGTTTTTCGCATTTGAACGATTTGCTCATGTGCCAAGCATTGATAACAAATAAACTTTGCACCGAAGTCATAGCGATTCATTCACTAAACTAAAGTTCTCAAATGCACAACGAGGGATATCCCTGCATTTCAAAGGACGGCAACAGTCAATCATTGACTGGAATCATTCGTCTATTACTGATGTTTACATATAAATGGTGTTTCCATATATATATATAGATATATATATATATATATATATATATATATATATATATAGATATATATATATAGATATATATATATATATATAGAGATATATATATATATATTATATATATATATATATATATATATATATATAGATATATATATATATATATATATATATATACATATATATATATATGTAAATAAATATACATATACATATATATAAATAGATATATATATATAAACATATATATATATATATAAATATGCATATATATATATAAACATATATATATGTATATATATATATACACGCGGACGTCCCTATTGTGGTGTAGGCATATTGGTTAATACGACATAATTGAGTGTAGTCGATTCCAACACCAGAATTATGACAGGTCGCTCTCGGTTGCTCTATCCTCGGCAATGAATGAGTTATCTTGATAAGCGCTCACCTACCCTGCGAATGAGACGCTAACGTGGTAAACTCGGAACTGGTACGTTATGACTAGAGACGTTATTAATAGGGTAAAGGTTGCCTGCACATGCGTAGACGAGCCATGGCAGACGTTGGCTTGAACCAAATGCACTCGAGTCCCACATAACGCATACGACAAAAGACTAGTATATTTAAACATTTAAATATAGAACTTCACGTTCAATTACTACCACTGGTGCGAGAATGTGGCATTTATTCTTTCATTGCCTGACAGGTTGCTGACTTTATACGAAACTGGAAAAGGCATTGTGGTGGTAATTTGGCACAACATCCCACCCTGACATGGATAGAAACTACGACGTTGTGACCCGACACTAACAATCGAGCAATCAGATCATTCCACAGAACCTTCAAATAACGTCTAGTGCGCGAGCAAATTTCGTTGTTAATACCCTATCATCGCTCGCTCATGACGTCAACACTAACCAATATCTTCAGCATTCCGTGAGGATATATATATATATATATATATATATATATAGAGATATATATATATATATATATATATATATATATATATATATAGAGAGATATATAGAGATATATATAGAGAGAGATATATATATATATAGATATATAGATATATATATATAATATAAACATATATATATATAATTATACATATATAGGTATATATACATTTATACATATATATATAAATATATATATAGAGATATATATATATATATAGATATCTTTATATATCCTATATAAACATAAATATATATATATAAATATAAATATATATATATACATATATATATACATATGTATATATATATATGTGTGTGTAACTATATCTATATATAAATATCTATATATATATATATATATGCTTATATATATATTTATATATATATAAATATTTATATATAAATAAATATATATATTTATATATATATGTATATATATTTATATATATATGTATTCGTTTATATATATATATATCTATATATATATATATATATACATATATATATATGTCTATATATATATATATACATATATATATATAAATAGGGCTCAGAAACAAAGTTAGAGGTAGTAAGTCCTCAAAATCGTAGTTCAGCGTGGGAACGACTAAAGGCGTGAATACTAGAAGGCTTCGATCATCGTAGGCGGAATTCTTCAGTATCGAAAAGACCCAAATGAGCAACAGAATCGCTACTCGCGATTTATGATATACCGAGTGAAGGACATGGATTTCGTGTGTGAATTAGGGAAGGGTAAGACACAATGAGTAATATATTTCATTTCTTCTTGCTTCAGTGACTCGGCGATCTGTAGCTTAGCATCGGGAACTAAGTGCCTGTGAATACGATCACGGATAGCCGGTTGGGTGGAATGATCCACACGCCGATCATGAATGTATTGGGCAACCCAAGAGCGCTTTAGTGACATAGGTGATACGTCGCCTAATCTCAGCAGCACTAGAGTGTTGTTAATTTCAGGTTATGTTGATAAATAAGCGATGCCCGTACACAACTTTGTTTCCATTATGCAAGCTTGATGTATAACTGGAAGAACTGTGCTGGTGATATATCATCTGAATTGTGACACACGCCTGAAATATGTGTTGTTAATCAATTATTTAAACAGAAGACTAGCTTAATAAGGATATCTGAAGCTCATTTATATTTGGTATCAGTGAGTGAAGATGACAGAAATCGTGTCGGTCATTTTGCAATACACGCACATGGCAAATGAAACAAATATTGACAGAAGACACATTCATTGTTTCTCGGAGGTCCACTATATATCAATCTATGAGATGCAACAAGGCTGATGCAAATATTGCCGTGAGACATAAGATGTTGCACAGTGGTATTTATGCGTATTGGCATTCTGATCAACGGGCATTACATTTTTCGTAAACGAACAACGTAACTGAACAACCGGGTGTTTTCTGTATCGAGGTCATGAAAGAACCTAGCAAATGGTAACACCATACATTAAATATAGCCCAACGCTGCTACATCAACCACAGGTTAACTGTTCACATTGCCCAGCGCCCGGAAGCGGTCGTATCACGCGACTATGGATTATATTTTAGTGTTCAAACAAATGGAAAAGATGCAATCGCAGAAAAACTAGCAATTCAGGAATGAGATAATAAGGGCACAATCAATCACATTACATGCGACAGATGAATTGGTATAAGTGGAAATATTAAACTACCCATTGACAATAATACTCCCATAGCATAAACTCATGACATCATCTCAAATATTTTTCATAATACGGAAGCAATCAAGTAATATTAAACGCATACACTATAGCATTATATAGTACAGAGATACCACTAGCAGTCATGATGGAGCATAGACCATAGATGTGTCTGATAAAAGAGGCTCATTACACATCCGTTCATATGTGGAAACGATAATACACCGCCGCAACCCCCTTCAAATTAGAACGGAAGAAGAATAAACTATCTGCACATATATAAATAGATGTATACATGGCATTTCCGTGACAATATGGGCGCCGGGTAACAGATGTCACCAATGCCATGGATGAATAAAGTCCATTATCGCTTAATTAGGAATAGTAGGCTATACTGTCAGCTTGACATTAAAAGAATCACCATGGATATCCTCGAACAATGAAACAAAGACAAAGACTTAAAGACAAAAGACGAAGGATGGCTAGTGTTCCAGAGCACGACAAAGAGTTTAAAGCCGTAGCATTTAGCACTACCCATTAATACACAATTAAAAAGCGATAATTGGTCGTTACTGCTTCCCGACGAAGCACACGAAAGGCCCGTTTATTTCAATATACGCTGTCATAAATCGCATGTGAGAGAATAATCGATGCGTGAGTGTAGTGCAGATATAACACAGCGACGTTGAGGGAAGACGCCATTTGATATATAATACTTACACACACACACACACACACACACACACACACACACACACACACACACACACACACACACACACATACATATATATATATATATATATATATATATATATATATATATATATATATATATATATATATATATATATATAGAGAGATAGATATATATATATATAGATATATATATATATATATATATATATATATATATATATATATATATATATATATATATATATATATATATATATATATATATATATATATATATATATATATATATATATATATATATATATATATATATATACAATATTGCGTTGATGGCTGAATATTACCTGAAGCGATAACTAGCATATGTTTTTTGCATCAAACTACACGAACATTAGCGAATTGTAGTTGGTTAACCAGTTTTGCAGGAGCGGATAGCTGGAATTACAATTGCATACTGCATCAAAACGATCTTTCACAGTCGTTGCTTACAAGTCTATACTTAAAGTATCTCCTCCAACAAACACCATCAGGTCTGAAATCTGCTGATTGCTGTGCATCCATATGGGCTGCCTTGACGTCCGGCTTAAAACCATATAGATTGTAGCTTCTCAATGAGATTTTACTTTCATGACGTCTATTCTAAACCACATGACAATTTGGAGGCGTTTTCGCTGGACCGATAAGATGACTTCAACATAAAAAACACTTAAACGCACCACATATATGAATTAGAGTGAACACTCTGAGCACAGCCTTATGCCCGTTGTTAAAACTATCGAATCTTGACTCGTTCGATTCAGTAGTAACCCTGACAATTTGGCCGTTTAGATGTGCTCACAGGTGCAGATAAAAAACAGAACTAGCTAGCTCAAGTTAATATGGAAAAACCCTTATGTTTACAGCACAGCTTCAGCGAACAAATAATACAAGAACATATGTCCTGGGATTGTGAAAAAGGAAATGCATAACGTTTGAAAGCAGCCAATGTGACTAATATGTTTCCCGGGAGGCAGGAGGCATGGGGTGGGTGTCGGCTAAAAATTTAGATAGGTGCGGAGGCAGAGACAATTATTTCTACTTTGCTGTGCATTGGGATGGCAAAATGTCCTAGACGATTGACGTATTGGGATCGTCTAGAACCTATAGGTGTGATGCAATATTTTGGGAACAAATGCATCTTGCAAGTTTATATGCAAACACGCAAGCTATTCTTATCCTAGCTACATAAACCGACCAAATCACTAGCACAGTATATTGCAATGATAAATTGAGTATTACATACGTATCTTAACAGCATAAAGTAATTTCTAAAACGATCAGATTGTAAATATTGGATTCTCATCTTTTTATGTCGTTGGAAATGTGCGTAAGATTCCTGCCAGTTAAGTCTATCACCATCATCGACCAAATGATGTAAAGCATCTACTTTGACCCCACACACATGGTCATTATACGGAGGAGAAGGACGCATTTCTTGGACGTGGTTTCTTTTCATGCCTTGTTAGAATTAAAGACTGTCACTTCGTACACGAAACGGGATTGCGAAGCTCTTTTATGAGTGCAAAACATCGCAGTCCGTTACAGTTTGATATATGAAGGGAAAAGTCTCTCTTGCTTCTCTTGATGCCATCGCATCAGGTTGAATGTATATTTATGGATTGTTGCAGTTCAACATTACATACTCAAGGAAAGAAATGCAGGTTTCCATTGCTGACGTACAAGATAACGTTGGACAAATAATCCCGAAGCAGATTTACAAATGCAACAAGAACACGACTTGTTGTTGTTCATAGTTTGCACAAGGGTGACATCGTAAAGCTTTCCTTGGTTCGCGTGTTTTCACCAACTATATCGAATCTATAGCAGTTGTCTTGTTAAGATAGGCATACATTCTACCCTTGATTATATCCAAAACATTGTCGTGATCCAGTAAGTAATAATAATCATTGAAATATCATTCATGTCCATCGACCATACACCTTATCTCAGCAGCACCAGATGTGTGAACACACCATTCATGACACGTTTGGTTCGGGTCAGCGATTGACTGCTGCCGTCCTGTGTTCCTCGCTTGACTATCCCGCATTGAATGGTACAAACCAACAGTGTGTTGGGACTTAAGCATTAAATTCACGCGGTAGCCCGGTGAAGTTTTGTGTTCAACATCGAAGGACCCCATACACCATTGTGTCTGCCAAATAATTTACACCTTGCAAAACTCAAGCTATTCCGAGTAAGTTCATCTTGTCAAAACCCTGAATGTCACAGGCAAGTCAGAGCAACTAATTTTGCTATTGCGATAGTTTGGAAACCATGTCCTTAGACAGCTTGCATTCCACAGTGAGAGTATAATATATACCTGGCCATCATATGCTAGTGATTTAGTAGAACGAACTATCCCCATAAGTATTGGTAATCATAAAGAGTAAGCTGTTATTGCAGCCATTCTCATCATTCATTGCGTTCGCGACGAAGAAGGCTATCGGCAAGATGGAACAGGGAGGTGCCACTAGCTCATCCCTCATTTATATACTTTATCCAAGAATATTTTATCAGACATGATCCATCTCATGGCTTTTGTAACTATAAAGTGTCTTTAAACAATCAGCCACGCCAGTAACAAAGCGTGACGTTGTCATATTTGCTCAACACATTGTGCAGTTAACAAGCGAGCATCATGAGTTTGCCACTATACACGAAATAAAATTTTGCTTACTCAGGCAGGCGACGGAGCGGACTTACAGTCTTTTAATCTTTTTATATATTGATCATGTTGCCACTTTTTATTATACATTCGGAACAAATAAAGTGAGCCCGATGAAAGCTAGCAGTAAGGTTTCTCCCGCTCCTTGACCAATATGGGTCAACATATATTCCATAATGATATTTGTATCAACCATTTGCGTTGCGTAAATCTATGTAAATTGGGCCTCCGTGTGACAATTACTGTGCCCCTGTAAGCATTTACATCAACGCCATTTTATAGCCATCGCTGAGCCACACATAAACACATCCTCGATCGATTTGCGTCGCCCGTTTGTAAATCAGCATAATCTCGCATGCATGAAAACAAGTATTTCCAATTGGCAGGTCATTCAAGGATAGCTGGGCAGTATATAAATCCTCATAAAACACAGGGTACTTCCAATATTTAATATATCTAACGTTGTTGTACACTGTAAACTGCGATGCCTTTTTTTTGTTTACATAGTTTAGACGCAGATTTTCTTTTGTGAGCGGCAGTACGAAATATAGTCCCGCCTGTTGATCAATAAGTAATTCTCCACGGGGTAAGGTTAAGCTCTGTGTCCCGATTTCACCATTTCTAACTAAATCAACAATATTTTTTCAATGTATCATTTGTTTTAACTAAATATAAGATTGACACTTCGAATAGAAATTTAACAACTCGTATTCAGCAGAAATCGCGAATATTAAGTTGACATTTATATATTCATGAGCTTCGTTCATTAACTTGAAAGACACAAGGATACAACTTCTAAAACTCTACGCCTCGTCAAACAACGGTAAAATACAAACGGATAAAACCTTGGATGACATCTTCTAGTAAATCACCGGCTTAGCTGTCTGCACAAAAGTTCTACTAAATACCTACTCACAGTCATTATTTATAAATACCATTTTCAATATACAGGAAAAGTGGAAGCTGCTGTCGGGAAAGCATACATCTACATATGGCTGCCCGATGGGACAAGTCTATATGTTAGATCTGTGTAACAGCCATATCAAATTGAACCAAAAGGTCTCTCGAAAGGCAGCTTTCCACCGCTGCGACAATTTTCACTTTCATTTTCAAAATCAAAACAGAAACATATCTAATGTATTCGACTGTCATGTGGTAAATGAAAGGATGAGTATACTAACAGATTTTCAAGAAACCATGGATCAAAAATGCGGGAAGTGTCTGTAAATAACGATTATTTAGTACGGCAACTACCACGCAAATAGAAAAGGCGTCCGTAGCAACATCTTCCGGTGACATACGACGTCACAACGCCTTCATTTATCGGCGTGTGTTCGCGAAGTTCAGGAATGTGTTATTTGTTTTTGCTTATTTCTTGTTAACTTCGCGTCGGATCGAAAAAAGGACGACAGGTTATTGATAAGAAAATACCTATTTTAGCCTATACCTGCCCTTTACGGCTTGGTCTATCTTCGGCAGCCACACCGATATATCATTGCGGGCAGGGACTCCAAGGTATAAAATGTTGGTTTTTGAGTCCATTGACTCATTAATGCTATAATCTCTTCTCCAAAGCACAACTTCAAAGTGATTCAAAATGAATGTACATAAAAACTAGAATCATGGCCATCGACACCTGAAATGTAACCTGAAGATTTCAGGCGCAGGCTTTATGGGAGCAAACCGCATTCATTGGTGTAATCAAATAACTGTAGTCATAGCTAACAGCACAAAACGTAATGTCTTTAATGGATGCACTCTGACATGGAAGGGCGGAAGAGGTGCGCCTCGTATGTTGGTAATTTTGTTAATCATTACTGGTCCCATTAATTGTGATTTCAAGAATCACTGTATTGTTAACTGATCATATTTCTGTGTGGAATAGTGTACATAAGTATTATCAATGTGTCGGTAAATTTGACATGTATTCGGCGTCTAAGATATTAGTAAGACGCCTTCATAGTTGAACCTCAATTTTAAATCGGAGGCCAGGAATTTTCGCTTTAACAATGTATAGTTGATACGATAACCAATAATAGTTAAATGTGATCAATTTTAATGAGGCGGTATAAATATGCAGGTGGCTGTTTCTTGTACCACATCTGCTGTGAACATTGAGTGAGTTAACTACAGCGTTAGTATTGAAAGAATAATTGTTAAATTTCACCGATATATATCACGCCTGGCTTTGGCGATTGTTCTCTGCACAGTCGTCTGTGCTTATGTTTGGACCTATTTAAATAATTACAGCACAAGGCCGATTTACCAAGATGTAGCCGTTAAAGACGAGAATGAATGCTCCCATTTGTGCTCTCAAGAAGACCGCTTTGAAAAAGCTGCAGACGGACTGTGATCGACACCCAGAGCTTCAAGATACATATAACCCAGACGCTCCGCAGACCTACTCCCGTCTCTTGGTTGACGATAAACACAAGATTTTGTATTGTGCATTATCCAAAGCAGCAAGCACTACCTTCTATAACCTCTTCTACACAGCACTAACGGGAAAGACTCTGCAATATATCCACTGCAGTGCATGTTGGGAGCAAGAAGGTCTAGTCTGGCTCAGTCAATTTCTCAAAGTGGCGCGCGACCGGAGACTAAAGGAGTACTATTAGATCATGGTGGTTAGACATCCTATGGACAGAGTCATGTCTTGCTGGAACGGAAAATTCATCAGACCTTTTAAACACGCTACTTGGCAAAAACACGGTCCGAGAATTATTGAGATGTTTCGACGGGTTCACAATGACTCGACTCTGAGAGATGAGATTCATAAAGGGGCAAGTTTTGAGGAGTTCCTTAAGTACATTGCATCTAGAAGCTACCCAACCCAAGACCCATAATCAACATTGGAATATAATATAATTTCATTAGCCACGGTGATGTGCACCCACATATTTAGGACTGATAAAAGTCATTTAGTAAAGATGAAGAACATATTCCTCAGTGTTGTCTGCCGAGGCGTGATGGTACAACGTGGCTACAGAAGCATGGAAGAGGCCTTGTAATATACGTTACAAGCATTAAAAAGAGCCCTATTTCATCCCCTAGCTCCCCGACGAATGATTCAAATATAAAACGAAGATTTTCAAATGGGGTATATAATATCTATGAGCCATAAATGATAGAATAAAGGCCTTATTTGATCTGAATATTTTTAATGTAAATTGGCTATCAAATCAAGGGAACAGACCATAATCATCATCATCATCATCATCATCATCAACATCATCATCATCATCATCATCATCATCACCATTATCGCGGTCGTCGCCGTCCTCTTATAATTCATCATCACATTTATCGGCGATATTGCCGTAATAACAACAAATGGACTAGTTGTTAATCTTCATTGCCGATCTATCTTGTTCATTTATTGTTATAATGGCAATATTGCCGATAAATGTGATGATGAATAATAAGAGGACGACGACGACCGCGATAATGGTGATGATGATGATGATGATGTTGATGATGATGATCATGATGATGATGATGATGATGATTATGGTCTGTTCCCTTGATTTGATAGCCAATTTACATTAAAAATATTCATTTGGCAAATGGGCATAATGTTCATAGCGCTTGCGTTGCACAGAATTGCAAAGTTTGCGCGTCATAACGCAAATATAGATCGCCTGCAAAATCGTTGTGGCAGAATCTATCGTGCCACCGGGCAATTGATGATTATGATGATGATGATGACGATGAGTCCTTACCATTCGATGAGTGGTTATAGAGAACTGTTGCAAGCCAGCGATCTTGGGCAATTTGTATCTCACATATCTATTGAGTTCATGCTTCTATAAATAATGTCACTCTATCAGATCAAATAATGCCTTTATTCGATCATTTATGGCTCATAAATATTATATACCCCATTTGAAAATCTTCGTTTTATATTTGAACCATTGGTCGGGGAGCCAAAGGATGAAATAGGGTTCTTTTTAATGCTGGTAACGTATATTACAAGGTCTCTTCTATGCTTCTGTTGCCACGTTGGACCATCACGCCTCGGCAGACAACACTGTGGAATATGTTCTTCATCTTTACTTAATGACTTTTATCCGTCCTAAATATATGGGTGCACATCACCGTGGCTTACGAAATCATATTGTACGCATTGAAATCCTCACATAGCTGAGAACCTGATAAGGTCATCACGTACACAGCCATTACAGGATCGTTGATCCCGCATCAGCAGCAGCTTGTGGACTCGCAATCAGTTCTCCCACATGTACCTACTTTTGTTTGCAAGTTAAAGTTATATCCAAAAAGATCCATGTCATATCTATACATTTGAGTGATTTTCTTTATCAATCCTGCATCAATTGTGCTGTATGCGGACAATGCTTTGCTTAACTCAATTGGCGAGTTGGTACTAGCCCTTCTATTATTTACCATCGGAAAATGAGAAAGATTCAACCTGTCAAGAATGGGTTTTGAGTCTTGATTCAAAGTTTCGACTTTGGCGATGACGTCGTAGTGTATGGAACAGGGGTGACACAAGCGATAGTGAGTATTCCAATGTTGATCATGGGTCTTGGGTTGGGTAGCTTCTATATGAGCAATGTACTTAAGGAACTCTTCAAAACTTGCTCCTTTACGAATCTCATCTCTCAGAGTCGAGTCATTGGGAACCCGTCGAAACGTCTCAATCATTCTCGGACCGTGTTTTTGCCAAGTAGAGTGTTTAAAAGGTCTGATGAATTTTCCGTTCCAGCAAGACACGACTCTGTCCATAGGATGTCTAACCACCATGATTTTATAGTACTCCTTTAGTCTCCGGTCGCGCGCCTCTTTGGGAAATTGACTGAGCCAGACAAGACCTTCCTTCTCCCAACATGCACTACAGTGGATATCTTGCAAAGTCTTTCCCGTTAGTGCTGTGAAGAAGAGGTTATAGAAGGTAGTGCTTGCTGCTTTGGATAATGCACAATACAAAATCTTGTGTTTATCGTCCACCAAGAGACGGGAGTAGGTCTGCGGAGCGTCTGGGTTATATGTATCTTGAAGCTCTGGTTGTCGATCACAGTCCGTCTGCAGCTTCTCAAAGCGGTCTTCTTGAGAGCATAAATGGGAGCATTCATTTTCGTCTTTAACGGCTACATCTTTGTAAATCGGCCTTGTGCTGTAATTATTTAAATAGGTCCAAACATAAGCACAAACGACTGTGCAGAGAACAATCGCCAAAGCCAGGCGTGATATATATCGGTGAAATTTAAAAATCATTCTTTCAATACCAACGCTGTAGTTAATTCACTCAATGTTCACAGCAGATGTGGTACAAGAAACAGCCACCTGCATATTTATACCGCCTCATTAAAATTGATCACATTTAACTATTATTGATTATCGTATCAACTATACATTGTTAAAGCGAAAATTTACAACATGTTATTAAACTTTTCCGTTTGATGGCAGGGACCCCAATCGCAAGCGCATCTCATTAAAACTACATAGGGCTGCGCACACAGTTGGTTGTTAGGTCTGAGCCTGATAATACATTTATTGACGACGGTGCTGTTGATAATGATGATGAAGCTGGTCCGGCTCTTCATTTCTCACGAATTAACTTTATAGATTATAAGATCCTGCGAGGGGGAACATTTTCTCCCGAAATTGTAGCTTCGGGAATCGAACTCAGGTTCACGATTTTTTGATCATTGATTATCCGCTCTGCAATTCATGTGCGTCATTATATGTGTTTAGTGCTATCCTGTATATTTGATACAGGATAGCGTTATTAAAAATATGCTTCGATTTACCGGTGTGTTTTCTATACAATCATCACATGAAATGCTTATTGTAGGAAAAACTGACAAGTCACCCTACCAGCGAAGACGGCAAAGTTATAGCATCGTAAAGCGCGTACCGAATGAGCGCTTGAAATGGTTGTTAATCTTCATTGCCGATCTATCTTGTCCATTTGTTAACTTAATGGTAATATCGCTGATAAATGTGATGATGAATGGTAAGAGGGCGACGACGACGATGATGATGATGATGATGATGATGATGATGATGATGAAAGATGATGACGATGATTATGGTCTGTTCTCTTGATATGTTAGCCAATTGGACCATCAAGATATTCGGCTGGCAACAGTGGAATAGTGTTCTTCATCTTTACTTAATGACTTTTATCCGTCCAAATATATGGGTGCACATCACCGTGGCTTACGAAATCATGATGTACGCATTGAAATCCTCACATAGCTGAGAACCTGATAAAGGTCATCACGTACACAGCCATTACAGGATCGTTGATCCCGCATCAGCAGCAGCTTGTGGACTCGCAATCAGTTCTCCCACATGTACCTACTTTTGTTTGCAAGTTAAAGTTATATCCAAAAAGATCCATGTCATATCTATACATTTGAGTGATTTTCTTTATCAATCCTGCATCAATTGATGCTGTATGCGGACAATGCTTTGCTCCTTACTCATTTGGCGAGTTGGTACTAGCCCTTCTATTATTTACCATCGGAAAATGAGAAAGATTCAACCTGTCAAGAATGGGTTTTGAGTCTTGATTCAAAGTTTCGACTTTGGCGATGACGTCGTCGTGTATGGAACAGGGGTGACACAAGCGATAGTGAGTATTCCAATGTTGATCATGGGTCTTGGGTTGGGTAGCTTCTATATGAGCAATGTACTTAAGGAACTCTTCAAAACTTGCTCCTTTACGAATCTCATCTCTCAGAGTCGAGTCATTGGGAACCCGTCGAAACGTATCAATCATTCTCGGACCGTGTTTTTTGCCAAGTAGAGTGTTTAAAAGGTCTGATGAATTTTCCGTTCCAGCAAGACACGACTCTGTCCATAGGATGTCTAACCACCATGATTTTATAGTACTCATTTAGTCTCCGGTCGCGCGCCTCTTTGGGAAATTGACTGAGCCAGACAAGACCTTCCTTCTCCCAACATGCACTACAGTGGATATCTTGCAAAGTCTTTCCCGTTAGTGCTGTGAAGAAGAGGTTATAGAAGGTAGTGCTTGCTGCTTTGGATAATGCACAATACAAAATCTTGTGTTTATCGTCCACCAAGAGACGGGAGTAGGTCTGCGGAGCGTCTGGGTTATAGGTATCTTGAAGCTCTGGTTGTCGATCACAGTCCGTCAGCAGCTTCTCAAAGCGGTCTTCTTGAGAGCATAAATGGGAGCATTCATTTTCGTCTTTAACGGCTACATCTTTGTAAATCGGCCTTGTGCTGTAATTATTTAAATAGGTCCAAACATAAGCACAAACGACTGTGCAGAGAACAATCGCCAAAGCCAGGCGTGATATATATCGGTGAAATTTAAAAATCATTCTTTCAATACCAACGCTGTAGTTAATTCACTCAATGTTCACAGCAGATGTGGTACAAGAAACAGCCACCTGCATATTTATACCGCCTCATTAAAATTGATCACATTTAACTATTATTGATTATCGTATCAACTATACATTGTTAAAGCGAAAATTTACAACATGTTATTAAACTTTTCCGTTTGATTAGCTTCTGTAACACCTGAGGCATGTCATGCAAAAATAAGCTAATTGATCGTAGTCGCTGATCATCGTTCGCTGTGCAATGTGAATGCTAGATCATACAACAAAGACTGAGATGCGGACGTATTTAACGGTCAGGTCCCAGCTGCAATCTCGCCACATCGTAAGCTTAAGAGAAAAGGCGGCTTTCCAGTAGAGGGCAAAGGTTATCATAGGGAGCCGCACCGATACATGATTGCGGGCAGGGCCTTGAAGCTATTAACTGTTTGTTTTTTGAGTTCATCGACTTATTCACGCTGTTAGCTTACTCCTAAACAGAACTTCAATGTCATTCAAAATGAATGTACATAGAAACTAGAATCATGGACATCGACACCTGAAATGTAGCCTGAAGATTTCAGGTGCAGGCTTTTTGGGAGCAAACCGCATTCATTGGTGTAATCAAATAATTGTAGTTATAGCTAACAGCGCAAAATCTAATGTCTTTAATGGATGCGCTCTGACATGGAAGGGCGGAAGTGGTGCGCCTCGTATGTTGGTAATTTTGTTAATCATTACTGGTCCCATTAATTGTGATTTCAAGAATCACTGTATTGTTAACTGATCATATTTCTGTGTCGAATAGTGTACATAAGTATGATCAATATGTCGGTAAATTTGACATGTATTCGGCGTCTAAGGTATTGGTAGGACGCCCTCATAGTTGAACCTCAATTTTAAATCGGAGGCCAGGTTCCAGGGATGTCATACATTCACATTTTCCGTAGAGGCTAGTACGTTAGAAGGAAACAAAAGTGATGGCAATCGTCAGCTGTTCTGGAAGGGCCGAAATTAAAGGCACCGATAGTTAACTATTCAATGCAATGATGGCTCGTTTTGATAATTACACCAGCCACATTATAATGTTTTGAATGAGAAGCTTGCTTGTCGAAAGAATATAAGGCAAGTAATGATGCCAAATAAGTCATATCACCAATATAATTGACAGTTTACATTGATAAGCTAGAACATAGCTGTCACTTGGGTATGGCTCATAAATCAAATGACACGGGTCATGTGCTGCTTTATATGCATAGTATAACGCCTTGATAACAAGTTTAATGTGTACACCAGGGTGTGTAGTCATTGATCAGAATTGTCGGCAGCTGTCTAATCCCCAATCGCAAGCGCATCTCATTAAAACTACATAGGGCTGCGCACACAGTTGGTTGTTAGGTCTGAGCCTGATAATACATTTATTGACGACGGTGCTGTTGATAATGATGATGAAGCTGGTCCGGCTCTTCATTTCTCACGAATTAACTTTATAGATTATAAGATCCTGCGAGGGGGAACATTTTCTCCCGAAATTGTAGCTTCGGGAATCGAACTCAGGTTCACGATTTTTTGATCATTGATTATCCGCTCTGCAATTCATGTGCGTCATTATATGTGTTTAGTGCTATCCTGTATATTTGATACAGGATAGCGTTATTAAAAATATGCTTCGATTTACCGGTGTGTTTTCTATACAATCATCACATGAAATGCTTATTGTAGGAAAAACTGACAAGTCACCCTACCAGCGAAGACGGCAAAGTTATAGCATCGTAAAGCGCGTACCGAATGAGCGCTTGAAATGGTTGTTAATCTTCATTGCCGATCTATCTTGTCCATTTGTTAACTTAATGGTAATATCGCTGATAAATGTGATGATGAATGGTAAGAGGGCGACGACGACGATGATGATGATGATGATGATGATGATGATGATGATGAAGATGATGACGATGATTATGGTCTGTTCTCTTGATATGATAGCCAATTGTCATTTAAGATATTCATCTGGCAAAAGGGCATAGTGTTGCACAGATTTGTAAAATTTGTGCATTACACCGCACACATAGATCGCCTGCATAATCGTTGTGGCAACATCTATGATGTTCCATGGGAAATAGATGATGATGATGATGATGATGATGATGATTATGGTCTGTTCCCTTGATTTGATAGACAATTTACATTAAAAATATTCATTTGGCAAATGGGCATACTGTTCATAGTTTGCGCGTCATAACGCAAATATAGATCGCATGCAAAATCGTTGTGGCAGAATCTATCGTGCCACCGGGCAATTGATGATTATGATGATGATGATGACGATGAGTCCTTACCATTCGATCAGTAAGTGATAGAGAACTGTTGCAAGCCAGCGATCTTTGGCAATTTGTATCGCATATAACTATTGTGTTCATGCTTCTATAAATAATGTCACTGATTCAGATCAAATAATGCCTTTATTCGATCATTTATGGCTCATAAATATTATATACCCCATTTGAAAATCTTCGTTTTATATTTGAACCATTCGTCAGGGAGCCAAAGGATGAAATAGGGCTCTTTTTAATGCTGGTAACGTATATTACAAGGTCTCTTCTATGCTTCTGTTGCCACGTTGTACCGTCACGCCTCGGCAGACAACACTGAGGAATATGTTCTTCATCTTTACTTAATGACTTTTGTCTGTCCTAAATATGTGGGTGCACATCACAGTGACTTATGAAATCATATTGTACGCATTGAAATCCTCACATAGCTGAGAACCTGAGAAGGTCAACACGTACACAACCATTACAGGAACGTTGATCCCGCATCAGCAGCAGCTTGTGGACTCGCAATCAGTTCTCCCACATGTACCTACTTTTGTTTGCGCGTTAAAGTTATATCCAAAAAGATCCATGTCATATCTATACATATGAGTGATTTTCGCTAGCAATCCTGCATCAATTGTTCTGTATTCGGACAATGCTTTGCTTAACTCAATTGGCGAGTTGGTACTAACCCTTCTATTATTTACCATCGGAAAATGAGAAAGATTCAACCTGTCAAGAATGGGTTTTGAGTCTTGATTCAAAGTTTCGACTTTAGCGATGATGTCGTAGTGTATGGAACAGGGGTGACACAACCGATAGTGAGTATTCCAATGTTGATTATGGGTCTTGGGTTGGGTAGCTTCTAGATGAGCAATGTACTTAAGGAACTCCTCAAAACTTGCCCCTTTACGAATCTCATCTCTCAGAGTCGAGTCATTGTGAACCCGTCGAAACATCTCAATCATTCTCGGACCGTGTTTTTGCCAAGTAGCGTGTTTAAAAGGTCTGATGAATTTTCCGTTCCAGCAAGATATGACTCTGTCCATAGGATGTCTAACCACCATGATTTTATAGTACTCCTTTAGTCTCCGGTCGCGCGCCACTTTGGGAAATTGACTGAGCCAGACAAGACCTTCCTGCTCCCAACATGCACTACAGTGGATATCTTGCAGAGTCTTTCCCGATAGTGCTGTGTAGAAGAGGTTATAGAAGGTAGTGCTTGCTGCTTTGGGTAATGCACAATACAAAATCTTGTGTTTATCGTCCACCAAGAGACGGGAGTAAGTCAGCGGGGCGTCTGGGTTATAGGTATCTTGAAGTTCTGGGTGTCGATCACAGCCTGTCTTGAGCTTCTCGAAGCGGTCTTCTTGAGAGCACACATGGTAGCAATTATTCTTCTCTTTAACTGCTACATCTTTGTGAATCGGCCTTGTGCTGTAATTTTTGAAGTAGATCCAAACATAAGCACAGACGACTGTGCAGAGAATAATCGCCAAAGCAAGGCGTATTATAAATCGCCTTGTCATTCGTTCCATGCCAACTCTGTCGTTAACTCACTCAATGTTCACAGCAGATGTGGTACAAAAAACAGGCATCTGCATATTTATACCCACTCATTAATTCCGATCACATCTACCTATTATTGAATATCGTCTCAACTATACATTGATTGAGCAACAATTTACTAGGTGAGAGCAACCGTTATACCAAAATCGTTTTTGTTTGATTATCTACACCTGATGCATGCCATGTATAGCAAACCAATCAATCGTAATCGCTGTTCATCGCTTACTTTTCATTTTGATTGTTCATCCGTTTTGTGGAAAGCCTCTCCCTTAATTATCAGCACGACAGCCCGGGTTACATCCGACCATTTGGTGGAGAAGGATGTAACCCTGATAGCAGCAATCCTTATAGCTTTGACTCGCATGGGGGTTTACCCTCCTCATGGACACTTCGGAATTGTTTAGCCTGGCCTATTGTGTGGACCGGTAAAGGGACGAGAGAAAGAGAGCCAGCTGAATGAAGACCCTTTTTAAGAGCCACACATGGGTCAGTCAGGGGAGATTCATCTAGCCAAAAAAGGAGATCTACCCAGCATCGA
This sequence comes from Urechis unicinctus, assembly GCA_034190875.2. Lineage (NCBI taxonomy): Eukaryota > Metazoa > Annelida > Polychaeta > Xenopneusta > Urechidae > Urechis > Urechis unicinctus. Next base: position 58,617,587 of record CM067346.1, on the reverse strand, counting down.
GAATAGATCTACCTAGCCCAGAGACATGATTCGGACTGAGATCTCAGAAGAGATTCGTTGTTAAAAACCTGAAATAAACCAATAACCAACTCTACTCCTGGACTCTGACTAGTACAGTAACGAAGCGGAAATAAAAGCTTAAGCCATGATACTGTCTAGCCAACAATGGCTGAGATGCAGACTTTTTAATGGTTAGGTCATATCACCAATATAAATGACAGTTTACGTTGATGAGCTTACAAAGCGGTTATTTGGGTATGGCTCATCAATCAGATGTTACGGGCCATGTGCTGATCTATATGTACCAGGGTGTGTAGTCATCGATTCTAATTGTCGGCAGCGGCCTTATCCCCCATCGCAAGCGCATCTCATTAAAACTACACAAGGTGGCGCACACAGTTGGTTGTTAGGTCTGAGCTAGATAATACATGTATTGACGACGGTGATGTGATACTGATAATGATGATGATGCTGGTCTGGACTCTCATTTCTCACAAATTCACATTATAGATTGTAAGATCCTGCGAAGTGAACATTTTCGCCCGAAATTGTTACTTCGGGAATCGAACTCGAAATTCACGATTTATTAATCATCGATTGTCCGCTCTGCATTTCATGTGCGTCATTATATGTATCTAAACGCTATCCTGTATATTTGATACAGGATAACTTTATCAAAAATATGCTTGGATTTACTGGCGTGTTTTTTTTTATACAATCATCACATGAAATGCTTATTGTAGGAAAAACTGACCAATCGACCTACCAGAGAAAGCGGCAAAGTTATAGCATCGTAAAGCGCGTACCGAATGAGCGCTTGAAATAGTTGTTAATCTTCATTGCCGATCTATCTTGTCCATTTGTTGTTATTATGGCAATATCGCCGATAAATGTAATGATGAATAATAAGAGGACGATGAATATGATATGATGAGATGATGATGATGATGATGATGATGATGATGATGATTGTGATGATTATGGTCTGTTCCCTTGATTTGATAGCCAATTTCATTAAAATATTCATTTGGCAAATGGGGATACTGTTCATAGCGCTTGCGTTGCACAGAATTGCAAAGTTTGGCGTCATAACGCGGCTATAGATTCTACAATAAGATTTTATGAGCCACGGTGATGTGCACCTACATATTTAAGACAGATTAAAGTTGAGAAGCAGAAAACACATTCTTCACGTGTTGTCTGCCGAGGCGTGACTTTACAACATGGCAATAGAAGCATGGAAGAAACCTTTTATAATATTGAAAAGAGCCCTATTTCATCCCTTGGCGACCGGAAGGGTGATTCAAGTATACAACAAAGATTTTCAAATTGGGTTATAAATATTCATGAGTCATAAATGATCGATTAAAGGCATTATTTGATCTTACTCAGTGACATTATTGATGAAGAAGCATGAATTTAATAAATATGTGTTATACAAATTGCCCAAGCTAGCTGGCTGATCGAATGATAAGGACTCGTCATCATCATCATCATCATCATCATCATCATCATCATCATCATCATCATCATCATCATCATCATCATCATCATCATCATCATTATCTCTATCGCCATCTTTATACATTTAGTGAAAGGATCCTATCCGAACATATTCTAATTAGGGCTATTATGAGCCAAGTCGTTAAGTTGTCGACATTTTTAGCTGTAGACAATATGGCATGATAATTACAAGTTAACAAAGCGTTACTCGTGCTTCAAAGAGTAACCGATGCATCAGATAGCTACCGATGTATCAAAGAGTTACAAATGCAACATAGAGTTTCAGCTACAACAACAGATACGGGTACATAAAATGCTGCAGACAAAAATTTGGAACTGCTAATAGAGCCCGAAGATACAACAAGGAGTTACATGATACAAAAATTAGCACATACACAATGAAGTTACTTCTACATCAAAGAACAACTAATTCAAGTAGAAGAAAAGACAACAAAAGGGAGTTAGTGAAACTTGAAGTACTACGTTTCTCATATGATGTTACTGAGAGAACGTAGAGTTACAGATGCCACAAGAAATATTGGTACAATATGGAGGTTCGGAACGGCACTCAATTACAGCTCCGAGGTATTCATTAGACTGAAATAAAAGTAATACCATAGAGGTAGATAGGTTAACTTGGTACTGTGTATAAGGGGGTATTAAGTAAGCTGGTAAGTCGGGGGTCTAAACATGGGACTTGTGTCCGCTAAGATTCAATGTCAACTGCGTTGACCCATTGACGGAGTGCATTGTCTGGTTCATGAATACCCGATCGTCCTTAGCCGCCCCTGACACGGGTAGGTACAGTCACGTGCAAAGTAAGACGTTACCACCACGCTAAACAGACAACCTTGTAAATTCCTAGCCAATCAATATCGACCCTGTTAGATCGTTACGTCAACCAAATACGCGCACGTGTGTCTTGTTGAGGCTTTTAAACGAAGAGATTGCCTGATTAAGTCAATGGCTGCTTGTTTGCTAAACAAACGAAGACACACGATCAGTAAAGAGAGAGATAGCTATGGTGGGCGAATTGACAAATAGATGAGTCTCTTTAGCCTAAAGTGTTTTAAGAAAAAATACAGAGGGGTAGATTTTCTGACCCTCGCTGGATGCAGTGCTTGGGATTGCGCCTGAGTGCCCGGGTAACTAATCCGCCTACCGAGCCTCGGCTGACGGCCGCGCTCCGGGTCAAGCAAGGCGCTTCTAAGAACACGGATGATAAATGGAGCTATGTTATTGAGAAAGTCACTGATGAACGACTTTTATGGCCTATGATATGTCGAAGGTTATTGATGAATCCAGCAACATGGATTATGTTGTTTCGGATGTCATAATAACTGCGGTCCATATTAAGTTATATGTCATCAGAGATCCCAGTATTATGGGCCATGACAAGTTATATGCCATGGGTAATCCCAATAATATGGACCATGACAAGTCATATGCCATTGGTAATCCCAGTTATATGGACCATATCAAGTCATATGCCATTAGTAATCCCAGTTATATGGACCATATCAAGTCATATGCCATTGGTAATCCCAGTTATATGGACCATATCAAGTCATATGCCATTAGTAATCCCAGTTATATGGACCATATCAAGCCATATGTCATGAGAGATTCTAGTGATATGGCCATGTCACATCATATGTCTCTAGTAAACTTGAAATATACACCATGCCAAATCATGTCAAGTCGCATGTCATTAGTGACCCTAGTAATATGGACCGCGATGAATAAAAGGGTCAAGATAGAATAGTGCCCATAAAAATCATCGCTCCTTGCCAAAGAAGGTGCTGTCCCGCGGGACCGCCCAGGTAATGTATGAAAGCTCTCGCGCGTATTCCCGGCGTGGGTCATCAAGTAAATACGGTGAGAATGGAATGATCTAGAGAATCATGTGAATGTATAACACGATCATTAGACGGTGTTTGCTATTTTCATGGTTACAAAAAAAATACAGTTCACCGTATATAGCATCCAAGGCAATGTTGACAATCAAGGTATAAAAAGCTTGTCTATATGGGCTATGAGGTCTTGGAGTTTCATTTTAAGGCGCTCGATAGGAAAGGTGACTTAGGTAAATTAATTTACATTTGGTCATAAAATCACTGGTCATTGATGAATCCAGTTTTAAGGAGTGACATATTAAAGACGGTGGTGGGGCTGCGTGAAACCGACACATACACAAATGGTTTACAAAACAATTAATGTCACCTGCGAGCATCTGAGCGCTGCCTAAGTGTCGGGTTCCGGCTCAATCAAGGAGAACCCCTGCATACCAGTGTATCTACACCTGTATACCAGTGTATCCACACCTGTATACCAATGTATCCACACCTGTGAATTTATATTTATAACAACAGCTCAAATATGATTATTTTTGAGAAGCGAGGATTACCTTTCGTACGTAGGAAAGTGTGGCTTTGTTATTTGGCTTCATAATTGTATTTCATCTCAAACACGGCTTTCCATGTCTTCATCTCAAACACGGCTTTCCATGTCTTCATCTCAAACACGGCTTTCCATGTCTTCATCTCAAACACGGCTTTCCATGTCTTCGTCGTTTAAAATGGCGATCTCGGTATTTGACGTTGAATTTTCAAGGGTAGAAATTTAGCTGTCGAGATACAAGTTTCTTGGCTTTAAAAAAAAGAGCAATACAAACCATGCTAGTGCTAGAAATGCATTTATTTCCAAAACACGAATCTGTTTATTGGTGCGCATATGGTTAACGATTAAATGCATATTCACTCTTCCAAAATGACACAGGGTTAGGTGCCATGGCTGCTAGAGCCAGAGCCATGACAACTACTGCGACGTGGAACACCGATCATGACGTCATCCACGCTTGTCCGTTACCCACCAAGAGGTACATATCACACGGCATCCACCATATTTACGTCACAGTTGCAATCAACTTATTGAAAATTGCAGTGTCATGACAACATCATTATCTGGGCGGGTGTCATGGTTTCCCTTGCGCGTTATATATTGATTTAGCAAAATAAATGAAGAGAAAAAGCAGACATATTTCGAAGTACAAGGTCAACAAAACAAACATCATCACGGCCGAGTAAATAAATCAAATGCATGAATAAATAATATGCTATACTAATATCTCTACTCACAACAAATGACGCCCGTCATGATTCGTGAGTATATAATTGAATACAAGAAAGTATAAAACAACAATGATTTACAGAGCCGCTGGGTACATTTCGGATCACAGAGAGTGACGTCACAAATGACCCGTGACTAACAGCTTTGTACTCTCAACTATGTTAAAGTCACATGCTTACTGCTGGTGGGTATAGATGTTCAACAGATCGGGAGGTGAACAGCAGCCATCTCCACCAAAACTAGATTCGCTTGCATTATAGACTTCCCATTATATCCATGAAGCGGAGTCATAAGTCGATGTTTTATGAGTCAAATCTCGTGAATGCCCACAGCTACTGCGCCGACGGTCGTGAAATGAGGTGTATGTAACATTGAGCAGAAAGAACAACGTAAACACAATCAGAGCTGATAACTTCTTGCAGCTTTAAGTTACACGAAGCAAGGATTATAGCGAGTCACCTTTCTTGCGCTCCCCGCGCTCGCCATGCGATATGTTTTTGTTTTCACAAGCAATTTGTTCAATGGCAGTCAAGTCGGATTGGGCTTTCTCTGTGCCAGGCTTTCCTCGCACACTCTCATGGCTATACACATTAGAGTCACATATATCCTTAGACCCTTGCTTTTTGGGTTTTTTCTTGACTTTCTTGGATTTCTTCTTTTTCTCGTCGTCATCTGAGCAGGATTCGTGGGGTCGCGTGTGCCCGACCCCCGGCTCCCTGCCTGCCCCGACCTGATGAGAGCTCGTGTTGCCATCACGAGCTGTCACACGCGACGGCTTGTACTGGCTGGAAGAGTCTTGAAAGATTTGGGGGAGTTTAAGGCCCTGACAGGACTCCACAGTCACATGCTGGTCGATAGAGGAGTCGAGATTTGGATTGATGACAGATCCGACCAGGATATCATCATCGGTTTCACTCCAGTAGATCTGCGGGCAGCTTGGGGAGGGTGCTATACGATGGCGGCCCGTGGCTACTTCACTCCGACTAGTGAGGGGAGGATGCGGACCACCACTCATTCGCTGAGATACTGACCGGTTGCTACATACACTGGTACTCATGCTGTTGGATCCACGGCGGTCTATGGTGGGCAGTTTGACAGGAAGCGCTGACTTGTCGGGGCTACTGGATGACGAAGAGCCGTGGTGGACCCGGCCGTAATAAGCGGGTATGCCTGCCAGCAAGGGCGCCATGTCATCTTCATTGCCCCATTCACTATCCTCAGAACAAGGGCGGAAGATGGAGGGCAGATGGGAGCCTCCCATACTGGGACCTCGGTCCTCTACATCCACACTGCCACGCGGGGTCTTCATCTTTCCCCAACTATCAAACAAACCAGGACTTCACAGATCCTGTTCTTCGTGTCGCCAGGCGCTCTCTGCTAGGGATAGCTCATCCTGCAAACATCGGCCAGCTCTGCACAGCTCTGAAGTGATCCCCCGATCGTTCGTTGCGTGGGGTATCGGTTGAGCGAGCAGTGTGGCCACCAGGCTAACACGTTACTCACTTAATCCCGACCTGGCAGGGGGATCAGCTCTCTCGAGAAAGTGCCAAGCGGCTCAGTGGATCTGTATGCCTTGCGTCCATATGCCACATCCTACCCGTCCGTCCCAGATAAACCAGCCATAAGTAATTACCCGAAAAATGACTTGGGTTTAGGGTTGCACAAGACAGGGAACAGCATACATACGTCAAACCAGGAACTGGGCCAAGCAATGGCACTACCACTCAGACGAGGCCCTACGCGGTTTATAGGATTTGCCCGCCAGACATAAAGAAACTTGCCACATCGGTAGCCAAAATTTAGAATGACTGATCGAGGGGGGTGCGCTCTCTGCCAACTTTTTCTTCTGCTCCTTTTTCGGCATCTTCTGATGTTTTAAACTTTGTACACTATGGATTTCCATTAATTCTGTTGATATGTTGGTGTGCGAAGCTGGGTTGTCGTTGTGGGTGGATGGAGTTCGTGTGTTCATTGGTTTGTGTTGAATTGTCCATTGTTTTGGAGTTGAATAGGGCGTGCTGAGGTGTGACGTTGCTGTGTCAGTGACGTGAGGTGTGACGTTGCTGTGTCAGTGACGTGAGGTGTGACGTTGCTGTGTCAGTGACGTGAGGTGTGACGTTGCTGTGTCAGTGACGTGAGGTGTGACGTTGCTGTGTCAGTGACGTGAGGTGTGTTGCTGTGTCAGTGACGTGAGGTGTGACGTTGCTGTGTCAGTGACGTGAGGTGTGACGTTGCTGTGTCAGTAACGTGAGGTGTGACGTTGCTGTGTCAGTAACATGAGGTGTGACGTTGCTGTGTCAGTAACGTGAGGTGTGACGTTGCTGTGTCAGTAACGTGAGGTGTGACGTTGCTGTGTCAGTGACCTTAAGGGTTAATGTAGAAGACAAAATAAACATCCAAAAAGTATAAATATGTGATCAAGCATTTACAGGAAACAACTCCACACAGGCAGGATAAATGAGAGACCGCCGATCCGATTCGTTATTTAACTGGACTACTTCACACAGAGGAAATGTACTTCCGGCGACAAGATGATTATGTCGCAATCCGATTAGATTATGTGAAGAATGTATTTTATGACGGTGACGGTGTTGACCCATATGCCTAACAGAACTGATTAACTCTGGGTGGGTATTAACCAACATAGAAAGTATCGCATTTCTTTCCCTGGTCAAATCAAAGCACCTACATCCTGATATAAAAGGCTGGTTTTGAAAGAAGCAATAAGTTTAGCACACTTGACAGGTTAATGTCATTAAGCTGTGTACTGTATTTAGATTTCCGACAATATGGGCTCCAATACGCTAAATTTGATTTGGCGCAAGATGAATAGCTTGTTACAAGGACAAATTACTTTCCATGTCATCCCAAAAGTTGACGTTCGTCGATTACGCCTCTCTGAATTAGCCTAATCAACTTCTCCGGTAGCACTTAATGTGATATCAATTGCACCCGGGAAATGCACAACATATTGTGCAATAAAAAGGAACGAATTAAAAGTTCACCGTTAATAATTTCCCCCACATTTCAAAGGTGCTAGAGGCTACTAGCACCAAGAGATCATGAGATTCTGTATATCTGATATGAGAATGGTAAGCAGAAGGGAGTCCAACACGAGCATCCGCTACATATCTGTCCTGTGGTGCAGTGAGTACAGCGATACTGTGATGGGACGGTGTATGCCACGGATGTCGTCCTGTGGTGCAGTGAGTACAGCGATACTGTGATGGGACGGTGTATGCCACGGATGTCGTCCTGTGGTGCAGTGAGTACAGCGATACTGTGATGGGACGGTGTATGTCGTTCTGTCGTGCAGTGAGTACAGCGATGCTGTGATGGGACGGTGTATGCCACGGATGTCGTCCTGTCGTGCAGTGAGTACAGCAATACTGTGATGGGACGGTGTATGCCACGGATGTCGTCCTGTCGTGCAGTGAGTACAGCGATACTGTGATGGGACGGTGTATGCCACGGATGTCGTCCTGTCGTGCAGTGAGTACAGCGATACTGTGATGGGACGGTGTATGCCACGGATGTCGTCCTGTGGTGCAGTGAGTACAGCGATACTGTGATGGGACGGTGTATGCCACGGATGTCGTCCTGTGGTGCAGTGAGTACAGCGATACTGTGATGGGACGGTGTATGCCACGGATGTCGTCCTGTCGTGCAGTGAGTACAGCACATACTGTGATGGGACTGTGATGGGACGTCGTCCTGTCGTGCAGTGAGTACAGCCACTGTGATGGGACGGTGTGTCGTCCTGTCGTGCAGTGAGTACAGCAATACTGTGATGGGACGGTGTATGCCACGGATGTCGTCCTGTCGTGCAGTGAGTACACAGCAATACTGTGATGGGACGGTACCACGGATGTCGTCCTGTCGTGCAGTGCCACGGATGGGACGTCCTGTGTCGTCCTGTGGTGCAGTGAGCGAGCGATACTGTGATGGGACGGTGTATGCCACGGATGTCGTCCTGTCGTGCAGTGAGTACAGCGATACTGTGATGGGACGGTGTATGCCACGGATGTCGTCCTGTCGTGCAGTGAGTACAGCGATACTGTGATGGGACGGTGTATGCCACGGATGTCGTCCTGTCGTGCAGTGAGTACAGCAGCGATGGGACGGTGTGATGGGACGTCGTGTAGGCCACGGATGTCGTCCTGTGTCGTGCAGTGAGTACAGCAATACTGTGATGGGACGGTGTATGCCACGGATGTCGTCCTGTGGTGCAGTGAGTACAGCGATACTGTGATGGGACGGTGTAGGCCACGGATGTCGTCCTGTGGTGCAGTGAGTACAGCGATACTGTGATGGGACGGTGTATGCCACGGATGTCGTCCTGTGGTGCAGTGAGTACAGCGATACTGTGATGGGACGGTGTAGGCCACGGATGTCGTCCTGTCGTGCAGTGAGTACAGCGATACTGTGATGGGACGGTGTATGCCACGGATGTCGTCATAAATATTCTGTTCACATGCAATATCGCTGCACTGTTTCATAAGTATATTCATGACAGGCAGTCAGGCATGCTACAACACGCTTTATTACAGCGATAGCTATAGCTAACTGGACACAAATAAGCCAGTCGAAAGAGGCATTAGCCAATCTGAGTAATACCTGTACTGGTATACCCAGTGTCCAACGGAAACTACATGTTGCTCCGCTTGGATTATATATATATAACCCGCACTCTAATCAGCACCAGCCCTAGCACCCACCCCAGAACCCGCCCCATCACCCGCACAACCACCCAAGCATGCACCCACCCCAGCACCCACACCAGCACCCGTACCCTCACCCACCCCAGCAACCCTACCCGCACCCACCCCAACACCCGTACACGCACGCACCCACCCCGCACCCACCCGCTGCCGCATCTGCATGTGGCACCTGGCCTGTGGCCGCTTGCTCCTGATTGATCTCAATCTCTTCTGCATGCGTCATGAATCGGTTTTATTCAGTGTGTTGATGCTAATGCATCGGGACGCTCACAAAAATATCCGTCAACACAATTGTATTTTCAGATTAACGCTAATTCGTTTCGCATGTTAGACGCAACTCGTTACAATCTTTATGGTTGATTAAATCTTTAAGAATGAGTCACATTTAAAGACAATTTCCAACTACTGATTCATCCAGCCATTCTCCCTCATGTTTCGGCGGACATAATACCCATCTGAAAGAAGTTTGACCCTTAACATCACCAAGTATAGACCCTATTTGTTAAGTTATTCGCTGAGATGAGTGCATAAGAGACTAAGCGAATCTTGCATTCCCTTTATGGATGACAAGCGTGTCACAAGACTGTGTTTGTGGACCCACTGTAAGTAGTTTGATGCGTGTACCTACTACGGATCTGAAACCCTCGACATGGTCGGTTAATCCAGCCTTAATGTGACGTAATGATCATTTGTCTGCATTAAAACCTCAATAATAGACGGAGTACGTAGATAGATTTGTCTTTATGCTATTACTGTGAACATTCTTGACAACCTGATCCCATATATATGCCTCATCGAAACATGTTCTCTCTCGATATGGTTGTGGAAATGCGAAGTTTGCTAACGCTTCATATTGCGCCACAACAGGGCAGACTGATGTAGATAGAGTTCTGTTTTTAATGCCTCTAATGAACCAGGATAAGTGGATCAGTCTTGAAAGGACTGCAAACGGTGATATGGGTCAGACGAGGTTCTCCAATTTAACAATGTGCTGCCTGAATGAGGCGCCAATGGTGGATGGAGCGTCCCTAGTGGACAGGATGTGATTCATGGGGTGAATCAATGATACAAAGTTTAATATGATACCATTCCTCTTGCCATGAATATACAATACCATGTGTATCGTAGCATGCGGTTGTAACAGTTCAGCGAGGTCACGTATCCACCTAATGACATATTCAGATATTGCCAGTCTTAAACCACTCTCGTCCTTGACTGGTGATAGTTGGCCTTGCAGGACATTTATACACGATGCATACACAAAAAGACAATTAAGAGTGGATTCTCACATCTAGAAATGAATATCAAGAAGTTGTGGCAATGGATGAACAGTCATGCAACAGCAGAAAAACAAAATACTGCGGTACGCAAGATATCTATCGTGATTCTCAATCCATGTAGATGCGGGCTGCTGGATAGCATAGACATATAACTGTTGAGTCCTACCAAGGCTAGGTGATATCAAAGTATTGTACACAGCCTTCAAAGTTCTCAGCACCAAAACAAACAGCTTTTAGCGAATAATTACGCCTACGCAATCGCGTCGTGGATCAAAGGAATATGGTACCAAGAACATGAATAGATAAACGACAAGGTGACATGACCTTAAGAGCGTCACAGTAAAATGATCTTAAGAAACGATAACCTGTAACCGTGAGGCGATGGGAGGGTGTACGAGCACAGCGGGACTAGATATTGAATTACACTCATTGTAAGAAAGTATTGTTAACATCTGGTTATAAAGAACATGAGATACTGATGATTAAGGTAAAATTATTGCTATCAGTTTTGACAAATTATCATTATTAAGGAAGATTATTGCTATGACAAAATTAGCATACTATAGTGTTGTGGTAACCAAGAGTAAAAGCATTCTAGGTAAAACAATGGAATCTAGACAGCAACTCGGCATGATAGAAGCTACTGATTGTGAACTTTGACGTCTGTGAAGCTTTAGATTTCGTCAGCCGAAGTGACTAGTGAATCAGACCGCAGCATAAACTGTACCACCTGCAACGACCAACATCAAAAATTTCAATAGAAACGTTATGATACTAGAATTCGTTATGATATTTTCATCCACATTCCACTTCAATATCATAACGTACGCACAGCATGCATTGTGCCCACTGGTTCTGATCAAAGCCGTGAGCGCATGATGCTGGATTATCCACATGTGCATTCTAGCCTATGTGTGGGTGCTTTCTTTACGTCTGTTTAGTGAATAAACACCTCACATCCTCTCACAGAGCTTGCATATATGCCCCCAGCGACAACATCAGGGTGATGGTACTTGTGTCAATGAACCTATGTTCCTATTTTTCGGGAGTCTAATAATCGAGAGGAAAGTAACTTGAAACTAGGGTACTTCTTTATGTGTGTTTAATCATCAGCCGCTTGTTACTCATCCCAAGCTGCAGCATTTGCAAATCATCCAATAAATGCTGACATGACATATTTCACCTTGTGACCATCTGTTTCGGTGTAAGCATTATTAGCCACGCAGTCCGGTTTATTGGTTTTGCTCCCAATGTTACATTGATCTATTTACTCTCCTGGAGGAGACATTACCTCACACATGTTCTTGCCTCACTTCGTCCCCTATCTGCATGTCCGGCGTTAACATACGACCGCCATGAAATCAGAAAACTTACCGCTGATGCATAAAATCAGCGCTACAATGGGCCTCGATGGTGCAAGGTGCCTACTGGCATTCTTCCCGCCTTCTTATACAATCGGTACCTTATAAATACCGAGCGCATTAAAGCCAATGGACTATTGATGCGATGTGAAGATATAATACGAACTGCCAAATGGGGGAAAAATAAACTGACCTTATATCCGACCACACAGCCATCTTAGTTCTGCGAGCGTGTTTATCCCCATGCGCCACGTGATCCCTCAATAATTAATGTAGATCTGTCCGTGTAATGCGTATCTGACACGATCCCATACTAAAGTCTCGTGTAAATATTCTTACAAAGTAAAGCACGCTGTCTCTCTTAAAGTTAGGCCAACTTAAGTATATGCTTCCACCTTTAAGTAACATCAAAGCCTAAGAATCAAAGCCACGCTTCAAAACTGACCAGGTAATAACATATATTGTATTGGTTCTGTGAAGTTTGAACATTATTCTGTCTATCCAAATTAAAGATGGATAAGACATTGAACATCGGTACAGCATCACTTAGGGTGGTTGGGGTCTACATTTTGCCTTTCAATGCTTTGCATGATATTTGCGAAACATTGGTAAGATATAGTTTCCAGCCATCACCTTCTCATCACCTTCATATGATCTCATCACGTTAATGGGGTACCATCACGTTAATGGGGTACCATTACGTCACGTTAATAAGATCCCAACACGTTAATTGGATCACACGGTGTTAATAAGATCTCATCATGTTAAAATTATCTCATCACGTTTATGGGATCCCATCATGCCAATATGATTACATAACGTTCATACGATCTCATCACGTTAATGGGATAATATCCCGTTCATAATATCTCATAATGTCAATAATATGTCATCTCTTGAACGGGATTTTATTACTTCAATGGAATCTCATCACGGTTATGTGATCTCATCACATAAATTTGATCAATAGACACTGCATTGTGTACGAAAGGCGATAAAATACCTACTGTGTTTAAAGTTCAATAATATATCATCACGTGAATGGGATCCAATGGAATCTCATCACGGCTATGTGACAGGGTCTTAGCCAACCCGTCCGCCAACCCGTCCGCGCCTCCCAGGCCGGATACAACGAATTAGCCAAGCCAGTTTAAACAGCTCATTTAAAGACAAACAGCGACGCAGCACGCTGGCCGCTCATCTACGATCAAACTCCTGTTTGATAACGCTTTTTATGACGCATGGGGTTTAATCAGCGTCATAATACTTTAACGATGGTGAATGGAGTTACCACCAGCTTCGCCTCCTCGCAAAACAAGGTCCCAGCCCATGGTTATATATTGATATTACCGTTCCGCCGGAGCTATCCATGTCGATGTTATATACGTACTCTAAAATGATATGCGATATATTCGAGGTTTGTAAGAATTATGGCAAGTAGAATGGTGGCATACATTGCACACGGCCGATTAGAGCATCATTCAGAAATGTCCGCCTCGCGGTATCGCTTTTCCCACGATCTAATTGTTGGCTCGGGAACTTTTGGTCTGCAGTCTTTGATTTCTGTTGTCGCGCAGGTTAATGAAACTGCTCACAAATGCAATTGGAAAGTTAGGGTTCAATATCATATCGACGCTAAATCAGTCTTTTATTTCCCGCGTATGAAGTGTGTTAATGTAGATCTGCATGTAGTCACAGCCCCGCAGGTCTTTTTTTTGTCTATGGCGTAGAGGGCAAACTGGCAATCATTATCGCGATAAGGGTGGTGTGAAAGGAAAGCGCTGCGGTGTAAACTGTTGTAACGTCGCGGTGTTTTTAGAGCATTTTCATCAAAGAATGATCGTGAATCAATGATATGAAGTTTTGATATGATACCATTCCTCTTGCCATGAATATACACTATCATATGTCTCGTAGCATGCGGTTTCAATTAATCATTCTGTCTGACAGCGAGACATTTTCGGTAACTCGAAATACATGATATAATCACAGAGTCAACGAGTGCAATCATGATGTTCTCATGAAGTAGCATCATACCGTTCACGGAAGCCAACAAAATACGTTATGATAATCAGTTGGTCATAACGTGATGGACGGGGCTGGGATGGGGATGGACGGGCAGATGTCAAGTCCTGGCTAAGACCCTGCTATGTGGTCTCATCACATACATTGGATCAATGGACAATGCATTGTGTATGGGCGCAGCGACAATCCCCAAGACACAAGCAATCAAAACTGCACCAGAGACTGCCTGCGTCGCCGATTTACATGTTTGAACACTGTTACCATCAATTTAGACTGTACTGGTTGGAGCACCAAGGAAAAATCGTGGCGGCCCATTGAAAAGTGATAAAATTCCTAGTGTGTCTCAAGTACAGGTTGGCATTTTCAACCTCAATAAAGAATTTCCTTGGGTGAGGATCCATTATGGGAACCTATTGTGATATTTGCAAAGTGTTGTGTAAGTTTATACAAGTACAATACGATTGTATCAAAGAGAACCACATCAGGCAACGAAAACCTGTCCAATAATTACTGGAAACGTGTTATTTCGGTGGTAATGAGGATGTACCATTCGTGTCATATTTTTTCAAAGTATTGGACAACATTTAATAAAAACATATTTCTCTTGTTTTTGTGTGTGTGGATGGTATAATGATGGAATATTTATCGCATGAGACCTATAACTATACTATAAACCCCGCAGTGATTCACACGATTATGTCAGCTGGTTCGTCATACATGATATCATGAATATTAAATTGGGCTATGCGTGTCAGGGCAACAAGAGAAATACCCTGTGTGACAGAATTGTTTGCTGTATGTTGTATACCCCAAGCCGGGTTCAATACCGAATTAATTATTGCTTATGAGTGTATTTGTCAAAGGGTTTTTCATTGATCCATTCTGTTTGAATATGCGCATTATACGAAACAGTTATATTCAGTTTAACCAACATACCCCAGCTGATAGCATTGTGCAAGTCATACAATAGAGCTACAATAAAAACACATCATATTATCTAACTGCATAATGTCTCTGCTTGTCCTGTCTCATGAGAATTCTATCATCGTTTATCTGCTACGTACCTGTGTGGGCGATTAGAAACGTGGCTTTACGCCGTGTGTTTGGCATCTGGCAAACATCAGGACGTTCACAGTGAGTCAATGAATATTTGGGCCCACTCGTCATGCATTTCTTGCATATTCTGAATCTTAAGAAGTTTTCTGTTAGCGCACATTACCAGTCTTGTCGGAACAATGCCAATCACGTCAGATATGGTGTACTGCTGTTTGAGTTCAGGCGATCAAGATGGCCCTGCAGTTATATGGCCATGAGGTTTTGTTTGCCTGAGTAGCGTTATGTCGGTATATATTGGAAATGTTTTACAACTATTGCCGTTTTGCATGTCATCTTTATGTATCGACTGTGTGCGCTTCTTTATAACTTGCCGATATTGTTATCTAGGGGCGCTTATTCGGTTTTATAATGTGGTAAAATATCGTCAATATTCTGCCATGTCACTGGTGCAGACAATGTGCTTATAGTCACATGCTCTGCAGCGTAATCAAAATACACCGAAGTTCCATAAGATGACATGAAGCCTTATGTGCCAACATGAAAGATGATATGGCTACTGTGAAATACGAAAGCGATTCTACAGATTGACCAACGCTCCGTATCAGCATTTCCCTGATTTTCAAGCATAAATAGGAAATAACAACGATGAATCTTACGGCCATTAACTTTTGGACATCGTGTGATGCTGTCTAATGTCCAAGTATTATAGCATAATAAGACACTATTCATCGAATTCACTGAGCAAAATGTCAAAACGAGAGATGAGAGGGTTTTCCTGCAAGCATGACTTACACCACCGGATCGATCCTTCCCATTCTGGTCCAGGCAATGTGCGTGTAGTCTTATGCTCTGCAGCGTTATGTGTGCCAACAAGAAAGGTCATATGGCGACTGTTATCGACGAAGGCGATTCTCGAGATAGTCCTACATTTCGTGACATCATTCCCCTGATATTCAGGCAAAAATAGCAAATAACAACTATGAATGCTTACGGCCATTAACGTTTTGGGATGTTGTCTATTGACCAGGTATTAATGTGCATACAGACACTTTATCGCGAACTCACAGGGCAATATTTCTAAACAAGAGAGTTTTCCTGTCCGCATGCCTTACACAACCGGATCCACCATTCTCCGTGATTAATTCGCGAATAATACGTTAATGAGGGGCCCCATTTCCCAAATATTAGCAGAAAACGGGAAAGTTGGACATTTACTAAAGCCTTATTCCTAATTTCTTTTATCCATAACGATAAACCGCCCATAATATTTAACCCTTATAACTGCAGCAACATGAATGGAGTGATGTCTAACAAACTGTCAAACTTCTTAAGCACAGTGTACATCGAAACATTTAACAATCGTAAATACAGCCACAGTGTTTCCGAAGTACTTGCTATTGTTTTGCGGCTCAAGGCAATAAAGTTCATGCCAATTTAATTGCCTGCTGCACCAGATTATATGCATAAAGCGTTCGGCAGTCTAACAGTTAAATCACATTGGTCAAATTGCTGATATATGTTTATCATATTATCAAGTGCAAAAGGCTAGGACTAAATTAGGTAAAAACATTGGCATAACCATGTTTACTTTAGCTGTGCCTAGGCTGCGGTCGCGTCCAGATCGGCTCCTCGGTGCACACAGTGGGTAATACTGAGGATATTTCTATGCTTTGTTTGTCACCATGCATCCATTTTAGCGGATACAGTATATATATTCAAGCTATCTAGTGAGGGGTTGGGGGTTGGCATAGGGGCAATCGTTTAATTCAATGCATAAATCTGAATTTATTGGATGAAACATTTAACCTAAAATAGCAGCAATTGTGAGTGTTCAATTTACTAACGCAGTTTGTCTCAGCTTAACTTACCAATGCAGTTATTCACAACAGAACATGTAGCAAGATGTATTAGAGGCATTTAGTAGGTGAAGAAACAGGTACTGTTAAATGCGCATACTATTTGACAGATTAACTCTTAAACAATTGACTGAAAAAGGCCGTATGTGATGAGAAGTCGGCCGAGGCTATGCAATGTTCGTTTATTGATACTAGATCTTACATTCAATAATCGACTTGCTGCTCACAGCTCTCCACGTAATACACCATACACATTGCAATCAACTCCATGCGAGACGAATGGATTACGTGGCAGCATTGCAAAGTAATCATCGGAAGTTTGCAACTGCTTGTTGTAACCTTAATGGGGTGTAAAAAAAATCAAGAGGAATCCGTAGAGGTTTGATGCATTAAAACGTATACCATCAATGAGATGCGCCGTCTGTTTTGTCTAGAATGGCATATCGTAAAAAGCGGATCTTTATGTGACAATTGAGAGAGTTGAATAACAAATCCCATCATCAAATGATCTTCTTTCTCGCTATGATGTTTTCCCACTAAGCGAAGACATTATGTCGTTAATGGTCGTATCCCACTTCGTCTTCTCTCTATTTTCGACGTTAATGCGACCCTAAACAGATAACAAACTCACTACTGACGTCGAATGACACCGATGAGGGAGGGATTAATAAGATAAAGTAAGTCTCATGATCGGTGTATATATATTCTATGTTCATGTGCTGCTACTGAGCTGAAAAGGGGACTAACATTCTTTGAACGAATGCTTTGTCCGGTACTTTCATGCGTGATAAACTGATGCTTACATACTGTTTACAATGAACTTCATATTGCAAATCGCAAAGCGATGTGGATGCATTCCTGTGAGGCAATGACCTAGGAGGCGATGTTTTTCACAACATTTTTCAGTTCTGCAAACTGCGTCTGACATCGTGAAGAACGCGAAGACATGCCATGGTTATTGCATGCAGCACAATGTTAGTCGCTTAGGAATGACGACGGTTACAGATATGGCACGATTGTAATAGTATCTCTCGGCATTATTAAGAGGATCAAACTTGATCAATTACTCTGCCAATCATCCGATCGATCCGACACGCGCTTTTCTCAAAATATAACTTGGTGTGTGGCGTCAGACATATTTTGTCAATTAGATTCGTCCAAGCGCTAGGTACTTTTGTGACAGCGATGCAGCTGTTGCATGGGTCACGCTTGTCTGACTGTCATAGTCAAGTCAGCTGTTGGTCAAGTCAGCTGTTGGATGTACGAGTGCTTGTTTGTAGTGGAGCATCCTAAATGATGTCAGGTATCAATGTAAACGGTATGTATTATTTATGTATGTATGGAGTATGTATGTAATGATGTGGGTTATGTATGTATTTGTATATGTATGCTTGACGTATGTTATGTATGTATGTATGTGTATGTAGTCAGTCGTGTTTGTGGTTATGTATGTATGTATGTATGTATGTATGTATGTATGTATGTATGTATGTATGTATGTATGTATGTATGTATGTATATGTATGTATGTATGTATGTATGTATGTATGTATGTATATGTATGTATGTATGTATGTATGTATGTATGTATGTATGTATGTATGTATGTATGTATGTATGTATGTATGTATGTATGTATGTATGTATGTATGTATGTATGTATGTATGTATGTATGTATGTATGTATGTATGTATGTATGTATGTATGTATGTATGTATGTATGTGTGTGTATGTGTGTGTATGTATGTGTATGTATGTATGTATGTATGTATGTATGTATGTATGTATGTATGTATGTATGTATGTATGTATGTATGTATGTATGTATGTATGTATGTATGTATGTATGTATGTATGTATGTATGTATGTATATGTATGTATGTATGTATGTATGTATGTATGTATGTATGTATGTATGTATGTATGTATGTATGTATGTATGTATGTATGTATGTATCTTAGCTCACTTTTTGGCACGCGATACAAGGCGCATTTTCCAAAAAATTCCGAATTTGTTTTTTTAAATAGTGCGTTTTGACCTTGACGGCAAGTTAAGGTCACAATCATCGTTACGATACATACATACACGCGGTCAAGTATTGTACGCCGCAGTAATATTTAATTAATAGTCAAGCTCATCCTTGAGGCGGCCAAAAAATTGCCAACCTATCATGGCCCTGGACAGCATAATGTCTTTAATAAATTTGATCGCTTATAAAATTATCAATATACGTTCGATGCTGATAAATATTAGTAAAATGGTGGTTGCCAAATATATCAAATCTATGATAACTTGGTCATTAATGGGCCGATAAAGTTCGCAAAGTTCTCCACTGTACCAATTTGTTCGAATGCTTTTATTTAAATGGAAGGTCTCAATAATGCACAGAACCGAGAGGTTTTGTTTGGACCTTGATCTCATATGAGTGTGTCAAGGTCACGATGTAATTTTTTCAATCCTTGATATCTTGTTAAGATACAGTACGATTTTAGTACCTTGTAGCCTGTTGTTTTGGCCAACTTTTCATAACACATATCGTACAAAACTATGGATATTTCGCCCCGTAGCCCCCCTCGAAAATTTGTGGTATTGCTTTACCACATTTTTCAATCGATTATAACATCGACAATATTCGATGGATGGTTATAAAAATTGGGTGAAATGTTGTTAGAGGCAGTGTCTACCAAATGAGAAGTTTTATGGATGTCGATGACGTCACTTCCTGTTAGGACCAAAAAAACCCCGTAATTCAGCTTTGCAATCGGAAGTTAACACGTCCTTTCGCCGTCGATAAAGGTCGAATTGTTAGCACCTGACAATAGCCCATGCTCTCCCAAACTTGTAACTAACACATCGAATTGGATATTTCTAATAGTTTTCCCACAAACTCAGCTTAAAGTCCAAAAACGCCCCCCCCCCCCCCCGATATGTTTATTAATACTGGGTTGATTTTGAAAATTAATTCTATAAATTTGTAGGTAACTCTTCTAGTAACGTTTCGTTGGCCGCATGCCAGCTCGAATTATGCGTATTTTTCTCATGAATCGCACGTAAAAGTTCGGAAAACAGCTAAAAGTTTAAAGCTACGCTAAGCTGTTGATCCAAGGTCTCGGGGCTCGGCGGCAGTTAAAGATATAGAGTCATCTGATTGGTCGAGGCTCCAAATCAAACAGAGAATTCCACGTGGTTTTAAGAGACGCTATGACAATAACACACATTTCCCCCGGGCGGAAGGATCGAGTGAGCACTCTCAGCGAAGCTATAAACTCTTTGTTATTATGTCGGTCTATGCTACAGCATGACGTTACGATTACAAATACGACTGTAATGACAACAATGCGGGTGGCCATTGTCTGGCACAGACTATCAAATGACGCATCCAAATTGTCCACAAACAGCACTAGATTGAAGTGCATCGCCTGTATACATCTGTTTAACTTACCTATACCAAATTCCTAATCCAACTAGATTATTAGCGCATGAAGATTGCACGTGGTCACCATGGCAGAACCCGTCTACTGAAAACTTTAAGTACGTGGTTACCAGCGGCTGCCACGGTAGAACTCAAATACAGACCACGCTGATTATGTAGGTACTTGAGGTCGCCACTACGGAACCCATATACCGACCACAAGTACGCAGTAACTTGTAGTTGGCTTCGTTGAACGAGGTTCTCATGTGCATTACCGTGCTGTCTGACTGAGGCTTGGGTGATGGTTGTAGCGTTCCCCATGGACGGGATGTGTTTCGTGAGGTGATTCATTCTTATGAAGTTTTAGCATGGATACCGTTCCTCATGCAATGAATACACAAGATTATGTGTATCGTAGCATGCGATTCTATGAAACTACATGATAATCCAGATTCATGCTATCGTTCAACGAGATCACGTATCCACCTCAATGAAATATCATACAAATCTCGTCTTCGCATGGGTATAGCTAGCCCTGTTCAACAATGTAACCGACACAGCGGTTCACCCTGGTTGTGAACTTTGACTTTGAATCGGAGAGAAGCACAGCACCACCTGCAAGGACCAACCTCAACAGTTCCAAATAGAATGTGCACGTTATAAAATGTCCCTCCTAATTCTACTCCGTCATCACTGCACATATACAGTGTGCCCTGTGTCAATTTCTTCTGACAAAGGTGTGAATACATGATTTACAGGTGCTTGCATCTCGTCCATTAAATGAATAAACGGAACTTTTTTAAAGCAATTTACACCCTAACATCGACCTCCCATTGACATCAGCGCTCTATAACTCTGTGCGGTAACATTAGGGTAATGGTGCTTGTGACAATGATCCCATGTTATGTTGAAACCTATTGTTTTGGTGTGCCGAGAGTAACATAACGCTAGGATGCTTCCATATATGATACCCTATTTTGAAACATTAGTTCCGTCAAAGAAAGTAATTATTACAGAAGATGATGTTAATGATCTCAAATGTATCAACTCGAATAAGAATGCCACGCAATGCTAGAGCTGGAGGCAAACACTTTTATATTGCATTTGATCTAAGATCCCTCATGTTGGAGGTCAACACTTTTGTCCAGCGTTTGATCCAAACTGCCTTTGATACAATAATTGATTCATTGTTCATCTAATGTGATATGTTTTGCCATATGAAAGCTACAAACGAAATTGCCTTGTTTAAAACGTTACTCAGCTAATTCGTCAAATATGGTGCTTTCAAAAATAAATAGCCAAGCGTATCGGCGCAACAGCAGAAAGACCCTCTTTGACAGAAATGTTTGCCATATGCGCCCCATAGTTAGGTTCAACACCGGTCTCATTACGTTTTACGAGCGCATTTTGTGTGCTTCAAATATGCTTTCTGTTTTAATATGCTCTTTTAAAAAATTGTTTATAACAATTCTCTTTTTTTGCATATAATCTTTGGGTAATGTCAGTGATGCGATAAAATACGTAATATTCGGCCATGTAATTGATGCAGGCAAAATATGTATAGTCACATGCTCAGCAGCAAATAATAGATACGCTGACGTTCTATCAGATGACATAGAGTGGTATGGGCTGACATGAAAGGTGACCTTGGCGATGATGGATTCAATCTACTAGATGGGACTACGCGTCTTTATGTCATGAGAATGAAAGACACTAAATACCTACGATGAAAGCTTATGGCCATTAAACTTCAAACTTTGAAACTCACTTAGACGTCATGGTAAGCTGGATAATGACGTCATGGGAAGCTGGCTAATGCACAAGCATTAATACACATTAGTACTCATGACAGCAAATCCACAGAGCAAAGTTACGACAATGAGAGAGGAGGGTGTTGTCCTGCAAGCATGACTTACACCACCGATAGGATCATTCGCAACGATTAATACGCGTATAATACGCTAATATGGCTCCATAATCAATGGCCCCGTATCCCAAATATGATCAAAAAGCGAAGTAGGTGTTAAGTTCACTAACACCCTTATTCTTTTTTACCTTTATCCAATACAAATAACATAACTGCAGCAAAGTGATTTTTCGTAAAATATCGTTAGACAAACCGCCGAGGTTTTTAAACACAGTATACAACGAATGGTTTTACATTTGTAAGTACAGCCATTATCATCCATTGGTGTTTTGTAGCGGTTCAAAGGGCGTGTTATTGTTCCGCCGCCTGAAAGATGAGCCGCAAAATAACCTCCGTTAAAATATATTGCCTGCCTCACCAAATTGCATGCATTTACTGTTCAACAATCTAAAAACACTATCTTGTTTAATGCTTATTATCCGGACGATCTGAGAGTGAAGCATCGAGAGACTGTTGCCTCTGGGGACGGTTTATTTACACGCACTGTGGCAACCTTTGTATCCAATGAGCTCGAACGTTCACGGATCTCTTTAGGAGCTTTGATAATGACTAGAATAGAAGACACATAAATTTGCAGGAACGCAATGATAATACTGTAGCTGTCACGACTCAACTTGAAATCAAAGTCAATGGAACTGGCCCATTCACAACCAAATAACACGCATAATATCATTGACTGGTTGAAATACAAAACCAATGATAAGGCGAGTAACTAAAACTATGTCTGGTTATACTGCTGCAAACAATATGACTTACTTCTATATTAAGTCAAAGAGCACAACTATACAACCTTCTCTCGCTAGTAGAAATACGTCACAAACGCGACCAAAATAAGTTTGTTCTTGCCACTAGAACTTAATGAATGCAAATTTGTAATTAATACCGAAGAGTTATAGAACAGCATTACATATCCGACTAGCATCTTTGGGGTAGTCAAATTGTCTAGGGTACACTTGGAACTGTATTTAGGTTGAGTAGATTATCAGTGACGCATCAGGTAACAAACATTAGACTTTTGTGTTCCAGCCATTACCTTAAAAAGTGGTGGTCACAATATATCAGTATGATATTTCATGATCCTATATGTCCAGCTTTTTGTGCCAAAGAGTAACTCATCATTATACGTGTTGTCCAAGGGTAAAGGAGCAATGCCATTTGCCATTTTTACTGTTTTCCCTTGGCAATTATACAAACACACTATAGCCGCTCGCACTTCAGCATTACCTCTATGCACTGCAAGATGTCCCCGACATTGAAAATGAGAAATCGAAATGCATCCAATGAATCTTAGTACACAGCCCTTGAAGATCTAGTTGTGGAAGGCATATTTGAAAGGTTACACATGTGCATTTAAACTACCATAACATGTAAAGACGTTAATATCGTCACTACATTTCATGGGTTATGTGTTCCCCAAACTTAGTGTGCTATTTGGTGACACTAAACTGGCGCGTCTAAACTTCTCAGGGACTATACTTTACACGTGGATAAAACATCGAATCAATAATCCTACACCACAGATATTTCTACAAGAGTTTTTCTCTATTGGAGCTCCTTCTTCTTCTTCTTCTTCTTCTTCTTCTTCTTCTTCTTCTTCTTCTTCTTCTTCTTCTTCTTCTTCTTCTTCTTCTTCTTCTTCTTCTTCTTCTTCTTCTTCTCTTTCTCTTCTCTTCTTCTTCTTCTTCTCATCTTCTTCTTCTTTCTTCTTCTTCTTCTTCTTCTTCTTCTTCTTCTTCTTCTTCTTCTTCTTCTTCTTCTTCTCTTCTTCATCTTCTTCTTCTTCTTCTTCTCTTCTTTTGATATTCGGCGTCAAAGGATGCTAGCCAGAAAGTGGGTAAGCTCACCGCTGATGTAACATTGATGCTCTCTGCCACCGCTTTGATCCAAGCGCAAGTATGCAGATCTCAATCGGCAATGTTTAGACATGACAAAGAATATTACATTTATAATTACTGGTTGCTATCATGTGCAATTCTTATATATATTTATAACATTCGTAGAAACTGATGCTTAGTATGGTATTTGAGCTGTCTGAAGTTTGGTACATTTAGTATTTTGGACCTGTACTATCGCGTGGTTCAGCGCCTTGAGAAGGAAGAATTCTTGTGACGTAAATGCGTGCTACCTCAGAGCATCATTCACCGTGGTCTTGTTTACCACTGAGGCCTATGCTATTTCTTCTTTGAGAATGCTTACATACAACTTCATAGTGCAAATACCCAGGGGATGTGGTTGCCTGCATTCCAGTGAAGCAAAGACTCGGGAGGTGTATATTTTTCCCATCATTTTTCGGGTCCGCTTTGCTGTGAAGATGTGATGACGTGCTTGAAATTCCACCATGAAATACTAGGATGAATGGATATGTATAATCAACATGTTTTAATGCACCTAGCATGCTTGGCTGGTCACTTGTTATCGTGGTCAAATTAAAATTAATCAATCGGTAAGCTCA
Source organism: Urechis unicinctus (assembly GCA_034190875.2). Taxonomy (NCBI): domain Eukaryota; kingdom Metazoa; phylum Annelida; class Polychaeta; order Xenopneusta; family Urechidae; genus Urechis; species Urechis unicinctus. Next base: position 58,592,862 of record CM067346.1, on the reverse strand, counting down.
TTTAGAACTTCCACGTATGTAAAGCCCCAGTCACCCCGACCTTGCGACCAGTTTACGTTTGATGCGACCGAAAAATGTTTGAATCGCAGACAAATCGTACGAAGAGCCACGACGGATGGCAGAGGTCATGGGTGATCGCCAGAGCAAAATTAGTCGCAGCAAGGTCGATGGTTATGTTCAAAACGTCTGACCTGTGATTCCTATTCGTAAGAAATCGCAGACAGGTCTTACATGGTCGTACCACCACACACCCGAGGACAACATTTCACCATGGCGGGTGTACCAGTACTGCCGAGGGGACTTCAACTTATGTTGGCACGACCGCAGATGGAGCAACAACAACAACAGCTGGGTGCTTTGGCCCGCTTTTCTTCTTCAAAGACATCAGTGCGGCCGGTACCGGGTGGATCTCAGCTATAATCCACCCGACATTAGATTCTGGCTCTGGCTGGGTCTTTCTCATTGGGAGGCTGATGCTAATACACGATCGCGAGACTTTATATATGATCCAGCTGTGACTGGGTACGATCGGCTGCGATCGATCGTGCAGTATGCAATCGCAAATGGAGATCGTAGCAAACATTGCCGATTGGTCGTACCTTGGCCAAATTGCCAGCAATCGCACGACCCAGAAACCGTACGATCCGGCGTGACTGTGGCTTAACGACTGCACGTTTACACCTGTATAACTCGGACTGTGCTCCAAATTACAAAGTTGATTTTGTATCTGGGGGTTGCAAACTCTCATACTGAAGAAAACTATTCGTCCAATGCCATAGCCATTTCGAGCTGCTCTATGTTTGTCGCTCAGCATTGACGGCGCTTATCGACAAGACACGTGTGTAATGGGATATCTCGGCTTTACAACAACAACGACGAGGCTAAAACTTGATCAACAGAGGTGTTTCCATTATTCTACTACAGACATTCAATGTTCTCAAAATATAACTCGGCTTCTTCCACGCGCTAGGAACTTATGTGACAGGGATGCAGCTGTTTATTGGTCATGTATCTTTGACAGTCAGTATCATTCAGCTCTTTGGAGTTGTTTTTAGTATTAACAATACTCCGTCGGTCCCTACGCGAGATCATACGTTATATGGTGATGGTTGACTACGCATTCATCACGCGCAGATAACGCAATTAGGATAATATTTTAAGATCCTATATGTTTAATGAAGGCTTTGTATGTTCTAACACATAATGTTGATATGGTTGAGATGTCGGTCAGTACTATAACGTAATGGTTATAATTGCAAATAAGACGACCGGGATGTGAACAATGCGGATGACCGGGATGAGAACAATGCAGATGACCAGGATGAGAAAAATGCAGATGACCGGGATGAGAACAATGTGGATGACCGGGATGAGAACAATGTGGATGACCGGGATGAGAACAATGTGGATGACTGGGATGAAAACAATGCGGATGACCAGGATGAGAACAATGTGGATGACCGGGATGAGAACAATGTGGATGACTGGGATGAGAACAAAGTGGATGACCGGGATGAGAACAATGCAGATGACCGGGATGAGAACAATGCGGATGACCGGGATGAGAACAATGCCGATGACCGGGATGAGAACAATGCCGATGACCCGGATGAGAACAATGTGGATGACCAGGATGAGAACAATGCAGATGACCAGGATGAGAACAATGTGAATGACCGGGATGAGAACAATGCAGATGACCGGGATGAGAACAATGCGGATGACCAGGGTGAGAACAATGCAGAAGACCGGGATGAGAACAATGCGGGTGACCGGCTGATGGTGTAGGATGTCATATGTTTATCCAAGTCGTCCAAAACAACAAAAGATTCGTGAGTATCGTTGTATGCAAGCTGCTCTACTAGCAAATGTCAATAATTCACTAGATAATGAACGCAGTATTAGATTGCACCTGGTGGCTTTGATAGAACTCACCCACTGAAAACACTGAGTATGTGGCTACCTGTGGTAACCATGGTAAAAACCATATACAGACGTGGTAACCATGGTAAAAACCATGTACAGACCATGATGAGTACATAGCTACGTGTGGTTTCCAAAGGTACAACCCATCTACCGATCATGATGAGTTTTTAGTTACCTGTGTTCGCCACGATTGAACCTATCTTAAGACCGCCATGAGTGCGTGGTAATATGAGGTTGGCTCATTTGAACTATTCAACTAACCGACCTTAGTACTTGGTTATATGTGGTTGGTGTGGTAAATCTGTTCCCAGCTGTTTCAATGGGGACGTATGTCAAGTACATCCGTATTCTGAATCTTTACTCCAAGCGGCTATGGTGCTCAATCGCTCGTGCAACAGGAAACAATTGGGCCGCGGATACGTCATGAACTGACTGAACACGGCCATATGAGGGTCACTCGAGGTTTTCCATTTCATTAATGGGCTTTCGTAATGAGGCGTCGGTGGTCGACGGAGCATTTCTTGTGGACCGGATGTGCTACGTGGTGTGATTCAATCATATGAATTTTTTACATAAATAGTTTTCTCATATCATAAATACACACGATTACGTGTATCGTGGCATGCGATTGTAACATAATCATGAATCGTTTTATCGTTCAACGCGTTCACGTATCCGCCTGATAACATATTGTCAATCTTGTACTAAGCTCGTCGTTGCCTGGTGATAGCTAGCCCTGCACTTGTAGAAGCCAATGCTATGCACAGCAATCAGAATTCCAATTATACGCGATGCATACACAGAAACAGACGATTGAAGAGTGAATTCTCACATCTATGAATGTGTTTCAAGAAGTCGAGTAAGCTCCCTTTAGAGATTTCGGCTAAGGTATATCCTGCCATCAAAGCTTTCAAAGTTCAAATCCCAGATTTACCCGTACTGTTTTAATTGCGCACCTGTGTATTACCTATTTTACAAGAGGAAGCTAAAAGACTTACTTGTATGGCCCTGTTAACAGGTTGACTTAGAAGCAACACCATATGCGCTTCGCAGTCAAGCCGGTATACCCGTTATCATCCTCTCTTTCCTGGATAATTAATGCAGCACTTTTCACCGTGTATATGGAGCTTTGCATGCTTCAGTACAGCCGGCCCCAGCAATTGATTGCATTATATATTCCGTCCATGTAGATGAAAGTTCAAAGGAATATGTTTGTATTGGAGCACAATGGCGCTATCGTGATCAATTGTTGAGATTTTCAAGGTTAATGTGAAAACTTATGAATAGTCACGCCCACATCATCATAGAGTACATACAGTTTGCCTAATGTCCTCTTCTTCTTACCAAAGCTATATATAGGAAAATTATACAAATTACTGCATTTGCCAAGCCCCCAATAACTGTTCTTATGAAATATTTACCTTGGGACAATTCTCTCGTATTTCTGTATCATGAGTCTCACAGACTAGTGAATAGCTTTTGTTTCCAATTTTACACTGATAACTATCTACTCCCCTTGCGGAGACATTACCTCGCAGATGTTAGTGTTTCACTTAGTCTTCTGTTAGCATGCCCTGCATTAACAAACACCCGCCATGAGACAAGAAAACTCCCTGCCGATATTGAATCATCCCTCTAATGGGTCTCGAGGGAGCATGGTGCCTACTTGCGTTCACCATGCCTAGTTAGTTATTCGGTATCATGTGAGTACCGAACGCATTAAAGCAAATCGACCCATTATGCGATGTGTAGATATCAAACAAACCGCCAAATGGGAGAAAAAACTAATGAATTCACCTTATTTCCGACCACAAGACTCGCTAAATTCTAGGAACGTGTTTTTCCCTATGCGCTTCGTGAACCGTCGCTCAATTGTGTCGATCTCTAAGTGTAATGCGTGTTTGACACGATTCATTACTTAAGAAATCTTTTGTTACACGTCTCTCATGTTAATGTTCTTACATAGAGAAGCTGGCTGCCTACTCAGCTACAATCACGGCACACGGTGCGCAGCTTCATTCATGATTAATACCTGCCCAAACACGTGTTATGATATAGCTGCTATTGCTATGAGGTTCATTTCCCGCTGTTTGTAAGTTACTGGCACTGTAACCTACAAAGGAAATAGGCATATTCACTTGAAAGCCTGACGGTGTTTTCAGATTATACCATGTAGCACATATTTTGCATCAGCGGAAATGAGTTCTTTGATTCATTGCATTTGTCTTCAAACGCGGCTTATGAATGGTATACTTTTTAGGTTGCCATTACCCAGATTTTGTATGTCTGAGTCGCTGTGAGATGATAAGTATTATAATGTCTTAAAAGTATTGCCGTTTTGACTATAACCTTTAGGTTGCAACAGTGATGTGATAAAAAGACCTAAGGTCTGCCATGCCGTGGATGCAGACAATATGTGTGGATGCCATGATGTGGTATAGGGTGAAATGGAAGATGACGTGGCGATGATGTATTAAGTCTATCCCAGATATGGGACTATGCGTCTTAATGTCATGAGATTGCGAGATACTAAATTCCTACAATAAGAACGTATAGCCATTAAACTTCCAACTTTGAAAATCATTTTGACGTCATGCGAAGCGGTCTAATGCCGAAGTATTAAGACACAATAGTACAGTAGATAACAAACTCACATAGCAACATTGCCTCATTTAGAGAAGTAATAGTTTTCCTGCAAGCAAGACTTACACCACCGAGGGATCATTTGCAACAATTTTTCGCGAATGTTACGCTAATGTGGCTCCATAATCAATGGACCCATTTCCAAGTGGGAAATTTACGAACTCCCTTATCCCTTATTACTTTGCGTCCATAATATTGTATTCTGATACCTGCAGCTAAATGATTTACGCAAAATATGGTCAAGCAAACCGAAAAATATAACATTCGTCGGTACAGCAACTATTTTCCTTCGATTGCTTGTAGTGTGTCTGAAGTACTTGCTATTGTTTCGTCGCTCATGATATAAGCGGCAAAATAACGTCCATTAAAATATATTATCTGCTACACCATATTGTATGCATTTAGTGTGCAACCATCTACAAAAAAGCTACTCGCATGCATTGATCAAATATGATAGAAGGACAATAGCTCAACGCTTTGCAGCCAGCTTTACCCGTACGGTTCATCACTGCGCACCTGCTTTTATCGCAGGTTTACCTAAATCATCATTGCGCACTTGCTTGTATCTGTGCCGCAGGAAAACAAACAGACTAAATACATTGGCCTTATTACAGGTTGACTCAGAGTCTGCATCACATATGCCTCCCAATAACACCGCCATAGCCGACATCATTCTTCCTTCCTGGAGAATGAATGTAGCACTGGTTGCACATACATGACTTTGCTGTGTATTTGGTGTGTTGTATGCTTCATCACAGCCAGCGGCAACAATTTATCACATTTTATATTCCGTCCAATATAAATGTCGAATCCAGTTGGATTCATTATAACACACACAATCCTCGATGCTCACCAAATTACTCGTGTTTCAAAAAATCTGTATATCTCGGCGTAGATCTTCCCAAGGATGAAATAAGTGATACGTACTATAGGAACAACGCAGCAGCACTTCACATAATCCTGGCTATTTTCTATCCCTACATTTGTCATTTATTTAGAATAATCATTAATATCCGGTCGAGAGATAAGCATCGGGAGAGGGTTATTTACACGCACCCTGGCGACCTTTGCTACCACTGAGGTCGAACGTTCGAGGACAGTCGTATATGCTATATAAATGACTTGGATGGGGTGCACATAATTTTGAAGAAAATACTGTAGCATAATGGAACATCATTTAATACCAGTAGAACATCGTTGGAGTAGACTCATTGAGACCTGTATGGGGTACACTTGAGTATATTATCAGCTTGAGTATATTATCAGTGACGCCTCAGGTAACAAACCTCATACTTTTGTGCTCCAGCCATTACCTTACAAAGTGGTGGTCACAATATATCAGTATGATATTTCATAATCCTATATATCCTGCTTCTTGTGCCATAGAGTAACTCATCATTATACGTGATGGCTGTATTGTCGTACTTTAAAGCAGCAATGCGAGGATTTTGCCATTTTTGACTGGCTTCTCTTGTCAGCAACTTTGTCTGTCATTTTACATAATTCACCATGGCCGCTACGAAACAGCAAGTTGCCTGAGTAATTTACAATGAGTAATTGAAATGCATATGATCAATTTCAGTACATAGCCCTCGAATATCTAGTTGCCCTTGTCATTTAACCGTGACATTCGTGAGCAGTTACACATGCGTATTTGAATTATGATAACAAGAAAAGGCTTTCTTTCCGGTATGCCTTTTTATCCCGCTTGCTCTCTTCGCTATTGCCTTCTGGCTACTCTAGACGCATTATTATTAATACCTCCCATAGTGTTCCCGACCATTCCTGTGCCATCTGCTGATATATGTGTGGATTTAAACTTCTCAGCGATTATTCTAAGCACGTGAATAAAATATACACGACAAATATTTGTTTGCTCGTTTGATTGACATGGGATCACAGGTGTTCTAACCAGCGATTATATGTTTGATAGCAATCACTTTGTGAAAGTGCCTACGCCCATAGCGTTATCTCTACCATACAAATAAAACGTTAGTGCGATTCATATCAGTGAATAGGCCAATAATGGCGCAATTAGTAAAATAACGAAAACATGGATAGATATCTATATACAGACTCTTAACACGGAAGCACATGAATTTAACAAATAGCTATCAATCGCTTAATACGGTTGTAATCTGTGACCATCCGTACCCCCTAATTATTATTTGTCGGTCAAATAAACTAGAAAATGCTTCTTTATTGTGCCAGTATATACCCATGAACTCGCCTATGAACTTCATAGATGAGCAGATCCCTCTCCCTCGTCTGATTCCGTCGTCAAGGTATAGAAGCAGCGAGACAACATAACGCAATGCTGATAATAAATCGATTCTCAACAGAGCAGGTGATGTAGATATCAAGCACAGACGTTTAACGAAACTGCGATAAAAACAGAATATATGGTTAATTTAAACATTTGTTGCCACATACTTTAATCTCGGATCAAGTGTGCAGATCTTATTGTGCAACGGGCATGACTAATGACATCAACATTAGATTTTGACATAATTATCCCTGGAATATCCTTTGATGCAACGTAATCTTGCAATAACTTGAAATTGCCACATGAAATTCGTATGTATTGCATCCTTTGTTATTGCTGCTTAATGTTGGTATACCAACTGTCGCAAGCTTCGTCCGTCGGTTCCTTGAGAAGAATTAATTCTTGTTACGGCAACATTTATCTTGGTTTCTGTGAATTTCAGGGAACTTCACTTTTAAAACTGCACACGCCATTCTCATATAAGCGAGCATAGCTGCTTTCTAATAGTTTTATGATGCCAAGCGTACAAAGGGGACCTGAATAACTGAATTACTGCATTTATAACTTTATTTTTGCTGCTGTCTTTTAGTTGGTCGTGATTTTAACCATGGTAAGCCCATTCGATTGATATATGAGGTAGATCAATCGATTGCTATCTTATCCCTTGTCTTATTGTGTCCCCATCTAACCCGTTGTGCTTCGTAATCGATTCCATATGCATTCTATGCCATTTTGAATTATCGCTATAAGGGCACTGAGCTAATGAAGTGCCTCATCGTTTTCTGAAAGAATGCGTTGTCCGGTATTATTACGCATGAAATCTTTTTCAATAATTCACTTCCTCTTGACAGTTTACACACGCTGTAGTGACATAAAACCTCATGCTGCAAATGCCAAAGTGATGTAATGGCCCGCATTCCAGTACAACAATGACTCAGGAGGAGGGAGTTTTATTCCCCTTAAAATTGTTCTGGACCGTTAAGCGTGCTTGACATCATGAAGAATGTGAAGACATGCTTACAATTCCACCTTTTTGCGTTGGCATTAACGTGGGTAAGTAAGTTATGCGATGATGCGTCACCAATCATGAAATACTATGGTGAACGGATATGCTTAATTACAATATAACAATGCGTCTAGCAGGCTTGGCCAGTAACACTGTAATGTACTTAGCAGCGCCGTAATGCAATGTCGTCTGGTTAGTTTTCTTTCTATGTCAATCTACACATACAACGGATGCAGAACAAACCTCATTAAGCAATATCGTATTTATACTAGGTTTGCTACATACTAAGCAAACTATTTTCACCAACTTAAGTTTTTACTATGGCGCACCTTACGCATTTTACATCGCTACGCCATACCATCAAATTTTGTGTAATTTAGGACATTTTCAGGGTGTGTGACAAACGCTGGATGTCTGTGTATCCTAAACAATGTGCCAATTAGCAAAGCGAAACTAGAACTACTTGACTGCTCACCTGTAGATACAACCCAAGAGACTTGAAGTACATTAACATTGCAATAAATCGGATGATATATATAATGTAACTCAATGTATGCAACTGAAAAAACCTTAATTATATAGTAAACCTAATTTGTTGAACTTGTGTCTATTCGTGAATGTAGCTCCGTTGCTTAATTCATTTGGCTGTGATTGGACGCAACTAAAGGAGAAGCATTGACATGCTAGTTCCCACTCAACCCTTCATATATGTTCCGGTTGACGGTGAGGTAATATTGGGTTTTTACGTCACTTTCAACAACGAGATGAAATGGTGACGGTGATGGATGAGGAGGATTGTGATGTTTAGACCGCCCACTTGGCACAAACCCGTTGCCCAGACCGGCCACCTTCTTGTCAATGTGGGCTGTATTCCATGATATTTAGGGTAGCTCATTAATGCCAATTTGACATGTCCATTGTAATAGAATAGCAACGTTTCGCAAGACAATACAGATCATTGCAAAATATCATTGTGTTTAAACCCAGTAAAGTCAAGAAGTTGCTCACACGGCTCTCTGTTATATGACGCATGATTGACGAGGGACAAATGGAATACTTTATTGACCAGGATATAGTAGACCAACATGCTTGGCGATTAGTTTCCGTGTCAAATCATATTGATGGTGAAAGGCAGAAAATCGGAATCGTTTCTCACACACTGTCCCGGCCATGATGGCCCCATTTAGGCCATAGTTAAAACTTCGTTATCGTCAGTTAGAACTGGAATTATACTGATTTTATAAGACGGAACTACAATATGATGATGGCCTCCGATCCTACTGATGTCAAAACAGCCAATGCTTTTGACTTATTACTTCAGTTAGTGAAATGGAAAATTTAACGGCGATTTCCTGAAAGTATGTCTCGGCGACGAAAAATGCTTTTTTTCTTTTAACGGTTCCCACTGCAATAAATCTAACGGGGAAAAGAGGCAAAGATATATCATAGCATCTCGTATCTAGATCAGGTTAATCACTATATTCAGCACGTAGACCCAGATGACAACTCCTCCTATTTCATAAGGTAATCAAACAAATATGATTTCGACACGTTTTCCCTTGTGAAATATGAACACTCTTTAAGGGCTATGTTAAGCTGACAGTAATATATGTATCAGAGAGGCAAATTCAAGAGTCGGATGGTTAGATGCACAAAAACAACGGGGACTACATGAGCCTTAGCAAAGAGGAAATCATTGCTCAACACTAATATGACATAGCGGATGTGGTTATCACAGACTGACTTCCACTATGCGTGATTTCAACTAGATTCGGCAGGCACGCCATCGGCAAGTCTTCCAATGGCAAGCAATCGGGTCTGTGATTGCGCCTTGTTAAGAAACCCTATGCGCAGCACACGTTTACGATAGATGTCAGCGAGGGGAGTTGGTAACGCGCACGATAGATGTCATAAGCTGCAGCCCCTTAGATGTTTTGATATGACCCCTTAGCCGATGTTTTGACATGACCCCTTAACCAAGTCAATACAAAGCCGAGGGAATGGCACTAAGCCGGTCTCAGTGGCTTGGTGGTTTACTGCTTTGCCTTTTGATCCACAGGCTGTGGGTTCGACTCCAAGGTGTGACAACCTGACTCGTGACTCGGATGATCACGTACAAATGGTGGTCACATCTTTGAAAAGGGATGTAAAAGATCTTTTGAGGACGACGTGCTCCGTAGCAGTGACCAGTTTAGAGTAATTTACTCAATTGTAGTCGTACACAGCTTAGTTGCTAAATACGAATATGTTTCGATGCACACAAACACGCACACACCCACGTTACTGGTCGATTACGTAAGGTTTGGACTTCTTTGAGTTGGCACAAGCGCCAACGGCATGTCTTCCAACGGCAAGCCTGGACGACCAGCAATACGGTACAGATACAACACAAACAATATTATCTCTAAACAAAATATATATGAAGCACGTATATATATATATATATATATATATATATATATATATATATATATATATATACATATTTATATTATATTTATATATATGTATATTTATATATATATGTATATAATATATATGTATGTATATATATATATATACACATATATCTATATATATATTATATTGATATATCTATTGTATATTATATATATGTACATATGTCTATATATATATATATGTATTTTATATATATATATATATTTTTATATATAAATATATATATATATATATATATATATGTAAATATGAATCTCTATATATATGTCTATATCTATACTCTTTTGGCCTACTTAGAGTTGGCACATGCGCCAACGGCATGTCTTCCAACGACAAGCCTGGACGACCAGTAATATACCACAAACAATGACATAATATATATATATATATATATATATATATATAATATATATATATATGCATATATGTATATATATATATGTATGTACATATATATATATATAGAGATATATATATATATATGTATATATCCATATATTCAAATATCTCTATCTATATATCTCTGATATATATATATATCCAGATATGTATATTTATATGTATATGTATATATATCTATCTATATATATCTCTATATCTATATCTTTCTATTATTTTCTATCTCTATCTCTCTCTATCTATTTCCCTATATATATATCTCTATATATATATCTATCTATATATATCTATCTATATATATACGTATATAAACCCCCACACACTTATAAAATTCACATATATATGCTATTTGTAGATAGCTGCTCGGCGCTCGGAAGCTTGGCATCGGAAACCGAAACTAATCGTCCTTTTTGCTGTTTTTTGTTACTGTGAATGCTAAAAATACTGTTACAATCATTATCACGAGGCCAAGTTCTATATACTGACAAAATTTCATGTCCGTAAATACAGCCGTTTCAGAGATATCTGCGAGGAGAGAAGTCGTAGCAAAAATCGCGATAGGTACCCTAAAATACATGTTATTATACAAAGTACAAAAGGTGTAAATAAGTATTTTTTTCGCCTATTCCATGCTACGATAATTGCTTGTTACAACCATATAATTCATATGTTCGTAACCGCAGTAGTTATGGAGGAGATAGTTACAGAAAATGGGGGAAAAAATCGACGAAAAATCCATCCAATAAGCCTCCAACACTGCGCATGCGCGTCAAATTGGATCGCCAGTTGTGTCTCAACTTGATCTATCATTCCCCAAAATTTCATGTTGATATGTTTAACCGTTCCGGAGAAAAGCCCGAAAAACCTTGACTGGAGGAAAAAAAAAAAAAAAAAAAAAAAATACTGGCTAAACCAATATGTCTTCCAACTATCGTTGGAAGACATAATAAGTCATGTAGCCCTATCATGTGTCAGCTTAGCACTACTTCCTGCATTATGGCTAAGAATCATTTGCCTGTGACATGATTAAAAGGACATGATGCTATCAAGCGACATATTGTGGTCGCAGGCGCCTTAATTTAGAACGTTGTAGTTTACACACCGCTTAAGATGCACGCCTGTTGTCTTAAGCGAAAACATACAATGCATGTACAATTTAGCTTCCAGAGAGGTATAGTGATTATGCATATCGTAATTCATTTGAAGTCGGTTCCAATGAAGGATCGAGTTACGTTACTTGCCTACGGGTATTTTACATGACAATCATCCTACATTTATAGCAATAATAGGTCTATTAAAACTAAGAATACAATCAAGTTGTACTAACCAAATGACCAGATACGACCCTAGCGCTGCAATAAAAGCAACAATGGCGCGGTCGCCCGGCCAAAGTGTTTTATATTATTTGATAGAATTACCCTATTCTTGAAAGTAGCAACGGTGCTTCATTTAAGTGGTTGTGATTGGATTCCATCATGTCTTCTCAACATGTTTCAATTTGATGAAATGCATACAACTACCACCTACGACTGTGGTGAATAACTTGTAAGTGGAAAACCACATGCTCGTTGATGCTTGTACATATATGTATGACAAAATCACCAATTTCACAACTAGGCTCAATTCAAGACGTATTTGTATATATGGAATATGGTGATCATAAAGCATGTTGCCCAAGTAATTGAGAATATCAGAACATAGTCAGTAATTGGATCAAGCCATTGATACACGAGCCTCGGTCTGTGTCACGACGAGAGAGTTTAGCAAATGTTTACGCGTATAGGATTATGATCCCTGCTGAAATGATAAATAAAATATCTACAAAATCACCTTAGTACATCCCGTATAGAACGAATAATCAGCAAAAATCAAAAGTGTCTGGCATTAATAGGTTTTAGCCTGAAAAAAAGATACACGCGAAAGTATTTCAGATCACTAAGTATCGAATAATTCTACTTAAAATGTAATAAAATGCAAATTATTGAACTATTTGAGCACCACAAGAGCTCATTTGTACAAACAAAAGGCGATTTCATGTCCGAAGTGTGGTAAAATAAACATCTGAAATATATGCCGCCCACCTATATCTCCGGCAAATATTTTTGTCCGGCAAATATAGTTAAAATCACGCCGAAGTATCCGGCAAATGTAGTATTAATAAACAAATACTTACATGCATACAAACACACACACATATATATATACATAAATAAATACATAAATACATATATACATACATACAAACACACTAATACATACATACATCAATACGTATGTACATACATACATACATACATACATACATACATACATACATACATACATACATACATACATACATACATACATACATACATACATACATACATACATACATACATACATACATACATACATACATACATACATACATACATACATACATACATACATATACATACATACATACATACATACATACATACATACATACATACATACATACATACATACATACATACATACATACATACATACATACATACATACATACATACATACATACTTACATACATACATACGTACATACATACGTCGATGCATACATGCATACATGCATACATACATACATGCATATATACATACATACATAAATATGTATGTACATACATTCATGCCTACAAATATTCTTGCTTACAAACTTAACTTTAAAACAGCTTCTACATGGTCCAATAGCCACTGTACTCGTGTTGGTGAATTTGTTCCGGTTGGTGGTTTGTGTGGGAAGGGCTGTGGCAGGCCTCAAGCAGATCATTGTATTCCAAACAAAATTCAAATTGTTGAACAGATGACTCTTTGTTATAAAATGTAACGTGAGAGAAAATGAATATTCAGATGTTTTATGGATCATAATAGATTAGACCAAGGGGTTTGGCGATTAGGTTTCAGGTCAGTTATATTTATGGTGACAGTCAGAGTCTCTAACACACCAAACTGTCTAGCTCACACTATTTTGGCCATCGTTTAAACATCGTTTGCGCTGGTTAGAACAAGACAGACCTACACCAAGGTGATGATCTCATATCATACTCATGTCAAAACAGCGAAACCACTAATTATTTCAGTTAGTGACAATGACAAATTCAACGGCAATTTCCTGAAACCTCAGTGAGGTGTTTTTGAGCACAATGTGAAATAAGGCCGTTTACTCGAGACAATCTGTGCAAGGCAATATACGCACGACATCGAATGCGTGTACAGCGTGCACGGAGTGTAGGGGTAGATCTTGTGGCAAGAAACGGGGATCTTAATGAGCCGTTCTCGAGCAAGTGTTTATCTGTCATGTATTATGGTTGTGCCAATTTTACTTCTTCTATATATAAGCTGCCCACCAAGTTGATACACGACTAGAAAGAAAAGAATCAACTCTATCCTTGTCTCAAGTAAATACAATGATTCTTCTTTCAACTGGAATGAATCATTGACAGTTATGAGTCATCTGGTCTGAAAAGAGTGTTTTGGAAGCCCGCAAACCAACACACAATACAATATGAATAATGTAGCCATTCAGAATTTTATAATCACGGACAGTTAATGACGGCAGGTTGGCTTAATAATAATGACAAATTCAAATATTGAGTAGACATTTGAATAGCAGAGCAACAAGGTACTTCTTTGGCATTACCATACCGGTAACATGCCCATAAGAAAATAAACCTTGTCCAGAATACCATATATAAAATTGTACTCAATATGATATTAATTTGATCATAACAGTATTAACAAGTTAGTCTTGATTTATGCCACAAACAGCTTTCGAAAGAAAAAGGGGACATTGAAAGAGGGCACAAAGAGATATAGAGAGAGAGATATATAGAGATATATAGAGAGAGATAGAGAGAGATAGAGAGAGAGAGAGAGAGAGAGAGAGAGAGAGAGAGAGAGATAGAGGAGAGAGAGAGAGAGATAGAGAGAGAGATGAGATAGAGAGAGAGAGAGATAGAGAGATAGAGAGAGAGAGAGATATAGATATATAGATAGAGAGAGAGATATATAGATCTCTAGAGAGAGATAGACAGAGAGAGATATATAGAGAGATATATATAGATACATCTCTAGATATATATCTATATATATATATATATATATATAGATATATATATATATATATATATATATATATATATATATATATATATATATATACTGTTTGTTTGTCTTGATATCTATTGTTATCAAGTTGAAAATGAGTCCAAGTTGCGAAAATATATTTTCAACTTAACCGCCACAACAATTTGCTGCAACTCGTTTTACTTGGGAAGCACATAAGGGATAGGTACAAGCCGCCCAAACTTCCCTTAGTCACAATGACTGCCATTCATATTGCGTAACGGGAACCGTAATGTGGTGATCAAAAATTGTTTAAACGTCATGGGTTACCTATTTGTGGAGCGGAGGTGCTATTTGCATCCAGGGAAATTAATTGCCCCTAGACAATAGCTACATACGCCAACATTATGTGCCATTTTGTACGGTGATTGCATAAGTCATGTATTGGAAGCGCGACATTATGTTGAAGAACAGGATATATAATTCGCTTTCTCGTAATGATTTTTTTATGATTATTCACTATGGGCCTCTCAGATGTGACTGATGTCATTGCCTGACTTAGGGTCAATTTTTAATAGCATCTTTGAACAGTTCCCGTTGCTTATACTACAAAATATGTTACTGATGCTTTTGTCCTGAACACTAGCCTAGATATGTCGAAGCATGACAGTCAGGATCATGCTATTAAACACATGCAGCACACATGCCGACATTTTAACTCCTAATTCATTTGGAAATCAAACAAATACGATTTCTTTCGTTTTCCCGTTGCAAAAGATAATAACTCATCAACGGCCTTTTTATATGAGTAACAAGGTGGATGGTGAAATGCACAAATGCAACAGGGAATGCATGAGCAATAGTAGGAATGCAGTAATTGCTCAACATTAAGACGGCAAATTGGACTTGGTTGTCAGTGACGTGTTTAGTCCCTTAATTGCACATTTGTACATAATCTGATTCAGTCGTGATTAACTGTTGAATCACGTGTCACATTGTTGTTGCTATTTACACATCATTACATGGAAACCCCAATTAAATATTCGACAAGCAAGATCGGAGCATGAGTGATGTTCTTGGATGTTAAGAAGGGAATTCAAGAACATCACAGCACCATATCAACTGATTATGTCAAATAACAATGTAATCCAAAGCAATGGTCCCAATTGGATTGAGTCACTGTCTGATAGCGCCTGATCTTCGGTTATGTTACCAATCACAGAATACAGGCATAGGCGGCAGAGCCTGTCTTCATTTGGCGCAGATCTTAATGGTGCATGAATCATAAGCCATATATACCCTTCTATAGGGAGACGCATTTGGACACCGACAACGTCTAACTCAATGCTTACAAAATAAACTTTTTTCATTCGTTCGGGCTTTTGCTCAGATAATGTTATTAATAACCTTATTGCAGAAGAAGCTTTCCAAATCTGGTTTGGGGTTTTAAGCAATGGTATGTGATTAGAGTATTGATCTACAGCAGTCAATGCACACAAATGCCCTCCTCATTCATGCGTTCCCTTTCTCACATTCTCTCTCGAACGTTTACCACTCAAGTATATCACATTTAATTGTTCATATGGTTTTCCGTGGAAAGTAATTACAGTTCACAACCAATTAGTATTACATCCTTCCCTCTCTGCATCCTAATGTGGACTGCCTTTTAAAATATCGACGCCATATGATTGAATATCAAAATGTTTGATAAGTTCTTTGATTGAAATACGCATACCGAGTGTAAGTACGGACGTTTTCAGGCAAATGCTAAATGTCTATGTAACCAATGAATTGATCAGTTTTGTGCATGGTAGAGCAGTTACAAACTCAATGATGTATTACAAACCCGATAAAATCACTTCGACAAATCTGTGACGGCTTGCTCGTAGATGCAACCCAAAAGATGTGAAGTGCATTTATATTACAATAAATAGATGGTGTATATTATTTACAGCATGTATTTCTCTAGCCAGTTAGTGCATGCAACAAAAAGCTGAGTCAAAGAGGTTAGTTGAAGACGTTGTACATACCATGTAGATCTTTAGCAGATACTGAAGCAAAAGGTTTAGAGAACAATCATATCGTAAACCAGTGTTATACTTCTCTATTCATGTAGGTACGCTCTTTTGCTGCATATATTTGGTTGATATTGGACACCACCGTGCGTGCCTTCTCGTCAGATGTTTTCAACGTCATGTGACGCGTACACCAGCCACCTATCACAGAGGTGAATTACTTAACACATGTTTTGTTATTGGAAAACTACATGTTCGTTGATGCTTGAGCATATAATAAGGATGCGACCAAAAGAAAACCCTGATTTGCAAGTTTCCCTCAACCTGCGATATATGTCTCATCGCATGATAACGCACACTTCCCTTTACTAGGCTCGACACAAGGATTATATCAGAAAGGGGTCCTTTTATTTGTACACATGTGAAAATGCTGGATTAAGCCGTGGCAAATAATTGCGCATGTGACGTCTAATACCTTTTACTGTACTCTTCTAGAACATTGAGTGTAAGATCCAATGAGGAACCCCCTTTAAAATGGCTGCTACTTGCGGAATGAGTAAAATATGTTTCCTGTACATCACCAGACTCGGTTATAACCTCGTGAAGGTTGCGTTAAAGGTAAGTGTGCCTATTGGCTTTATTGCAATTGGATAAGTTCTATATATGGGGGATTAACTCATCACAAGCCATATCAATCAGTCAGATCTCTATTATATATGGCACAAGTGTAACAATGGCGACATTATGGTATGAAACATAAGACAACTCAACGCAGCAGACGTTTGTTGGTAACGATTGCCACCAACCAGAACATCAGGTGTGTAACATAACATCTATCGATTCCAATCTTTCAGGCACTCATCATGTACATGTAAGTAATGCAATTCTGTATTTGCTATCCATATGTGACTCGGCATTTTATATATGCTGGTGATAAATCAGCAATATTTGATCAATGCGTAGACGATGCTATATCATTGTGTACGCACAAAGTGCTGCAATCGGGTGGTTCGGGAAAATGTAAAGGACCCTGTGTAGCGTAGTATAGATCTGCTCAGGCAATATGATTAACTTCTCTTAGCACTACTTGATTCAAATGGAAGCACATCAATATATCGACCTGGTGGACGAGTGCACCATTTCGCCCGTCATTTCACCATATATAAACTCACACGAAAGTGCATAGTCATCAAATATAATTATATCAAGGCTAGATGAATCCGGTCCAATTTTGTTATCACCTGCAGTGCATGATGGGATGAATTGCGATAGATTTATAGTCGCATGAATAACGGACAAACCCTTGCGTGATACGACCAATCTCATTACTGAATAATGAACATATGTGTATATGAAAACAAGGGAATTATATGAAGGAGTATCGCAAGCTGATAAAAGCGCAGGCCATTAACTCCACCGTAAATTAATTTTCATTCCCCGCTGTCGTCACAGTTTGTCACTGCCTATGCTGATGGTACCATCGGGATGGCCATCACCTACTCATAGGCGTAATGAACGGTTTATATCTCCAACTATTCTTCATGTTCGGAGTAATGGGTGTGAAAAGTATGAAAAACCCCTAATTCGAGAAAATCCCCCTGTTGAATGAGTGACTCATAAACATTGTTTATGCACTCTATTAAAAGCTTTCCTCTTCCATGATTGTCGTTAGCCAGCGTGGTGCGAGTAGATTCGGCTTCTTGCCTCAATCTAGCGATGCAAACTACACACACACACACACACACACACACACACACACACACACACACACACACACACACACACACACACACACACACACACACACACACACACACACACACACACACACACACACACACACACACACACACACACACACACACACATATATATATATATATATATATAGAGATATATATATATATATATATATATATATATATATATATAATATATATATATATATACATGTACATATATATATATTTATATATATGTATATGTGTATATATATGTATATATATAAACATATATATATATAGATATATGTTATCTATATATATATATATATATATATATATATATATATATATATATATATATATATATATATATATATATATATATGTATATGTATAATTATTTATATATCTTTATATATGTAGTGACCAAGACGAATGCATATAATGGCCCCTTTTTGATAACTATGTAATATGATAGCCCTGGTGCAGCGTCACAACTCGCAAATGTGTGGATAAATCTGTCATTTGCTAGACAGATTTAATAATTCACGTGGCATTTCATCTATATATATAACCCATGACATTAATCATCTGCGTATCATGTATCGGTTTGCGTCGCTGCGCCTATCATATGTGTAAGTTGTTTAACGTGAACCATGTTCTACTTCTATGCATAGCACCAAGCAAACAATTAGTGCGATTCCTTTAAATCTAAAAACAGCAATCGTGCGATTTGTCCAAACGTATTTATTAGGGGTTTCAATGCGCAGTAAGTGAGAAACACATCGAGATATTAATCTCAACATCGTGGAGCTTTTGTGCTTTTGATATCCAGCGCTCAACCGTTTATCGGTATTCGTATATTGTCCGTGCTTGTCACTGAAATCCTCCGCATGAATTTTGTATGTCAAAAGTTCAATGAACGTTTTAACGTTGCTAGTGTTTATATCGAGACTTGAGCGAGCCAAAGAAAACCACACGACAACCGCTCAGGGCTACATAGGTATGTGGTCCTTGGAAACAAAAAACTAAGCCCAATCAATCATTTTAAAGCATTAAAAAAGTACTGAAATGGAATAGCTCATTAAGAATAGCAAGTCACCAAAGTGTGTAATAAAGATGATTACGACTATAAATTAATATATCGGTCAGACGCTGGGGTTATCATATTTTTAAATTGTCCCAAATATGTCTTCGATTGACAGACACATTCACCCTCGTAACAGCATAGACTCACTTGAACTCTAGACATTTGTATCATCCTGAACTTGCACCACATAATACTGCATCTTATGACCCTCACGGCTAACAAGCAAACTTAAAATATTGGTTTAATTATTCTGTGAATATCACTCGCTGTATATATGTAACTTGTCTACAATACTATCAGTCGTATAGAAGGTCCTTGAGAGAGTCTTTTGAGTATGCGTTGATTATAACAACTTTTTGTTTTGCTTCTTCGATATCATTCGTGACTCTTTGACATTTGAAAAGTGATAGTTCATGGTTGAACCAAATGCTCCGGTTACAGATAACTCTGCACAATATTTTGCACTGCAGCGGAAATTCTTCGTGTGTTGCTTAGTACAACGAAGTTGGTCGTGTTATCCATTGGAGCCAATGATTTACTGTCCGGCACACCTATGCGTCTATCTGTTGTTCTGTGGTCACCTTCCCTCGCATTGCTGTCGCTGCTTCATGTTGATAAGAACGTAGGGGGTATTCACTGGCGTATTCCTAAAATTGACATATCCCGATAAAATATGCCCACCCATAACCTCAACCACCGCAGGTGCCAAAGTACAGTGTGTTCCAATGAGCAGCTAATGGCCCAGTTTGTACAGCATATTCCTGACGTGAATTGACAGTGACTAATTGTCATCTGTCTGTATCTATATGCATACTAGCACGGCGGCGATGTGGCATTGAGCTAAAAGCTTTAACGCTCACTTCCAATAGACTGTAGATGGTAAGGTCAAGGGCTGATTTCATGTAAATGTCGAATAATGAAGTAGGCTAAGGCACGCGATGAACAGGGGAAAAGTTAGTAGATCATAGTATTTTTGACCGTGCCCACATTGCCCATTTACATCGTAACCCCCCATCCATATTAACAGTACCAACCATGTAAACTCATTGCTTCCGCGGATTTCATGTATATATGGGTTATCAGAGTGTACTGTAGAAAACTATATCCCGCGAGCGCTTACCTGGTTACAAAATCTTTGCTACTTTTATGCTTCTAGAACTGAGGCACAAGAATAAAAAGACTCGGTTCTTCTACAGAATAAAACGTTAACTAGCCATTGATTTCAATTCTTTCTGATTAATATCAATATCTCAAACCAACAAGGATTAATAACTCAGCAAGTTTTCCATTAACGTCCATTAACAGTGCCATTGAGAACATTACTTTGTAGATCACACGACTTTTTCTGTTTCTATATGTTTGTGTCCATGCAAGACAAACGCACAGTGGCAGACAAATATATATCCTCTACTGGAAAGAGAACATAGATAGTATGATTGTCTAAAGGGTTTTACTTATACAACTCATGTCAGGGTAAAATACGTTTATTATGTGTACTGTGTATATTGCTACCATTGCTGCAGACAAAGGGCATTGTTGCCTATACCATCCCAATCATGAAAACGGTAGTGGCGTAGTCTTTCCTTGATTGCTACTTGATGCAAAGACGGGGGGCCAGCGTAGGCAAATCGCTAGATAAAAACATTTACATTCGTCATTAAATATAATGCTGCTCTCTGTCATTCTGGGATGATGAATTGCGACAGATGATATGTATCAGGACGAATGGTTGAGGTAAATATAACCCTTACAAATCGAGACTGTATCTTACTCTGTTAAACTCTCTCATTACTTCCCCCGGATCGAAGACAACACTATTAGTGTTGCACGTCATTTGAATATTTACTTGTGAGGCACTGAGCTTCAAAGAGATACTTGCTTTTGACATATTGCGTCATACGTTATTAATACGCGAAATTAATTACCACTTCATCTGCAAAGACGTGCATTCTAACTTATTTCACAACTTTTATGTGGTCAGCATCATTCGCTGACGTTTTCAGAATAAACCATGTTTTAGTCCTAGCATCAAAATCTATTAGGTTATTTTATTAAATGATTCAATGTAAACGAAGTTAAATGATTTGACATCATAATGATATTATTGGGAATTCATCAACATATTCCTATGCTAATAAGCAGGATTTGACAGGTTCAAATCCCAAAATGCATGACGTTTAACGTTAAACGATCACTTTTATGTCTATTGATCCCATTGTTCTTAAACGTAGCGGTGTCTTTGGTAAGGGAAAATTTTTTGGGCTTAATTGATTTTTGTTGCTTGATTCGAAATAATCAATATCTGTATTCAATGGATTAAGGAAACTGTTCAACCCCTTATTTGCAACTAGTTTGCCCAGCAAGCTGTTTTTAGATTTCATACTTTCAGTCTCTACACGGCGCTGCGGTCTCTGAAAATAGATCCTAATTTCAGCTGTCGCCATTTAAGTTGTCGGAAATTACCTTTCCTTCATGTCGGTCTAAATAATTCCCACATTTTTTAATCAGTGAATCATATTTTGTAACCTAAGCGGAAGAGTACAATCGATAGCAAGGAAGTAATGGAGCGCGTAATGATTTACAACTAAATAGAAACTGATCCCTGAGTGCCCGATATGGGGCTGAACAGCTTCTTTTATGTTTGTCAATTATTTCTTTTTCTGCATCATCTAGGTGAAGTATAATAGATTACGTGAGCTGTAAACTATGTAACCACAACGACGTGCAGAAATGATTCTCAATGCTATGTAAAAACAAGCATAAACTGCCGTTTATCGTGGGAGTTTGAAATGTGAACGATAGGCCATAATGAGTTATATATGCTCACCACAATTTAGCGTTCCTGAAATTCAGTGATATATATGCCAGCTAAAGCTTGTCAACTGCTTTGGTTGCGCTTTTAACTTGAAACTTATTAATTACATCATGACAGCAATATCCTTACTAGTGAGTTTATGAGACACTAAAAGCAATGCAAATCTGATAAAAGAATGATCATGTTGATATATGTTGCTGTACTGTTGACGTTTTGTGAATAGCAATATCAAATATAACATCATTTCTATACGAATCTCGCTTCCGAGCAATGGGAAGACTATGTAGCCTTCCGGCGTCTGATATGCTTGCACATGTATATGAGGCATCAGTGTATTAAGTTTGTGTTATTGAAAATGTACAGATCACGTACCCCATACTTGAAGGAGAAATTGCTTCGCTTTCAATTGATTTACCGTGTAAATTTAGCAATGTGGTGTTATGATTTGTAACAATATCGATGAAATCTAACGAAGCGCCAAAATGATATACAACTGGCACAGTAAATGCAAGTATTAAGTAATTAAACCATTTGCCGCACCACGCGTGCGCAGAAACAGACGTTAAATGAAAAGTGGGTTGAGGATGAGTTTCATCGACTGAAAAACGCGTCATCTGATAGTAAACGAGCTGTGATTCACATCTTCGCTAGATTACTTGATATCACACGTGCGATGTGTATGACGAAATAGTAGCCCAATACTTTAACAATATGAATAAATACCTATGTTAGAAGAAATGTATGCAATAAATAACACTGCTATTCTGTGAATACCGTTTGCTGACGAATGGTGGGTGGTTAAGTGTGCATGCAAACTTCTGCCGCGTGGTTTGCAAAGTCATGCGTTAAATAATCTATTTTGCCATGTAAAATGCACGAAAATGCCCTTTACTTAATGTAGGCAGCATCCTGCAAGATTTCGGGTAGCTCATTAAATACCATGTGATAATTTATCGCTGACACCGTTTGGGCCACAAAATTATGCCAGCTAAAAACCATATTATAGTATAGTTAAGCAACAACACATCTTGAACATGTGTGGAACATTTCGACTGTAACCTGTTATTAACAAGGGTGAAATACTCTGCAAAAGTGTCAGGTTAAATATAACTAATAATGCCCATCAACTATTCTGCTGGTATCTGGTGGAAGCTACGATTGATGCTCTTTACCCCTTGACATGAGGGCCACTCAATTGTGCCGGAACGGACGTACTTGTTTCTGCAGTATTGGATGGAATGCGTCGATGATCCCATCTGATATGCGATAAATACGGGTCGCCCATACACATAAGCCAGTAATGTTCCGGTAGTAGCTTTGATTGATGCTCGGCATTGCGGCAAATGCAGTATGCCTGAAATGACATAATTGCTGCCGCAGTGATATATAGAATTTGTCGATGATCCTAGCTCATATGCAACAATTACGATCGCAAGAATAGTTGTAATTACTGTAGAACGTGGTCAAATGAAAAGTTTGTGGTGGTCATTGGCGCGACGGAAAACGCAACAAGCTTCACTATTTCGTCAAATTCTCGTCAAAGGGCAATGAGCGGGAACACAGAAATGTTATTCTACCTAAACTGTACTGAGACGTGAAAGAAACTGGTATTTTATACTTGTACAAAGGATCCTATTATTTAAGCAGCATTATCATCTGTCAATGAGGAAGCTGCTTAACTTTACTTATCGTAAAAGTTCATGGACATTGAGGGGAACGGGGGTAGTTGCGTAGGTTCTGGGTTCACTCAACATATAAGTCGACTTTATTTCCTCAACATAATCTACCAAACAGTCATTGCTGTTACCTCGTGCAAAAGGTTCCTTGTGATTGGGTTTGTTTTACTATCAGCGCGAATAACATCTTTGCGACAAACTTTACATGATATTTACAAATGACGATGCGACCTCACGATTTCAAATCTTTATTTTCATTCAGAGGGTCCTATATAATTATCCGTCTACAATACGCGAGTTTTCAGAATGACTGATTAATGGCCATTCTTAATGTCATGCAAGCGCGTGATGATAATGTATTTTCGTAGGGGTTGAAATATGCATTATGTTCATCTCATGCTTTCTATCAATAACTATTACAGTTTCCCCTGTCTTTTATTGGCCTGAAATAAAATATTGTAAAATAAGCTGCTTGAATAATTCACAGGTGATCTACTGGTGGAACGTTATTTTAGCTTAAGGATATAAACACGTGAACACTTATTTGATTCACAGAATGTTCACAGTATCAGGTCATCGGTTTTAACAGTTTTGTCTGTGCTGAAATGTCTACATAATTAAGATTATTGAGTTACGAAACGACATCTTAGCAAATGAGCATGTGACCAATATATAGACGTAAATTATCTATTCGTCCGCCACGAAAAAGCCCGAATGATGGAAAC
>CM067346.1:58550528-58563028 GCA_034190875.2 Urechis unicinctus | reverse complement strand
AAGCAGAGCCTGCAGGCAGTACACAATGGGTCAGGAGAATATTACGCCTTTGAGTAAAAAGACATATATGGCATTGGTAAGTTGGTCCTGCATATATAAGTAAACTATAGCACCACTACAAATGATCATGTTCATTGGTCTTTTTTTCATTGTATGTAGTTAAATAAATTTGCATTAATTCAGCCCTCTTCCTGTGTTTCTCTTGGTCCATATGTCTATCGCAGGGGTATTCTCGAAGTTCAAAGTACATAAAACATTTTAAACCAAGCAGCAGCAACAATACACACCTAAATTATAGGTAAATGCAGCTCCAAATTTCTCTTATTCACGATGATTGCCTTTCTTGGTAAGTGTATTGTATTGTCCAAAGATTTGCTCGAGCCTTTTTTTTGCCCCTTCGAACAGGGAGCACAGGTGTAATTTGTAGAAGACGAAATGAATTTCCCCTGCCGAATTAATAGGAAGGCCGATATTATGTGCCATTTTCGTGCTCTTTTGAAGAGAAGAAACAATTTCCATGCAAACAGGGCGTTCCATTATTTTAGAGGATAGAAACTCTATTAATTATCCTTCTTTTTATGTTGAAAGGCATTGTATGACTATTTATAGTGTGCCTTGTTCACATTGAAAATATGACAGGAGTGAGAAAATGATTATCTATCCCAGGGGCAGTGTGCCATAGGGTATGGCTCTAGAAATCATGTTGCCCTCTGACGGGCGGATTCGTACAGAGACAAAAGTTTTAATGCGTATGGTAAGGGCTCGTATAAAATATGTTTGCTGTGATTTCATTACCATTAATGTGATATATGTAACACAACTACCAAATAGACGCTACATGAAAACTGTATATATGAGTAGTAAGCCCAAAATTTATTCACCTAAGCGCGGAATGTACATCAAAATCACTATGCCTTTCTTATACAACAATTAATGGCTAATTACAATAATTTCTGTAGAAACCGAAGAGCTATGAAGGCCACATAAACGCATAGATAGCGCCACCCCACTCATATCGCATGAAGACCGATCCCAATTCGTGGAACGTTGAATCGATTTGATGTTTGTCCTGCTCCATATTGCACAATATAACAAAAACCTACTTCATCTAGCGCTCTATCACTATCCACAAATTCGTTGCGTGCTAGTTACCGCCGGTGCCTCCGTGGCTACACAGAGACGCAAACATAAGTTGGCTGACGTTGAATTAATAATATATCAACGTTAACAGTATGATTGTGGGTTATGACTCGTGGACTGATGTATACGTTCATTTTGCATCACCATTCACGTGTACCGACGGAACACAGGTAAGCGACCATTTCTCTGCAAATGTGTGTCATTTCTGTACCTAGCATCAGCATGGATAAATTATGTTCCTTAACGCTTCGTTCAAATAGTCAAAGCTTTATAATATCTACCTCGAGTTGAAAAAGCCGATGATGTTCTGTACTTCGTTTTAAAGGTCAACGCTACGTAGAGCCTTTTATGCTGTGGTTGACCTATATTCCGATGTATTTTACTGCAATTACCTTGCGTTTTATTGGCCCATTCAATCCAGGCATTTAACCTTTTGGCATGACTAATGTACACTGCATTAGAAGATGCTGACATCCACCGGTATAACGTACAACACTTTCACGTGAAGACCTTTTATAAAGTCATAAACGATAATAATATGTGAGTCAGTGGAATTCGCTTTGTTAGGTTACAACACTCGACAGAGCAAATATATAACTGCATTCAACAACTTTATAACCGGAGTTGGTATAAATCACATCGCATGAATTGACAACTGATGTTCACTTAGCATTGCATATCAAAGCAACATTAACCCACAGTAAGTTGGCTGACTTGAGTGCGTCATGTTGTATGTCTTTGATCAGATAGAGTGCTATTACCGAAGATGAAATATCAGCAGCAAGCATAAAGCTTTTGTGTTATAAATTATTCACCATCACGAAGTTTTATGATGCTTCTTTTAGCATAACTGGCTAGATATTAATTCGATCGCCTGGTTTGAAAGCTGTCATCATATCGGCTAGCTTGATGAATGTTTGTATGATCGTATAGACTTGCAAGCACACGGGCCAATTAACGTTCTCTTACTTAGCTTTGCAGCTCGTAATCACACCATTCAGAGCCAGTAAAGTACATATAATGAGCTAGCGCTAGATAAGTCCTTAGATTAAAGGTTACAAGGAATACCCTGACTAGTAACATGTAGTAGTTAGAACCCAGACGTATCACGGTTTCAAAATGTGTGTATGAGTGGGTAATGGATTCAATATAGCATCTTAGGGCATGCATATCAATACTGGTTCCTGCATCTGGCTTATAATACCCTACGGGATGCGAGGCGTTAAATTACTATTCTGACCATGTTCAAGGCTCATTTGTTAGAAGAGATTAACACTGTGACATGTGATTTGTGCAGGACACAGAACAGACCAGATTTCCGATTTAATCGAGAATTCGGTATTCGGATTCCTAGCGACGCATCTACAAGTACCACTTGTACGTGAATATGTATGAGTGTTTTTTTTGAGTTCTGAGTGCTTATGTTCGAAGGCGTGATTAGGGTGTTGTTAGCTTCACCAGTTGACGTAACAGCTCCCGTACACAGATTATCACCAACGGGGTTTTATCTTGTTTCCATTCCAGCGATAGTTGTGCGCCAAGAAGCTGATGGATCTTTGGGAGAGCGGGGAGGGTGATTGTGT
Organism: Urechis unicinctus; assembly: GCA_034190875.2. Classification (NCBI taxonomy): domain Eukaryota; kingdom Metazoa; phylum Annelida; class Polychaeta; order Xenopneusta; family Urechidae; genus Urechis; species Urechis unicinctus. Next base: position 58,560,305 of record CM067346.1, on the reverse strand, counting down.
ATAGGCTGCCAAACTATTCCGCAACTACATCATCGCTTGCTCTTCTACGATGCAGGAATATGTTATAGCACCCGAAGTCCCAATTAGATAATGGTTCTAACTCGAGTTCATTCCAAATGCTACACACTGAAATGACACATTATATGCAATGATTACTTTGCTGGCACCTGAGTCACATTGTACGTATCAAGTCGCAATTTGCTATTTAACGACTTTTAACTCAGTGATGACATTTTGACATTTGAGGCACCGTTAGAGTGGGTGGCGGTAATTTCCGTAATAGAACACGCATTCGCCGAACATGTTGATGCGATCGCATTGCACGATGATGACGATAAGCGTGGTGTAGTTTACTGTATCGATGTTACCCGCTCATGTACACAGGGGTCGGTGCATTCACTCGTGCTTTACGTGAACAAATCAATATAGCATCTTACGACATGCATGATAATGCTGCTTCCCGCATATGGCTCATGATACCCTGCGGAACACGAGGCGTTAATGAACTATTTTGGCAATGCTCGGAGAATAAGGCTAAATTGCTATATACGATAAACACTGTGACTTGTTGATTAGTGCTGCATGTAAAACCGAACAATTTTAGATGGGATTAAGAACTCGGGATTGGGGTTCTTGGAGACAAAAATGTATGTGCAACTTGTACGTGTATGTTTTCAAATTTAACTATGTGGATTTGTGTGTGTTGTTTTGCGTGTATATGTTGGAAGGCGGGATTATTAGTGGGTTGTTGTCGACGTAAGGGCTTCGAATACACAGTTTATCACCACCGGGTTTCTACCATTTGTCATTTACAAACCACATACAATCGCAGTTGGATTGAACCCCATTCAGAAGGCAAATTCTGCGTCGATAACACGCAGTGACTGTTGAGGTCGTCGTCTTCTTAGATGTTTCATCTTTGGGAGAGTGGGGGCGGGGTGGGTGTTCATGAAGTCGCGGGGTCGGGGTCTGCCATAATATTCCACAGCTACATCATTATATGATCTGCTACAATATTGAAATATGGTATAGCCCGTATGGAAGAAGTCCCAATTCGATAATGACTGAAACTCTATACTCTGCAACAGCAGAGTGAATTTAATGATAGTTGTTCTGAGACTTGAGACACGTTGTAGGTATCAAGTCGCAACTTCGCTATTTTCTGACTTGTCCCTCATTAGACAACTTAAGCGTGGGTTGTGGTAATCTCCGTCACAGAATTCATCTAGAAAAATGATGCGATCCTATTGCAAGATGATGACAATAAACATCGTGAAAGGTACGGTGTCCTCATTAACTAGCGGAACAGCAATTTATAATATCTCAATAATTTCATGTTTTATCATATAGAATTTGTCGATTCGCTGCTGAGATTAAAAGAAGGTGGTTACAAAAAGCGGCTTTTCCCTGTCCGCTTTGGTTCTTGCTTCCAACGTGTGAGCCTTTCTATTAGTGCACATATTTTAGAAAATATTTATTTGCACCCGAAAATTAGAGTGAAATGGGAAACCAAACGAGTAGACACCCTGTTATTAATGCCGTGAAGCAGGAGGTGCGATTTCGCCAGTAATGATTGTTAATTATATTGATGAACTGTTCTTATGACATCGTGCTTAATGTAGCATTTATTGTGCTTTTTTCTGTTTGAGTTTAATATACCTTATTTACGAATTAGATATTATTTTTATTAATAACTACCCCAAGGGAATACTCCCAATCAGTAAACCCATGAGCAATCATGCGGGGCCCTTGCTGGGCCCATGCGGGACCCTCGTGGTTTTCTTACGGGTTCTCTATTGGTTGTTTCGTCCCCGTGGCCAAATCCTCGTAAAGAACCCATACAACGCCCGTGCGGAGGATGATTACTTACGGGCTTCTTACGGGCCAAAGCCAAGCATCTGTAAGTCTCATGTGACTTAGGTATTATAGTGTTTTTAATGATATGGTGAAGTACCTGATATTCTGTCATGTCATTGATGCAGAAGACACATAATTTGTCGCGCGCACAACAGCATAACTAAATTACACAAGTCTTGCATCAGGTGACATGACGTGCTGCGGAATAAGAAGAGCATCGATGCAGAGTGTAGATAACATTGGTGATATTGCCCTGCCCTGTTTGACATCGTGTAATAATTTATACTTACTGGATGAGCATGCATCAAATTTAATGGATACTGTCTATCCAGTATAATTATCTTGACGACGCCAATGACGGGAGGCACATTACGCTGCAACAGTAAACAACACAATCTAACACACCTTATAAATTATAATACCGGTATCTCATCTAATCACCTTTATTGTAAAAGTTTTGCGACATAATTCCGCGGTAATGGTCACCAGAACTTAACCATAATCTCATATCCCTGTGGCGCAGAAACTATAGTTTGATTCAATGGTTGTTTATTAATCATTGCATGAAGTTATGAGTTTCATAAATCACACAATCAGAAGAGGCCTGGCTTCATTTTTGACTTACAAAGCATTCGTTATCAACAGGACAACTTAGGATAAATGCCATGGTAAGAAGTCGGTCCGTGCCATGCAGTGGTTCTTTTTATTACTACTGCACTCAACATTATACTACCGATTTATTCTACGCTATTACCTTATACTGCGCTTATGCAATCAACCCCATGATAATGGATCACGTGTCAGCATTGCACATCGATCTTTGGAGGTTTGTAAAGAGCATTTATTGTTGCGTTAGAATGCATTTTCAGGTGGAATGTTTTAAATATAAACCTTGTGTTATTTACGTCTAATATTGCGACAATCTAGAGGGACTCTTTACAGATGGATAAGTATTAGAATCGTTCCTTTTAGTTTATCCAGGGAGCAACATGCACAGTTTTAACGGGCGTTTATACAAGGTGTTCATTCGGCTAAGAAAATGTACTCTCGTGTGCTTTGAATGTTTTTAGCTTCAGTACGGCCACTCTTAACTTTTAAAATGTTACGTTATCCATTTTAGTTAAGCATCGAGAGACATTTACTTTTTGAGAGGTGGTCAACCCACAATGTACCTAAGAAAAAATGTTCTATCAATGTCGAGATTGAAGGAAGCTTAACATTAGTTTTAAGGAAGTGCGTTTCTCACTATTTGCTAAATTGTTTCTCGATCTCGTTGCTACACAGGGAGCTAAACCAGGCAACACATCTATGATTCGCCTTTTTTACCACGAAGAATAAGTACCTTCAAATCCGCACTGAAAGCGCCCTTGTTATGATATTAGTGCCTATAGTCGATAATCCGAATATGAGGCTATTGCATTGGCCCCTGCAAAAGGGTATTTCATGTCGTAAGATGAGCGTGGCGATTGAAAACCCTAATTCCCATGCACGCGGGGTATACAAAGATTCTAAGTTCCCCTACCCACAGGTAACATGTATGAATTGGTGATAATACGAATTAATCAATGTATTAGAGGATCCTGATATTGTATGGGACATACATCGTGTATAGACTGCGAATACTAAAACTGGCGTGTGCTGGTTTGAAATAACAAATGTCATCGTACAGTTATCGCCTGTCTCGCATGCTTAAGCAGAATAACGAGCAATGAGGTGCTATTCATCACCAGAAAAGGCATTTCCCGTCTAGTAAATGTGCCAAAGGCATGGAAGCTATTGGACACATTGGTGTATTTCAGCGCTTTATTGTTTTCGACGATATAACCAAATAAATATCATTCAATGGTCTGAGAGTCGCATACGTCCGCGGACATCAGCACATTATATTTGATGTGGATCCTCTAAACTGCGTGACGCATTACACAGGAGTAAACTCTCTTATTAAAGTGGTAAAGAACACCCCGCATGTATTATAGAAGTCACAAAATAAGATAAAAACCATTGTCTTTCACAATGCAGATAACCAAATTATCAGACACTCCCTTGTCACAAAGCATGTCTTTTGTCATTCAAACCGTTTGCTTTTCTCTTCTCTTATCATTGGTCATGCATATTTGTTGATATGTTTCTGCATTGAAGGCCAATTAGTTGATGTGGCGAATATACCACAGCAGTCTTTTTTTCATTGAGCGTGGTTGATACCTCATTATATCACCAAGATATCATCACATTAATGGATCTCATCCCATATAATGCGTTATAACAGTGACGTTGATGGCTGCGATATACCTGTTAGCTGTCACCGGGCACTTGCTTGACCTGCTTGTTTTTTCTAGTTTTTTGTGGTATTGTAATTAACTAACGACGTACTTATTAGGGTAGAGCTGGTGAAAATCTCAACACAGCAAGTCGAGACATGCATCAAGTCCTTACACTCTACACATTGAGAAAGCTATGTTCGCTCTGCTGCCCTTCAACTTCAATCATTTGGGATACCAAAACGAATATTTAGGCGGGACTCACATCTCACATAGCATACATCACGAAGGCTTACCGCAGTCAGATATATCAAGCGATATGGCTGAAACCTTAAAGCTATTATTGATATACAGCGATCAGTTTTCTGAAAAAGACAAAAGAAATGGACGGCATACAGACGCAAACCATTCGATATTCATCCAATAAAGACGACGAGAAGTTTTAAAATGATACCTGAAGAAACTGATATTGCAACCATACCCATTTTTAGCAATCATTTATTGCTAAATATTTAGCGCCCTAATACCACATCAAAAACCAGGTTCTACAAATCCCTTAAACAAAAATTTAATTAATCAGCGTTAATTAGCTAGGAAAATTAGCATAATTATGTTCACAAATATTGTCGGTACTGTAATTTGTTTCCTCCATCAAATTGATGATGATATGGCTGATGATCACTATTCTGAATGCTGAAGCGAGAGAGAAGTGCAATGCCAATGAATGTGAAAAAACATTATTGCAGCGGTATTAATCAAATATGACGTACGGACATACGTTGACACTTGCCAGCTATGAATTACTGCATTGTTCATCGGTTTGTTCCTGCTGTTATCTAATTCGCTAAAGGAAGATGACAAACTTTTTTTTCGTATTAACATCTTGACATAGAGGTACAATCACCCACTCTTCCCAATCACGCTGGCACATACGACAGCTTCCCTCACTCCTGGAGAATGGATGTTGGTCTGGAAGAAGATAAACGATTTGTTCGTCATGTATTTGGTTTGATGCCAGCTTAATTAAAGCCTACCCTACACAGTTATAGCACAATGTATTCCGTTCAAATGTACATGGATTCATTACAGCTTTTAAAATGATTCGTTTTGAGTATTTTAACTCGTATAAAACGAATTATATTTGAGATATGGAACCACGATTGCAACAAAACTAAGCAATGGCTGGCGTAAAATTTTAATATATGATGTAAAGTGAAAGTTACCGCCAAAAACACTATTCCCCACAGACTTCATTTGTGCACTTGTCTTAATCGAGGTTAACAATCTATGATAATTTACATATCGCAATGATACCCAAGAAATCCTTCGGCGTGGATATTATCTCACATGTGGTTGGATCTCAATTAGCATTTTTCTGCACATCTCTCGATAACTTACGACAACAATCAGACAACAAAACTCGTCGCTGATTTAGTCAACGCTAAAATAGGCTCTGATAGTGTTTACTAGTTGGGGCTGCTAGCATTCGTCATGCTTAATGGTCTCAGCAGTATTAAAAATATGCCGAGCACATTCAAGCTAATGGGAAAAGAGATGCATTCAAGCATATGTCAAATGCAGTGAATCAGAATGCTTTACTGTGGCTCTCCCTAATGACATCCGACTTCAGGCATCACTATATTCCACGAACGTATTTATCCTGTTACACTTTAAGATTCTGCTCACGCACTGTTCGCGCAATGGGAGCCTTCTAGGAACTCTTGGGCATACTCTTTTTGCTTGCTTACTTAATCGATCCACATCTAAGACCAGACCTACTATACATTGATATGTATATATATATATATATATATATATATATATATATATATATATATATATATATATATATATATATATATATATATATATATATATATATATATATATATATATATATATATATATATATATATATATAGATATATATATATATATATATATATATATATATATATATATATATATATATATATATATATATCTATATATATATATATCTATATATCTCTAGATCTATCTCTATATCTATATCTCTATATCTATCGAAAAATTATCTAGGATATCGACATTGGTAGTGGCTGCTTACATATTCTTACTGGGTGATACCTCCATAAAGCGCGAACACTTTTGTTGTTCGACCATCCTCATTACTGAGTAGTCAGTCATACAGTAATGCATGCTAAGATGTATGTGTGAAATTAAGGGTATTATACGGAGGAGTATCACCAACTGGTAAAAACGCAGACCATTCATCTCATCATTAACTTTTGTTATGCTCTGTCGTCGCAGTTTGTCATTTGGCTACAGATAGGACAATCAATATGGCTATCATCACTCAATGGTACAGCATATGGTACGTTTGTTTCATGCCTCGCTTTATCGATGTAAACTGCATCTCCATGGTGACATTGTTGCAATAGCAAATGCATACAAAGACCTAAAGTTGGTCAACGATAAATGTTATTGTACTGATGCAATGTCACAACTTGCACAAATATTCGATAACATGCACAAGCAGTGACAAAGTGCCGGCTTTCTTGATATGAGGGATTGATGTTTCCTCTGTCAAACGGCAATAAATCATGTCCCGCGAACAATTACTCAACTAATCCGTATCTGAACATGTCTAATAATTCCGCATACCAGTCTAGTTTTGTTAAATAGTTGGCAGCCGTAAGTCAATTGTTTTGTTATACAAATCCTAGGTATTCCTTCTGCATAGCCAAGGACCTGAACATAAAATCGTTCAACATGATTTTCTCGTAATCTGATGATAATGCACTCAATTGTTCTGTGTTTTGGATATCACGCACACTGAAAGGATCATAAAATCTCCAGAGTAGTAAGTGTTAACCAGTGCAGAGCTTTAAGCCCCCGCCCTAAGTACCAAAGCTTGATATCTAAAACCCCATCACTCGTGCTGACAATTTCATTATGACCACATGTCCTCTGATCTGACCGTATGTCGTCGATGAATTGCAATTCCCCAGGTACAAGTTAAGTATTTGCCAAAATTGTAGGCAAGCCCGTTTGTAATAGCTGACACCCAATCAAGAACGTCCATGTTTGCTGACGACAGTCCGACATTATTCACAGCTGGATGTAGATGGTCGATCAAATCAGTTTATTGTATCGGCCAAATAGTGACTGTCGTACGACCAATTGGAATGCCAAATCCGCACTGCACACAGCAGTCTCTAATTCGAGTTCAGCAGTAGCTTCTGGACATCACCACAGTTACTTCCATATTACAATTTGGTGATTTATATTCCGACTTGCGGGATATGGAATCCTTATCCCCACATCCAGAAATATACATCAGTTATCCAGTAATCACCCAACTGACGTCCCGTCTTCACATCTGCGACCACAAGACGTCGGCGTTCATGGTTAAAGTACTAAGCAAACTCGAACATATCGGTCGGTGAGCCAATATTTGCAGCATCCATTAAGTGCGACTGTACCCGGGCGCATGAAATGGAGCATAAGCACCCAGACAAGAGAAGGCTGCTATCATGTTAGCAACCTGGATAGAGCAGCCATTGAAAAACAAAATATCGCCAGTGAGATCTGATAATGGAAATACATGCTTACTTTTGAGTTGCGTATCAGTGTATGTATATAGTTTATCGTTGAAAATGTTTTAATCCTGATAGTAGTCATATTCTCTGTACTATAGGACTATACGTTGGATGAATGAGTTCGCGATGCTGCTTCCTTAGGGTTCCTAATCAAATTGATCATTGCCATTGTTACTGCAAACCATGCCTCCTTCATACGTGTGATGTGTGAATATCACTTATTAGTGGTTCGTGTGCCAGTAAGTTTTAGTAGGGTGACATGTCATTCGTTTTTGTCTCATAGAGTTATCACTGGAATGGGACGATGTGCCACAAAATGACCCTGCATATCCATTAAAGCTTCACCAAACAATGAACTAATTTTTGGTTGACATCCCGTAGATAACTGGATATCATGATATAATATCAACGTGAGACCCCTTACCACACAGCCCTCTATCAGCACTGGCTGTGAGGATATACAGTAATGACATGCTTCATCATTGTTAGGACCACTATACATAATTAAAGCTACGCTCGTGTGTATTATTTCGGCGTAAATTAAATGTTCTCCCAAGAAACAGGGTGGCATTTGTACGAATTACAGTATCACGTCGTTTAACATCTAACGTTCACTGTTATGTTTATCCAAGAAATAGTTCCACAATTCAAATGTGGTTCGTAACCAGTGCCCTTGGAGAGCAAGACAATCTTAGGCATTATTGGTTGATTTGCTTGGTAATTCTTCTCAATAGTCTAGACATTTTTTTGTATACAGAGACAATCATGGCATTAATGTTGTTAATCTGTATCATCTTTACACCAGTATAAACGAACACGTTAGCTGTAATCTAGTAAACCTTAATTACATGCCAAAATGATGCAACAATTCTATGTTTAGATTACAGCATGCACCGATGTATATCACGATTCCTCAAGCGCAATGTATGTGACGAGATAGTAGCAAGAGAATTGACAAACGTGAGCATATCCCTCAGTTTAAAGAATGATCCCGTAAACACAAATTTCATGCAATAGAGAGCAATGTTATTTTTTGGAGTGACGTTTGCCGGTCTATTCTAGGTAGTTTAGTATACTCCGCATTGTATCCATGCAAACTTTGTCCACATGATCCCCAAATACAAAGTTGAATTATGACTGCTGCAATGAAATACCCCCAACATATGTGTTCTACGTGGGGTGCAAGCCGTGAAATTTAGGGCCGTTCGTTTATGCAAGCACGGCGATTCCCATGTAATTAAATAATAGTTCCCGGGCATTGTTGAGGGAACCCACTGATGCAAACAGACCAATAACCGAGCTTTAATATGGAGATGCAGCAAAATAAATGTATGGATTGTACGCTGATAACCTGCCATCAACAAAGATCAAATTCACTACTAAAGTCATCAAGTGCAGGGTCACCCATTTATATAAGCCGATAATTCTCTGGCAGTAGCTCAGATTGATATTGATGCCCTTCGCATTGCGCTAAATTTAGTTTACCTTACAAGTATGGTTGCATTCATTAAACAAGATGGTGGGATTCTCCATCGATAAAGGCTCATAACAAAGCAACAATGTAGTTAACACGTAAACCTTTTCTGCAGTACGATTGTACACCTGGGGTACGCACAACTGAACCCATTAAATCTACTCGTGGTTTCGTTCAGAGTTTACGGAAATTAGATGAACCTAGACTTCACTTTCGCTCGTTAGGCAATATAGCGACGATTATTTTATTCGGATGCTAGGACTATTTTCCTTGAACGCCTTCGACAACTTAGCAACAAACCAAGTCGAAACCTACGCCACTGAGACGAAGGTAAAGACAATGCAAATGAGCCGGGCTGTTTGTTGCTCATACAAACCTGGTTTTTCATTGTCAGATGTTTTCACCCTACTCAAATCGCACCCGTAAGTAGCAATTGTAACGCTGAAATGACATTCAGCAATGTCTAAGTTCGCTCCTATACCGCTTGAATAATTTTTCTTAATGACATATAAGATCCTTTAACAATCAGGTTTAAACCGAATATTAGTGCAATTAATTAATCAATTAATTGATTAATATATGTTTGTGTGTATGCATTTATGTA